>CM018692.1:83275391-83831578 GCA_009363875.1 Mikania micrantha | reverse complement strand
TATGTTAACGCGTTTGAAACCTTTCTAAAACTGTTTTTGATTAGCTGTAATTGGTTGGAAATCAAACAATTGAGTAAACGGGTCGAGATGATGGGGTTTGGGTCGGTTGGGTCAACCCATGGCTGAAACGGGTAAGGGAGGGGAGAAAATGAGTTATTGGCAGTTTTGGCTCTTCTTTTAAATTATAGTTTCAGCTTTTACAGAATTAACCCCCTTAACTTTCTTTTAACCATCTTTAATTGTTTAAATTTTTTTTTTGTATAGTTTATTTAAATTCCATAAAACTAATAAACTAACTTAGTTATCTTTTATGATGTTTTTAAATTATAAATAATTAAAAACAAAGTTATTTGTATTTTTTTTTAAAGTTTATGAAATTAAAGTATTTGAAATGTTTTACTTGTTTAAATAAAATATTTTTGTGATTTTTTAACATTGTATAATTATATATATAATTAAAATTTATAAATATTGTAGAAAATCGGTGAGCTGAGGAGAGACTAACTTAACCAGGATCAAGAGCTTAGACAAAGCTTTTGAGGTTTTGCTCCCTCTGGAATTTTGCTCTTTAGTTATTTTAGTGTTTAGTTCTTTAAGTTAGAAGAAAGGAGAAAACAGTAGGACAACAAAAAGAAGATTCAGAAAAGTGTTGTTTATTCATTAGATGGGGTATAAATAGCCCCGACATTTAATGTTTCAGGACAAATACAGAAGAAGACAAACAGAAAGACTGATGACACTATTACAGACACTGTAGCATCAGAATAGTACAAGTGTAAAGTCAACATAGGATCTTAAAGATCTTAGTTCAGACTTTTGTACTGATGCTAATACATTATTCTTTCGGAAGCTCTTCATAGGAAACTATCTAATGTAGACAGTTATCCTAAAGAAGGTTACATTTATTCTTTCATCAGAAGAAACATATGTCTTCTGAAATATTGTTTTTCTTCCGAGGCAGATGTCTTTGGAAGTCTTCCGAAGTAAATGAC
This sequence comes from Mikania micrantha, assembly GCA_009363875.1. Lineage (NCBI taxonomy): Eukaryota > Viridiplantae > Streptophyta > Magnoliopsida > Asterales > Asteraceae > Mikania > Mikania micrantha. The sequence goes on along the minus strand of CM018692.1, from coordinate 83,830,586 downwards.
TTTTATTCTTCGGAAGCAAAAGTTCTCTTCCGATAGTGTCTTCTGAGGTTTGTCTTCAGATAGAGTCTTCCGAAGCAACTTCTGAAGTATTGTCTTCGGAAGCATTTTTCTTTTATTTGTCTTCGGAAGCAGTTGTCTTTTATTTGTGTCTTCCGAAGGTTCTTCTGAAGACTTGTCTTCGGAAGTAGTTGTCTTTTTATTTGTCTTCGGAAGCAGTTGTCTTTTATTTATGTCTTCCGAAGGTTCTTCTGAAGACTTGTCTTCGGAAGCTATTGTCCTGCAACATTTATTACAAAGATTATTTGAAAGGTGGGTTTGCTTCGTCAGTCCTTATTTTCCAACAATCTCCCTCTGGACTGATGAAGCCAAAACCACTTAATGTTAGATCCCAATCAATTTCTAGAACATCAGACTCAGTGGGGAAAGAACATGAGAATGGTTCAAATGGGGTCTCAGTAAAGCAAAGGCTTCTTTGTTTATTAGAGCTAGGCTTCTTTTTAAGCGTTAGCCACCTTTTGAGTTAGCTTATGTATTATCTCCCTCTTTTTGGCTTAATCAGCCGGAGACAAGGCATGGAAGAAAGAGAGGTAGAAAGAAGTGGGCGAAATGCTCCTTGAAAGGCAGTGGAGGAAGGGTAGTAGTAGTGAAGGTGGGTGAAAAGATTAGAAAAACCTTCAAATGAAGGTGCCTGCATGGGGTTGGATTTGGATTACAGGACTAAAGATATCCGTTAATTCCATAGTGTGAAGAACTGATCCGTCCATCATTTTGTAGATGTCATCCGAATCCCTGACTAGAGAGTCAGTTTTATATATGACCTGAGTCCATCTCAGAAATGTCATAAAACCCTTTTTCTGGGTTCTGGGGATTTCCAGCCTTAGTTTAAAAGAAAAACTTCATTGGCTGTTGCCATACCAGGAGTCTTATTGCCTAATCCATTCAGATGAGAATTCATTGAATTTTCATGTGAAATGGATGCTTCTGATATATGATCAGGAAGTCAAGATGGACTTGACGACCGGATCTCATCCTCTTTTATAGGGTAGAGAAATGTTGATAGATAGTGGGGGGCTTTTAGAAAGAACAGAGTTGTCCCTGGGAGAGAGGACGACCAACTGAATGTCAACTGACATTTCAATGGTTAGTTAGGGTTCCCTTAGGAATACAACATCATCCTGTGAAGAGGATTAATGAGGAGCAGGATGGAAGAGATTCTTGATATATCTGTGATGAAACTGTGAGATGAAACAATGTATCCATGTTCAGTGGGAACACAATCATGTTCAGGGATCTCATCTTCCTGAACAGATTTTTTGGGTTTAATAGGCTTGGAAGGTTTGGAAAAGTATTTTATGGCCAGTACCTGATTTAGGTGTGGAAGAAGAGTGGATGTGGGTTTACTAAAGATGGGTATTTCTTTAGTATCATCCATCAATGTTCATCATTTTGAACATCAGTTAGTCAAGTCCGTTATAATATTATGAAGATCAAAGAGACAAACTGAAAGCATAGCCGGAACTATGAACATTTTTGATGATATACCGGATTATCAAAAAGATGTTATTTGAAATAGTTGCCTGTAAAGATCAAAAGGACTGACTTCTACATAATCAAGTTTTTCAGGTTAACTTAAAAAGTTCATGATTATGTATGAAATTATAAAGCTGAGATAGAAAAAGAGATAGAGGTTGAGACTTACACATTTTCAAGAAGACATGTTCATGCACATCCGAAAAGTACAAACGAAGTTTTGTGAGGAATGAAGCCTGGTCCGAAGCCGTTACGCCATTATCATAAGCATGAGGCTTGCGACAAGGTAAGCATAAGTGCTTCGTGCCAGGCGACATGCCTGACAATTTATCATCCGTAACCATGAGCATTATTTAGAGTTTTCAAGAGGAAGAAGGGTTTCTTGAAAACCAGAGGAGAAATAGGGTTTAAGTAGAATTATGGAGAAGAAGAGGATAAATAAGGAAAGTAATCCGAGAAGATTATTGGTTTAAAAAAATGGCGGTAATAATCTTCTTGAGCCGTGAGAGTCAGTATTGAGACTCGGGTCTATCAGAAAGATTGACAACTGTCACATCAAATGCAAAGCTCAAGATTTTTATTTCAGAATCGGAAGAATCTTATTTTAGACACAAGTTAAATAAACTTATGAAAGTTTTCGGAAGAAGAAAATAGAAGAAGAAGATATCTTCGGAAGAAACGACATCGGAAGGAGAGGAATGTAACAATGGAAAGTTTAAACATCAGATAGATATGAAGCAGTGATTATATGGCCACTGATCCTATCTGTGTATAGAGATAATTACTGAAAGAAATCAAGATTTCTTTATCAGTTGTTTATCCAATATCCATTGTCTGGATAATTTATAAAAACTATCCTTTAATGTTTATTAACTCATATTTATCATGCCCAATTTTGCTACAAACTTAGAGAAAGTTGAGGAGTCTAAGGGCTTGGTAAATATGTCAGCTATTTGATCACTTGTAGAGACATGTTCTGGAACTATTAGTCCTTTTTCAAAACAGTCTCTAATGAAGTGATGCCTTATTTCAATGTGTTTGGTTTTAGAATGATAGACAGGATTCTTTATTATGTTTTTGGCAGCTTCGCTGTCTATCAGAAGAGGTGTTTTTAGTTCAGTTATTCCAAAATCTAGCAGTTGGTATTGTAACCAAAGAATTTGGGCAGTGCAATGGGCTGCTGCAATGTATTCAGCTTCAGCAGTTGAATTTGACACTGATGTTTGCTTCTTGCTTTGCCATGACACTAAGCAACCTGCAAAGAACTGACAACCTCCTGAAGTAGACTTTCTGGTGAGCGAGCAACCAGCATAATCACTATCTGTAAAACCAACAAGCTTGCAAATTTGATTAGCAGGATACCAAATACCTAACACAGGAGTACCTTTGAGATATCTAAGTATCCTCTTCACAAATGAAAGATGAGATTGTTTGGGAGCAGATTGGTATCTTGCACAGACACATGTTGCATACATGATGTCTGGCCTTGATGCAGTAAGATACATCAGAGAACCAATCATGCACCTGTAGAGAGTTTGATCTACAGGTTCACCATTGTCATCTGGACATATGCCAGGACTTGTTGCCATGGGAGTAGAAATTATTTTGCAATCATTCATATCAAATTTATTTAGAAGATCTTTTACATATTTAGATTGATGAATGAAAGTCCCGTGTGGGGTTTGTTTGACTTGAAGTCCTAAAAATGTTTTTAGTTCACTTAAAGCACTCATTTCAAACTTAGAAGACATTAGTTTAGAGAATTGTTCACACATGGACTGTTTTGTTGATCCAAAAATGATGTCATCAACATAAATTTGGACTAACAAGAGTTCCTTATCTACCCTTTTTATGAACAAAGTCTTATCAATGGTCCCCGAGAAAAATTATTAGAAAGAAGGAATTGAGATAGAGTGTCATACCATGCTCTTGGAGCTTGTTTTAGACCATAAAGTGCTTTGTCTAGTTTGTACACCCAATCAGGATGATGAACATCATCAAATCCTGGTGGTTGACAAACATAGACTTCCTCTTTTATTGTTCCATACAGGAAAGCACTCTTTATGTCCATTTGGTATACCTTTATGTTATGTGAGATGGCAAATGCTAGGAAGAGTCTAATGGCTTCCAATCTTGCCACAGGAGCAAAGATCTCATCATAGTCAATACCTTCCTCTTGACAATAACCTTGCACCACTAACCTGGCTTTATTTTTTATTATAATGCCTCTGTCATCTGTTTTATTTCTGAATACCCATCTGGTTCCGATGGGATATTTTCCATCAGGCAAGGGACATAGAGTCCAAACATTTTGCCTTTTGAACTGCAACAGTTCATCTTGCATTGCCTCTATCCAATTATTGTCTTTAAGAGCCTCCTGATATTTAGACGGCTCAATTTGGGATAGAAAGGCTGCATGAAGACAAAAGTTTGAAATCTGGCTTCTTGTTTGAACTCCTTTACTTAGATCACCTAAGATTTGTTCTAGAGGATGATTTTTGTTGAAAGGAACGATGTCCAAACAGTTATTTGAGGAGGCAGCATCGGCAGAAGATGAGTTTTCAATGGGGCTCAGAGAGTTTAGAATGTGATCAGGAACATCTATGGATGCATTATCCAAGACAGGAGATAAAGGAGTAGATGGTATATCATCTTGGTTTTGAGAATTTGCTTCTTGAGAATTTATTTGATGAGATGGAAAAGAAGTGAAGAACTTTGAAACAGAATCTTCCTCAATAGAAGATAGATCTTCAGAAGTTTGACATGACTCTGTCGAAGGAGAAGAAGAAGGGATGGAAGGGATGAATGAGAAGCTTTCAAGATCAAAAAGATCATCGGGTGCAGAAGGAAAGGATGAGGTTGATGCTAATTCATTGAATTTTACATCAATAGATTCCTCAATTATTTTTGTTCTGAGATTGAAAGCTCGATATGCTTTAGAAGTCTGAGAGTATCCAACAAAGTATCCAGAATCAACTTTAGCAGCAAATTTGGACAAAGAGTCTTTTGTATTTAGGATAAAACACGGACATCCAAAGACTTTGAAGAAGGAAATGAGAGGCTTTATTTTATACAGAACTTCATAGGCAGTCTTGTTATGTCTTTTTACAATGTGAACTCTGTTCAATACATAACAAGCAGTGTTTACTGCCTCAGCCCAGAATGATAAAGGTAATCCTGAGTCTGCAAGCATGGTTCTTGCAGCTTCAATTAGTGTCCTGTTCTTTCTTTCTACAACTCCATTTTGAGCAGGAGTTCTAGGAGCACTATATTGTCTAAGGATTCCTTTAGAAATACAGAATTTATCAAGAACTTGATTTTTGAATTCTGTGCCATTGTCACTCCTTATCATTTTAACAGGAAGACTGAATTGTCTTTCAAGATGAGTGACAAGAGCAATTATTTTATCAGAAGTCTCATCTTTGCTGAAAAGGAAGAAGGTCCAGCAAAATCTTGAGTAATCATCCACAACAACTAGACAATATCTTTTTCTTGCCAAACTAGCTACCTTCACTGGACCAAACAGATCCATATGAAGCAGATTAAGACAGTTAGTTGTTTTGGATTCCTCAATAGACTTATGTGAAGTTTTATGTTGCTTTCCCTTTAAGCAAGATTCACATTGACCTTCAAAATGAAATTCTTTAGAAGGCAATCCTCTTACTAGAGAAAGGGTTGAAAGCTTGTGAAGAGTTTGGTGATTAAGATGACTGAGTCTCCTATGCCAGAGAGTGGTTTCAGAAGATGATGCTTTGGCTATCAAACATGTAGGTGAAGATGTTTGAGAGTCAGTAGTCATGTCTACAACATAGACATTTCCACGTCTTCTAGCCGTTAGCAAGGTGTGTTGATCAATCAAGACCTTTATTTTAGAGTTTATTTCTGGAGAAAGAATTTTGCAACTATTTTTAGTGAAAAATGAATTAAAATTTTTGTCTGCCAGTTGAGAAACACTCAAGAGATTAAACTTGAGGTTTTCAACTAAGCTAACATCTTTAAATTTCAAATTTCCTCTTAAGACAGAACCAGATCCCACTATCCAACCTTTTGCATTGTTTCCGAAAGAAACAGATCCTCCATTATTTGGAATGAAGTCATTTAGAATGGATCTGCATCCAGTCATGTGCCTAGATCCTCCACTATCCACATACCAGAGATGATTTTGGTTTGAAGAGGATTTCTGCACATGAGAATTATGTACAAAAGATTAGATATGGGGTATTTTATTTTATTTATTTGTTTGGTTTATTTTGTTGTGTATCTTTCATCAATTTCTGCATCATTAACAGCAGTTGTTGCTGATTTTGTTGGAGAAGATTGATTTGAGAATCCACGGGAGAAGAGTTAGCACCATTATTAGAGTAAGAAACTGGGTTCACCGTAGAATAGGGAGGTGGTGTTCCCAAAATGGAAGGTCTGGAGTTAGTACTCAAGGAAGAGGGTAAGATAGAGGAAGAATGAGGATGTGTCCCAACAGATTGGTTACTTGCTGTTCTTACTTTCTTCATCTTATTAGGGAGGTTCCCTTTAGATGAAGAAGTATGATCAGCTTTCAACTTATTAGCCTTTATCCTAGCTTTCTCCAAAGGTGTTTTTGTTCTGCAGTTTTCAGTAGCATGATTGTACTTAAAACATTTTAAGCAGGCTGGGGAAAGAGAGGAATAATTTGGGATGAAAGGTCTATTTGCTTTCATTGTGGGTATAAGGAGGATGAGGATGAGAAGGAGGAAACTGGATATTAATCATAGGTTCTTTTCCTTTATCAAGATTTGACTTGATGTTAGAAGTAAGACCCGATTTTGTTGTTTCTTCTGAACTATGAGTAGAGCTCATATCAGGGGCAATCTCATTTTGTTCTGAAGAGTTATTGTGTTGAACAGAGTTCAACTGAGGTTTTCTATTCTTGTCAGATTTGTATTAGTGGGGTATACAAACTTAGAAAAATAGTTTGGATGATACACCAAAGGAGGTGTATCTATTATTGGAGGAATTTCATCAGGAAGAAAAGTTGGTGAGATAGGTTCAGGAGTGGTTTCTTCCTTATTGTTATCGATTGGGGTGTAATCCTCTGGTTGAGCAGTGTGATTATACCCAATCCCAAATCTTGCTTTGCTGTGAACTTGCTTTTGTAGAAGCATTTTGAATCCTTTGCAAGACTCAACCCACTTTTCACAGCTTACTTGAGTTTGAGATAATTCATCTTTACAAGCATAATATTTTTCTCTTTGTAGATCAAACAATGCTTGTAAATTGATTTTCTCAGTTTTTAAATCACAGATTTCATTATCTTTTATTTTTATTAATTTTTCCACTTCAGAATTTTTATTGTCAAGGAATTGTTCCAACTCCTGATTTTGCTTTTGAAGCAACATATTGGCTTTCTTTATTTTTGCAAAGGCCTCTATGCAAGCATTGGAACATAGTTTTTCTAAGGTAGAAGAAGATACCTGAGCATCAGAAATATCTGCTTCAGGTTGATCAGAGGAACAAGAATCTTCACCAACAGCCATAAGAGCAAAATCTGTTGGTTCAAAAGTGATGAGGGCATGGCCAACATCTTCAGGCAAGCTGCTCCAGTCTATGTACTCTTGAGAGAAAAGAGCCTGTTGACCAGATGATAAAGATTGGACAGCATGTCCAGGAGCATTTATTTGTGAAGGAGCTGTAACAACTTGAAGTGAGGCAGGAGTAAGTTGGTACATGTTTCCATTTGCAGCTTGTACATATTGCACATTGTTAGAAGAAGAGTTTTGTGCAATGTGTGCTGATTCTTGAGGATTATTGGACCTTTTGAAAGAGAAGAGGTGGATGATGTGTGGTGTTGAAGAGGTGTGTGAAGGTATGTTTGGAAAGGTCACATAAGAAGAAGGGTTAGAGTTTGAAGCATTAGAGCATTCCCTGGCAAAATGTCCAGTGCCATGACATCTATAACATTGGACAGTAGCCTTATTTAGACCAATCCTGGTTTTTCCATGGATACCAGGAAATTTTCTTCCTGTCCTCTTGTAGAACTTGTTAGTTCTTATGCTCAAGAGAGCCAGTTGATGGAGAATATCCATCTCTTCCAAGTCATCACTTGGAACTTGATGAAGATCGTCCATGATAAAACAAGGATGGTCAGAGGGGAGAGAGTGGTCATCACATGAAGAGAATGAGGAGGTGATACCAGTAGTTATGTCAATATGTTCATCATAACCCTGATCATTTATCACAGAGTTATGACTAAGGAGAGCAGTATTCCCTTGAACATACTCTTCAGTTGATTTTCCAGATTTTATTAGTTTTCTTTTCTGGTCAATCTCTCGCTCAAAAGTGAGTAACTTACCATGAAGTTGGGTAAGTGAGAGTTTACCAAAATCTGGTGAAGATCTCATGACTATAGAGTAAGTTTCCATTTTTCAGGGAGAGATCTTAAAAATCGATTTAGAACTGAGACAGGAGGATACACTTGACCAGCTAATTTTAGTTCACTTAAGAGAGAAGTGAACCTTTCAAATTGCTGAGTCAGTGACTCATTATTTAGTTGGCAGAATGTCTCATATTGTTGAGCCAATATCTCTCTAGTATTGGCTACAACATCATCAGTACCACCGAATTGCTCTTTTAGAGCATCCCATAAGTCCTTAGCGGACTCATGGTGAAGAAGACCCGAATAGATTTCATTCGGAAGGGCCATGGCCAGCTGAGCATGTGCCTTGGCATCAAGCTCCAATTTATGAAAGTCTTCTTCAGTATAGTTTCGGGGATCCTTAGGGACATCATCTCCAGTCTCTGTGTCCAAGACCATTGGTTTATGAGGTCCGAACATGACAGACTTCCAACATCCTGTATGATTATTTGATAGGAAATGTAACATCCGTCTCTGCCAAATATTATATTGATGCCTAACCAGAATTGGTGGCTTTGTGGCAGAACCAGTGTTATGGGGTCTAAGGTGAATTTTTCTGCCATTTGTTCAAACCGTTTTGAGTAAATCAATAGATAGCGAGTACTCAAGATAGTTTGGTTGAATGATTTTTTAACACTTTAGAGTTTCAAAAATAAATCTTTAGCAGATTTTGAAAAGAAGATGATAATAGAAAACTAAACACAGATATCAAAGCGAGCTTTGAATTTTAGCCTTGATGGTTAAACCAAGACTAATGAACAAGGCTCTGATACCAATTGTAGAAAATCGGTGAGCTGAGGAGAGACTAACTTAACCAGGATCAAGAGCTTAGACAAAGCTTTTGAGGTTTTGCTCCCTCTGGAATTTTGCTCTTTAGTTATTTTAGTGTTTAGTTTTCTTAAGTTAGAAGAAAGGAGAAAACAGTAGGACAACACAAAGAAGATTCAGAAAAGTGTTGTTTATTCATTAGATGTTGGGGTATAAATAGCCCCGACATTTAATGTTTCAGGACAAATACAGGAAGAAGACAAACAGATAAGACTGATGACACTATTACAGACACTGTAGCATCAGAATAGTACAAGTGTAAAGTCAACATAGGATCTTTAAAGATCTTAGTTCAGACTTTTGTACTGATGCTAATACATTATTCTTTCGGAAGCTCTTCATAGGAAACTATCTAATGTAGACAGTTATCCTAAAGAAGGTTACATTTATTCTTTCATCAGAAGAAACATATGTCTTCTGAAATATTGTTTTTCTTCCGAGGCAGATGTCTTTGGAAGTCTTCCGAAGTAAATGACTTTTATTCTTCGGAAGCAAAAGTTCTCTTCCGATAGTGTCTTCTGAGGTTTGTCTTCAGATAGAGTCTTCCGAAGCAACTTCTGAATATTGTCTTTCGGAAGCATTTTTCTTTTATTTGTCTTCGGAAGCAGTTGTCTTTTATTTGTGTCTTCCGAAGGTTCTTCTGAAGACTTGTCTTCGGAAGCAGTTGTCTTTTATTTGTCTTCGGAAGCAGTTGTCTTTTATTTATGTCTTCCGAAGGTTCTTCTGAAACTTGTCTTCGGAAGCTATTGTCCTGCAACATTTATTACAAAGATTATTTGAAAGGTGGGTTTGCTTCGTCAGTCCTTATTTTCCAACAAATATGTTCTAAACATTTATAAAAACTTATAAAAAATTTCTTTTAATAATTACGTACTTATTTAATCGTATACATACATATGTATGTATAATAGGAATGTTTAAATTTGTTTTCTCTTATATATATATATATATATATATTATATATATATATATATATATATATATATATATATATATTTAACTATATCTCATAGATGAAAATTTCAATTTGACGTCCTGATTTATTTAATAAATATTAATTAATAATATAATTGTTTATTACAAAATACAGAAATGTTACAGTATCCCCTACTTTTAGGAATTTCGTCCCGAAATTAAGGAGAATCTATAGAGAACAGATGTTTTCATGTGATCTTCTCATTCCAAGTGAATTTTAGATTTTTGTTATTTTAATATCTTTCAGGTTCAACATGAGTAAGGTCAATGAACGTTACTAGGCTCAAATGAGATTTCAAGGGTTTGGATTCATTCATTTGGTTTGACCCTACGTTAAAGGATAGTATTTCGTGCTGAGATGACGAACGGCTCGTGAAGAGGTTCTAAAACTAATGAGTCGTGAAACGAGCACCATGATCGAATATGATGCAGAGTCACAACAATAGAGAACTCTTAGACTCTTATATCTTTTATTTGTGCTAGGGTGAATAGAATAATTATTAGTGAGTGTTCCGTTCATAAATAAGATCAAAGATCATTACTATTCAAGAGTTGAAGCAATCAAACACAGATTATAATAAAAGTTCAACACCACATGACATGAGTTTGCCATGGGTCAAAGAAATTTTGTTGAACCACAAATTACGTTGTTTTAGGTTCAATTGCTATAAGTTGAGATACAGTTCTTACGGTTGAATGCATCATCATTCAATTCTCGTAATCTTGTTAAACAATTTGCCCCAACGTTGTTGTCTTAAGTGGATAATGTCTTCAATTCTTTTAAGGTGTAGTTGAAATTGTCAAGTTAAAGATCGTGTTTTGTGGAATAAATTTTGTGATGAATAGAAAGTGTGACAAAACTTACGGTAACGTATTATGATATTATTAGTTTTATCGTTTAGATGTATGTAAATTGTTGTATTGTATATATGAGATCAAATCATTTGGGATGTTAATCTCATATGTTGATGTTCGATGTGGGATTCGAAAGTTTTCATTTAATTGTTTTAGGCTAACGATTGCTTAATTGGCTTGATATAAGAACTATTAAGAATTTTGCTTTAATATAAAAATATACTCCAAGTCTTAATATGTAAGAATCAGTTGATTCCACTTATAGGTCTAATAAGATTTGTTCTCTTTGATGATGACACTAAATTCAACAATCCTATAATTGATCAAGCTTTTGGTTCTACTCCCAATGTACAGTTGGTGCTTATATATAGGGTATACCGCAGCCAACCCACCACACCACCAATACCTTGAAAGCATACCAATCGCCTATCAATATCACACAACATAAAAATAATTCACTTTGTTTGATGTTTGCATGTAGTTCACCATATAAGTATAGTTCACATAGCTTTGACTAAAGTTAGCTTCCTTGATGTAACACTCAAATCTACAAATCCTATCATTGGTCAAGCTTTCGATTCTACTCCCAATGTATTGGTGGTGCTTATATATAGGGTATACCGCAGCCAACCCACCACATCACCAATACTTTGAGAGCATACCAATCACCTACCAATACAACACAACATAAAATGTTTCACCTTTGATGTTCACATGTAGTTGTCCATATAGGTATATCTCATAGTTTTCAACCAAAATTGGAGTTTAAATAAATCATTCATCAATTGTGTCCTTTGTATCGCATTCGTAGGATCTACATGTACTGCAAATTCACGTTTCGTGTGCACCCGTAACGGAAATTTGCCTTGCATGTTTACCCTACTTGCTGGTTATGGGAAACAACTGGGTGGATACAATATCCATTAATGAGATGTTATCCCTATATTTCACAATACACTCAGGTATAATATAGTACTATCAATATGTTTACTGTGCACCATTACTAAATTAAATGGTCTATCTAATTTGGTTTGTATCTACCAAGTAAAAGCACAAAGTTATAAGTTGCTAAAATTCGATTGATACTTTAAAACAGGTAATAATCCTAGATCAGGAACGTACCATTCAATGCGTCCTGATTATGAACAATTAGTTGGATAATTTCGGGCACAAGTCATACTTTGATTTTTATCAACCAGTCTTGGGCATTGGTTTCTGAAATAATTAGGATATCCACATTACATAGCATTGTCGTCGTTTGTTGTAGCAAAGGATCTGTTGCTTTGAGTTCAATGACCCATTCTTCCAAACTTAGTACACTTCATATAAGCATCACTTTTGTGGTGACTTTGGTATTTATGGACACTTAAGAAATGTTCCGGTATATTCCTTCTTTAATGGAACCGGATTATTGGGAGAGACTTTATTGACAGGAATGGGCGTATCATATCTTTTGATGGTCTTCTGTTTGCTGTGATTGTGGTGGTGATCAAGCTTTCTAGCTTGTCATTCTTCCCATAGCATTCCTTGATCAAAAATCTGGTTCACGCCATCTCATTCGTCATAGTAGCAGATGGTCGATTGACAACTCTTAAGAGTAGTCGAAGCAACAGTGATCATGTGGCCTCTCATTTGGGGAGAAAGACTCTCAACGTAATGATCCTCAAAGTTACCGACATGGGGAAATACTAAGTCATGTGACCATGCCAAGTATTGTATCGGCTACGGGCGATGGGACTTGTTATCATGTATTTAGTTGTTACATATATTAGATAATAGTTGTTTTGGATCAATCCAAACAATACTCATTGTGCTAAAAATGAAATAATCTCTTCATTAATAGTACTTGGATAGACAAAATTGTAGACATGAGTATACATATGTCATATGCATATGTATATTTTTGATGTCTAGTACATACTAGAAATAAAAGAAAAGAAAAGAAATAAATAAGAAAATAAACTCCGCTAATCCTCAGACTCCTCATGAACTCCCCAAGAACATGACCCAATCGTGTGAGCAAACTTCCTAGCATAGACCCATCCTTTACGTGGTGGAGGTAATCGTGCGCCTTGGCTTAGGCGACGTATCTTTGGTGGTGGATCAGCAGAAATACGTATTGGTCCCACCTGACTCTCAGAACTACTTGTGGGACTGGTAGTAGGCTTTTGAGCTTTTGGTTGAGCAATGGTAGAGTTTGTGGAGGGCATTGTGGCCTTTGATGGGAAATCCTGAGAATTGGTAGGAGGTAGTGGAGCTTCAGGATTGCCGTATGGACTCTCTGCATCTGACTTTAGCTCTTCCATTTCGACCATCCTTTCATACTCTTCGGTGGACAGGGGCCTGTACTCTAGGGATTTTGGTTCTCTTTCGTTAAAGTCCTCAGATTCATTACTAGAGAAGCTTGTAGACCGGTCAGCAAGGTACGATGACATGGCTAAGAAAGTAAGGAAAAAGTTAGAAGTTTCCCAATTTTCAAGTTATACATTTACCTCAAAGAGTTCAAATAATTAAATTGAGAGTTCAAATGAAGGTTAAAGTAATACTTGGATTATATTCTTGAAAGAATACTCTTGACAGATCAAAGTGTCTAAGTTTAATTTTAACTTTCAGAAAGACATACTTTAGCCTATAGGTTCATACTCACTCCAAGGGTTCCCAGGAAAGCATAACAGGTCCATCGATTGATTTGGATTTATGCGAAATGCTTTCCTAGACAGAACTCCCTAAAGTACAGGTATTCCCCCTTCCAGATTGTATGTGTTTCCTAATCATTAGAATGAACCTAAAGACTATTGACGGGATTCAAGATTAGACTTAGAAGTCTAAGATCATTCCTTGTGATGACGATCCTCGTTCAAGTCGTAAGAAAGGGGTCGATAAGTTTTGAACCTTAAAATCTAGTGTGTGCATACTAAGGCATCCTAAACTAGGTTCAAACATTTGACCTACCAATTAAATATTCACATAAGCAATTATGACCTATCATGGCAACAAAAAGTTCAAATAACAATTCATGGCATCTATAAAGTCCAAATAACAATTCATGGCTTAAGAGTTCAACTAAGGCATCCTATGGTTATAGTCTAGGTCATCTAGTTCAAATAACCTAATTATCTATAACCCAGGCTCTGATACCAATCTGTAACACCCCGACCGATGGCGGAAACATCGGGGTGGCACGAAGTGTAGACTGTTCATAGCACAAGGTATAAAGTTGTAAATTGTTCAAACATTAATCTCAAACATTTATTACATTGCTTCAAATTCTCAAACCCTAACTGTTACATCGTTCCAATTCTAATACATTAAATACAAATTAAATGTAAGCTAATCCAAACTCTTTAATATAGCTAACTTGTCATTTCCACCTGAAACATGTTTAAAATCAAGTGTCAACTACGAATAGTTGGTGAGTTTCATAGGTTTGAATACTCACACCAAAATATGTTTACAATAATGTTACAAATGATGTCATATGTGAACTCAAAGCATAATGCACATAGTTAAAATGAACTAGCAAGTAAAGCAGATCAACTGATGTTAACAAAATGATGTTTGACCAATGATTAGCACTACAAACAATGCTCAAGCTAGCAAACTATCACCGCGGGCTTCCCCCGAAGGGTAAATCAAACAACGGTGGGATGGTCGGTCCAATAGATCTATCATAGTCACTAAAATGAATGTGATCAATGCATATCCTTAACTAAAGTTCACAAACTATAAAGTCATTAGCTAAGTTCACACGAAAATGTTTAGAAGTTCAAATAAGTTCAAAGATAACATGTTTCACCCCAAAAGTTTAAAACAAGTACAAAGAGGGGCTATGAAGACTCACCTTATTGTGTGAGCTAGCCTTTGCAGTGATTGTCAAGTATAGTTGAATAATATCCAACACAATATCAATGTTCACCTAAATAGTTCAATAGGCATATGTTAACATATCTATGGCTTTCTATGGATTTTCTAAGTTCAAAATGGATCAACGGGTTCGAATTATTTTGAATAAACACAATTAGATTTGTTATGATTTAAATGGAAATAGTAAAATGTTTCATTTAAAGATTAGAATTTAATTATTGTATGTTTAAACAAAAATTATCAAAGTTCTTGTTTCACTAATTAATACATAACTATAAAAATAATATAATAAATCAATTATTAAATTTATAAATTTTCTCATGAAATATAAGAAAGAAATTTATTTAGATGCCAACTTATATATATATATATATATATATATATATATATATATATATATATATTTTTAAGTTTGTGATTAATTCTTAAAAAAAATTATCATATATTATGATTAAAACATATGTAAATATTATGTTCATAACATTTATAAAGAAGTAGGAATAAATAGATAAGTAAATAAATAAATGAGATAAATAGTTATAAACAAATAAATTTATAAAAGTTACTTATTTATTTATGTCAATTTATAAAACTTATTAGGTTTTTTTATTATTACTATTATATAAATGAGTAAATAAGTAAGAATAAATAAATAAATAAATAAATAATTGAGACAAAAAAATTTATTATTATTAATCATTAATTATCTAATATATTTTTTTTATACAGAATAATATCATATTTATAAAGTATTTTATGTGAAATTAAAAGTTTAAAAATAAAGTTTAAATGACAAAAAAATGGAGCAAAACCAGTTTGAAACCGGTTGTAAGGGTCGAACCCGCGACCTGTTCGGACGAACAAGAGAGCGCTACCAGTTGAACTAGACCAAGGTCTGTGATAGAATTTGATTTTAATTTGTTTTATCATGACCCAAAAGCGGAACCCCATTTCAGATTTAAGAACAAATAAGGAGAAACAAGCCCTAGTTTTCTTTTCTTCCAAATTCGATCGAATGAGGCTTTGATTGTATGTGAAACCATAGGGTTATTGTTCTAGATAGAAAAACGAATCAACGAGTGTAAGAAACACATACCTATGTTTACGATTTGATGGAAGTTGACTGAAGAAAAGTTAACGAACGAACCGAGAGCTTCAATGGTTTGAATCGTGATTTAGAATGATTGTGGGTGTGTTTTTCGTTTACAGAAACGTTAGGAATGATCCAATGCGATTTTATGTTCGATTAATTTGATTTTTATTCTCGTTTTAACCGGATTTGAATAACGCGTTTTTTGTTCTTATTTTTGGTATGAATTCTTGATTGATACGAATTGAATTCGATTAATTAACTTGTTGATTATGTTAACGCGTTTGAAACCTTTCTAAAACTGTTTTTGATTAGCTGTAATTGGTTGGAAATCAAACAATTGAGTAAACGGGTCGAGATGATGGGGTTTGGGTCGGTTGGGTCAACCCATGGCTGAAACGGGTAAGGGAGGGGGAGAAAATGAGTTATTGGCAGTTTTGGCCCCTCTTCTTTTCCTTTTAAATTATAGTTTCAGCTTTTACAGAATTAACCCCCTTAACTTTCTTTTAACCATCTTTAATTGTTTATAATTTTTTTTTTGTTTAGTTTATTTAAATTCCATAAAACTAATATAACTAACTTAGTTATCTTTTTATGATGTTTTTAAATTATAAATAATTAAAACAAAGTTATTTGTATTTTTTATTTAAAGTTTATGAAATTAAAGTATTTGAAATGTTTTACTTGTTTAAATAAAATATTTTTGTGATTTTTTTTAACATTGTATAATTATATATATAATTAAAATTTATAAATATGTTCTAAACTTTTATAAAAACTTATAAAAAATTTCTTTTAATAATTACGTACTTATTTAATCGTATACATACATATGTATGTATAATAGGAATGTTTAAATTTGTTTTCTCTTATATATATATATATATATATATATATATATAACTATATCTCATAGATGAAAATTTCAATTTGACGTCCTAATTTATTTAATAAATATAATTGTTTAATAATATAATTGTTTATTACAAAATACAGAAATGTTACAGTTTTCGTGCAGTTTCCCTATGGTTTTGAGAGGGTTTAGCCGGTTCCAAGGTTGGTTCGAACAAAAGGGTTTGAAAACCCTATAACTGAAGCTTACAACTCTATTTTACCTCGATTTGGTTGTTTCTTGGTTCAGATCATTTGTACTTACAAGATCTACGTGTGATTGTGGTTGTTTGGACACCAAAATGGGTCGATTTGATGAAGGAATTAGATATCTAGGGTTTGGTTCTTGAGAGATAGAAGGTAGAGAGAGAGGGTGACGAATTGGTGGTGGTGGAGCTGGTTGGTGGGGAAGGAAATGACATTTAATGCCATATTAAAGTCTTTCAAACACCCGGTGTGTTCGGTCTCGTTCGGTTTCGCGTAGAAGTGTCGATTTCCTTTCGTTTTCGAAATGTTTCGTTATGATTTTAAAAATAGGTTTATTAAATTAATTAGGTGGTAATTCCTAGTAAATTAACTAATATCTTCCGTATATTTTAAATTTCAGAAAAATATTAAATTTACCTGTTTAAATCAAATCGTATGGTCGTTGCGCATATTCGTTCGAATCGTCACCCGTACAAATACGACGATAAGTACACTTTTCGATATGATTTTCTAATTAGTAGGCATCATTCAGAACGTTAAAATTTCAGATATATTCGTACAGATCGTCACCTATACGAATAATCCGTCGATTTATCATTCACGTAACGACATCTGTTGTTGTTTTGTTCTGTACACCCTCATATGCGTTTATACATAGTAATGTCCTAACTAACAATTACGTGACAGTTCTGTATCGTCAGATAAATTTCTGACTGTTGAACTATAGTTCTGAGTTATGTTTCTGCAATGAATGTGAAATTGTTCTATGATAAACATCAAATGACAATAATATTCATGTAATACACATAATTTGTACCTGAGTTACTTTTTTTGCCACTGCGTAGATCACTTTTCCGGTTACGTTTCCGGCACTGATGTTACAGTCTCCCCTTGTTAGAGAAATTTCGTCCCGAAATTTAAGAATCGTTATCAGGTACGGCTTCCTTTGTAAACTGATGGGGATATTTGGACTTCATGTGACCCTCGCGTTCCCAAGTCAACTAGGGTCCGCGCTTTGAATTTCATCGAACCTTGAAAATCGGAATACGGCTTCGCTTTAGTTGTTTAACTTCGCGATCCGTAATCTCTAAAGGTTCTTAGATAAAATGCAATTTTTCATCCACTTGAATTTCCTCGATCGGTATGACGAGTGATTCGTCAACAAGGCATTTCTTTAAATTCGAGACATGAAACATGTCATGCCCACCACTGAGTTCCTCTGGTACTCTCAGTCTATACGCCACAGGACCAATACGTTCAATAATCTCGAAAGGTCCAACTTATCGTGGTGCTAACTTGCCTTTCTTTTGGAAACGGACTACGCCTTTCCATTGGGATACCTTTAACATGACACGGTCTCCAACTTGGAATTGCAACGGCTTGCGCCCTTTGTCGGCATAGCTCTTTTGTCTGCTTCTGGTTGCTTGTAACCTTTGTTGAATCTGAGCAATCTTATCAGTGGTTTCCTGAATAAGCTCTGGCCCAGTGATACAGCTATCTCCTACTTTGGTCCAATAAATTGGTGGCCGACATTTTCGCCAATACAGAGCCTCGAACGGTGCACATCCGATGCTACTCTGGTAACTGTTGTAATAGGAGAATTCGATCAGTGGCAAATGAGGGTCCCAATTTCCACCGAAATCCAACACACATGTTCTCAACATTCCCTCTAGGGTCTGTATTGTACGTTCGCTTTGACCGTCCGTTTGTTGATGGTAAGCTGTACTCAGATTCAAGTGCGTCCCTAGAGATTTTTGCAATGATTGCCAGAACCTTGATGTGAATATGTTGTCTCAATCCGAAATGATAGACAATGGTACACCGTGATGTACCACTATCTCATTGATGTACAATCTTGCTAGTTTATCCATCATGAAAGTCTCACGCATTGGCAAGAAGTGAGCATATTTGGTTAATCGTTCGATGATAACCCAAATAGTATCATGACCACTAGAAGTGCGAGGTAGCTTGGTAATGAAATCCATAGCTATTTGTTCCCACTTCCAGAGCGGAATTTCAGGCTGTTCGAGTAAACCTGACGGCTTCTGGTGTTCTGCCTTTACTTTCGCACACGTAAGGCATCGACCAACATACTCGGCTATGTCTTTCTTCATTCCCGGCCACCAATAAAATCCCCGTAAGTCTTGGTACATTTTATCGGCGCCTGGATGCACCGAATACTTGTTCTTGTGTATTCATCAAAGATGAGTTTCCTCAATTCCTCTACCGCAGGAATCCATACACGATCCTGGTAGTAGATAACTCCATCTGGTTTTGTTTTAAACTGTCGTTCTGCTCCACAATCAAGTTGTTTCTTCAGATTTCCTCTTTCTACTGATTCCTGCTGTGCCTGGATAATCTTGTCGCGTAGACTTGTCTGCACAATCATTCCCATTGCTCTGACGCGCAAGGGTTTGACCCGTTCCTTCCGGCTCAAGGCATCTGCTACAACGTTCGCCTTGCCCGGATGGTACTTGATGACACAGTCGTAATCGTTTAGAAGTTCAACCCATCGACGCTGTCACATGTTGAGTTCCTTCTGATAAAAAATATGCTGCAGACTCTTGTGATCAGTGAATATGGTACATTTAGTGCCATATAAGTAATGTCTCAAGATCTTCAACGTGAATACCACTGCTCCCAGTTCTTATCAGTTTGAGAGATGCAAGGAGATGGTGAAATTGAGCAGTGTCGAACGATTTTTGAAAAGATCCGCCAGATTATCATCTGTGTGGACCTTTTCAAGATGAATCAATTTTTGTCACACCCCGAGCCGGCGGGCCGGATCGTGTGTCCCGTCGGGGGGAAAGGTCCCGGGGCGCGATATCGGGAATGACAATCGAAATGATCAGATTGTTTACATTGCACATGATATATAATGAGAAAATGCTAGATAAAATAGAATTACAAAGTTAAATTACATCAGTTTTGTTCATAATTTAACAATGTAAATCTACTATCAACATCGTAATTCTTCTATCTTGTATCTGCACAAGATATGCAAAATAATCTGTATAATGATGTTCAAAAGTATGCTAGTCCAAAATAGTAGGTCCTCTATCTGGAATCCTAGTCCAAAAGCATAGACTTCTAACTCAGACCTGTTCATCACCTAAGAAGTCATCCAAAAAGATCAAGTCAACACATGGTTGGTGAGTTCATATAGTTTTGTTTTAAAAATGAATTTGAATAAACCTGTCCAAATGACAACCTTAACCTCACCATTAACCACCTATACCATCTGATTCAGAATGCTTATATATAGGGCATATGTAGGGTCAAGCTTACCGCTAGCCCAGCCACCGTCCCACCACATACCAAACCACATGATATATTGTTCCTGGTGACAATTAAGCATTTCATCCCATACCTTTGATTCACAACGTTTGAATAACCTGAACATCTGTTAACCTTGATCACCCGAAATGACAACCTTAACCTCATCATCAACCACCTATGATATCCAATCAAGTATGCTTATATATAGGGCATATGTAGGGTCAAACTTACCACCAGCCCAGCCACCGTCACACCACATACCAAACCGCATAACATATTGTTGTTAATGATAATTAAGCGTTTCATTCCACACCATCGACATATTAGATTTTGAGTTCCACAAATTGAAATTCTACCGATTTCTTGAGTTCATCACGCATTCATGATCAACCATAGTATTTGTAGAATCATGATATTAAATGCTTAATGAAATGAATAAATAAACATTTAATACAACTAAGACATGATGATTGGGCCTTATTTGGCTCAATCAATTAGTCTTAGTTGTTGGTGGTGTCCAGCTTGTATCGTCTCACACGTGGCCCATATCAAGCTTGACCCAAATGAGTCTACTTATACGTGTCGGGACTTTCATGTTGTGCCCATATCAGCTTGACCTTCAGGTCTACTGTACATGTCGGGACATTAGGATATCCTTCAATTTACGATCACCTCTGTTCTCTTGAATTTGTTTGATTGTTTGATTTATGCCCATTTAGCGTGACTATAAAAGTCTACTATTTATGCCCGGACTTTCCGTGTGTTAACACGTGGTCTTGATCAGCATACAACTGACATACACCTTGAATTGTTAGTTATCGAATTTGATAGTACTTGATTCACACATGGGCATGATTTGTTTGATTATGATCCTTAGACTTCCTTGAACACAACACTGAGTTTAGATTCTTTTATTTTGATCTTTATTTTTCTTAGACACCACACTGATTTTAGATTCTTTGAATTTGATCCTTAGAGTTTGATCCTTAATTTTTGTTAAACATGACACTGAACTTAGATTCTTTGTATTAGATCCTTGAAGAAGATTTATTTGTTTTAGAATCTTTATCTTACTCATAAAGAGTAATTAATGCACTTAGTAAACCTGTAAATAGTTTACCTAGACAGGAGTCTAGGATACAATTAGGCAAATAAAACATACATTAAGTAAAGAATTTACGTAAAATATATTTCAAGAAAATAGTTTACGCATGCTTCTCAGCCCCGCGTTTGTAAAACAAAAATGTTTAGAAAAGGGGCAATGAACTCACCTGTGTTGCTAAGAATTGATTCACAGCAGATAATGCGCGCTCGTTAATGGTAACTTAAATATTTTCAGTACCTGAGTTGTTTTAAAAGAATTTGAATACTATAAGTATTTATAATAGACGTGTCTAGAGTTTTGGTCTCGGTGTGCAACTATGTGTCCTATGTTACTAGTGTATTTCTATGTCCTTCCAGCTATTCTAAATCTACTACCCGTTTATAAACCCTTATCCCGTGAATAATCATTATTAAACCTTAGTTATGTAAGGTTTATGTTAATTACATTCATAATTCCTTTTTAAGGAAAACATCATTTATAGAACTCATTTTAGTTAAATCTTTAAGTTTGAAATTATTTAATTTATTTTAAAGAAGTTTATAAATGATTTCCTTTTATTAAAGAAAACATAAATCCCTTTGAGAAAATATAAGTTAACATGTTAGACTTGAGTTAATCTCACTTGATTAACCCTAAGTTCGTTGCTAGAATCTTGTTTCCCATGGTTCTTTGATCGCTCATGTGTATAACCGATCCTAGAAAGTTCAAGTGAACAATCTAATGTAGTTATATGTTTGCATGAAATTTCTAAGTGTTAGGTGCTAACAGTGAAATCAAGACTTATATACCTAGACTACTGTCTTGATCCTTAATTGTAACATTACTGTACTTTCGGTTGTCCGTACGTCCGTACATCCGTACGAATGTACTGTTACGACCGGAGATTTATGATTATTAATGATTATGAAATTTTTGATTGACATTATTGATATTATCACTAATGCTGGTATACATGATTATAGCACATATTATACGCGTAAACCATGGGAAGTTTAGTTGTAAATTAACTAAATAGAACCAGAGTGTTTATCGCAGATGATTATACTGATTATGGGTTATTGTATTGGAATGAGGATGGATTTGGGATGGAACTGGAAGTTTGTTTGAGTCTGGTTACTAAACATAGTCAAGGACCCATGGACATGGTTTATCGAAATAGCGGTGGGACGGTGGCTAGGGCAGTTGCGACTGACCCTTACATATGCCCTATATATATGCATATTTCGGTCTATCATGGATGTGTCAGTGACTAGGGTTTAGTGGGTTTTGGTTTGGGAAATGATAATATTAGAGTTAATAAATAATGGGAATAAATTACGCGATGTGAGGATTCGGATACTATTTAAACGCGAATATTAATTCGGAAATGTTAACTTAATAAATGTATTCGCGTGGGTGACGATTCACACGAATATAATTATTAAGAAGGATTTTCTGAAACAATATTCTATGAATTGTAAATCAAATCGAAATACGATACGAACGTCGTATTCGGAAAGGTGACGATCTTTACGAATACGTACGCGAGTAACGCGTTTCGATGAGATTAATTAAATAATATTAAAACGATATTAATTTAATAAATGTTGTATAAAAATGTTTATTAGGGATCACAACTTAAAACGATTTCGAATAAATTTATTTATTTTATTAAACAATTAATTTGATGAAATTAATCGGTGACGTTTATTTAAAACGATTTTATTAAAAATCAATTTTATTGTAACATAATACAATTAGTTAAACGTGTTATATTTTAAATATGTTTCATGAACTAGACCGAGCGTATTATTACATCTCACGGGTATTAACTAGATCACTTTACGAGACGAGGATTATATAAATAAATCAATTAAATCAATAAAATCATATTATTTAAACAATTTATGTTTAAATACGTTTAACGAGTAAAACCGAACTATATTTTTACTATCGCGATAAAGACGAGACCGAACGCGCGGGAACGGGATGGGATTAAATGGTGGAAGACTCCACCATTTCCCCTCATTTCTTCCAACTCTCTTTCTCTCTCTAAAAACACACACACACACACATTCTCTACCTTCTCTCTAGCTTCTTGGATTCG
This sequence comes from Mikania micrantha, assembly GCA_009363875.1. Taxonomy (NCBI): domain Eukaryota; kingdom Viridiplantae; phylum Streptophyta; class Magnoliopsida; order Asterales; family Asteraceae; genus Mikania; species Mikania micrantha. The sequence continues at coordinate 83,807,488 of CM018692.1, read as the reverse complement.
TCACTTAACCGATTCGTGAGATTTCGGTGTCCAGACGACCGTGGGAACGAGGGCTACAAGAGGATACAAAGAAATCACACATTTGAGCAACGGATCGAGGTAGATCTCAGGCTTATCTTTCGGTTTTTACTAAAAACGTGATGTACTTGTGCTTAGAATATATAATCGAAATTAGGATTTTCTAATGCTTTAATCGAGTTGTTGTTGAGGAAATGGAAAGCCATAGATGATCTTAAAAACCTGCAAATGAGAAGATGAGGACGAGGGGGTGGTCGGCCGAACCCTTCTTAGCCGCCATCCACGAACCCTAGCCTTGGCCGAACCCTCCTTCCCCCCCTGGTGAATCCTAGATGGTTTTGTTAAACGAACCCTAATTTGCATGATCAGCGAACCCTAGTGAGCCTTAGCCAGTCGAGCGAACCCTGCTGCTTGCAGGTGAACGAACCCAATGGTTCGTGGGTTTACAGCAGCGAACCTTATTATGCCCCACGAACCTTGAGAGCCGAACCCTGCTAATAAACGAACCCTTTTACTTTTCTCTGGCTCACGAACCCCTATCCCGAACCCTATAGGTTTAAGCTAGGAACGAACCTTGCATGGTTGGATGTGGCCGAACCTAGGTCGAGCATGTTAGAGGGTTCGCTGCCCATGAGGAATACAAACTCGTTTTTCAATTATTTGGGAGATTAAGGTTGAGTAAATTACATGAATTATAAACATATAAACGGGTATATAAACATGCATGCATGGGAGGAGTTAAGTTGCCACCTTTACTCAATAATATTATCCTTAAAATATGAAATGTTTTAATGTTTAGTAAAATAACTTAAGTGTTGTCACTTAAAACCATAAAGTTGATCTTGACAACTTGATAAAGGTGGTTAATAGATTTAATGTTGCATGCATGGGTACGGAAGTGGGCTTAGAATATAGGATAACTCAACTAGTCATCCTTATGAAAAAGGTTTAATTTGACAAGTTTGAAAACGGATAGATAATGATCTTTTAATGAAATAGTTGGCGTTTCGTTAACTTAAGCAAATGAACTAAGTTAATAAAATGCAAACGGGTTAGAGTAAACTAATAAAGATATTAATTGAATATAAAACACTGTTGCTTATAAAAGTGGAAATCACACTACAATTACAGATCCTTGAACTTCTTTGGGTTATCTACGCGAGCGCGCATTATACGAGAACCCGAATTCTAAGGACTTCAGGTGAGTTCTCATAACCTCCCTTTCTTTAAACTGTTTTGTTTTAAAACTCGGAGGTGAAACATGTATACCAGATTAATTATTATTTTGATAATATAAGGTTTATACCTGTTTATCAATATGATAATTATAACTTAAAATTTATTGATTATTATGGATTTTCTTTTATTATTTTATATCCGTGTAAACATTGTTATTGACTTAGGTCAATAACAAAGATTACATGTATTGTCACGTGGATGAGTTCCACATCCGTGAATCATTACTCTTAACTTCGGTTAATTGTTTTGACTTCATGTATTGTCACGTGGATGAGTTCCACATCCGTGAATCATTACTCTTAACTTCGGTTAATTGTTTTGACTTCATGTATTGTCACGTGGAGGGTTTCCACATCCGTGAAGTATTGCTCTTGACTTCGGTTAATTGCTTTGACTTCAAGTATTGTCACGTGGTTAGCGACCACTCCATGATTCATGTATCTAACTTATGTTAAATACATAAGGAATCATGTATAGTCACGAACATTGATTGAGAATATGATTGATTGAGTTTGGTTGATTTGTTGTGATTGATTGCCTATATTTGATTATGATTATTTGTGATTGGCTATGATTGATTTGGTTATGTGGTTATGTGATTGTGTATGTGTTTGGCTGTTGAAATGATGGATGTGTGTTGGATTATCTCATACAGGTATTCATATGGATTTTCCCAAGAAGATCATAAGTTTTATACCCGTTTTTAAACAAAGCATTTTATATAAAACCATTTTAAGCATAAACTTTCAAACGCATTTTACTAAAACATTTTTAAATATAAAAACTTATGATTACTCACCAACTACTTTTGTAGTTGACACTTGTTTTCTTACATGTTTCAGGTGATGGAGACAAGTAGGAATGAAGAGAGGATCTCTTCTATTTTGGACATCATCATCATATAGGATCTTGGACTTAGTTAATTAACTAAATTTCTGGCGATTAGAGTTTAGTTAGTTTAACTAAATCTTTTGTGTATTTGACTTACTTGATTCATGATGAACATGATTTTTGTGTAATTATTTTGGTTGATTAAATGATATGTGATGATTTGATTTAGATGCCCACGAGCTTTTGAACAATCTACACATCCCTCGTGGCATCCCGATGATTCCGCCGTCGGTCGGGGTGTTACAGATTGGTATCAGAGCCTGGGTTATAGGGAATTAGGTTACTAGTAATGGTTGACCTAGTCTATAACCGTAGGATACCCTAGTATGAATTAATTTCATACACTAGTTAGTATACTCAGGATTTCATGCTTATGTGTTTATTACATGTTAACTGAACTTCTGATATACATCTGATTACATATGCTGCTTATTAATTTCTTGCTTATGTGTGCCCTAATGATTCGATAAGGACATGCACGTGGTGTATCGTAAAGGTGGTGGGACGTTGGCTAGGGCAGTTGCGACTGACCCTTACATATGCCCTATATATATACCATTTACGGTACATTAGGTGGATGTCAGTATTGAAGAATGTGGGAACTACCCGTTTGGGAAATTACTTGCTTAGGAAATAAATTGTTTATGAATTATTTGCTTTAGGAATTATTTGTTTATATTGTAAACACCAGACAAGGACATACTCGTGGTATACTACAAAGGTGGTGGGACGGTGGCTGGGGCAGTTGCGACTGACCCCTACATATGCCCTATACATATACCATTTGTAGTATATCGGGGGTCTGTCAGTGTCAGGAACTTAGGATATTACTAGGAATTATTGTGAGATGGATGTTGATGGTCTGTTGGTTAAGGTTGGTTTGGAATGACACTTTGGATGATCACACTTGATAAACACTTATAAATTCTCTTATGAAAACATACGGATTGGACACGTAGGGTGCATAGGATTAATGAACGATATGAGCAATTAGTGATGGAATATGGACTTGGGTGATGATATAGACACTTGATGAGAATAAACTATAAGGAGGATATGAACACTTAGTGACAATAAGAGCACTTTGTGATGATATGAGTCCTCATTGATGATTATTGACATTTGGATTGATATGGATTTTAGTGAACTTAGACAATTAGGGGAACTTAATGTCAGGTGAACTTAGACATTAGGTGAGCTTAGAAATAGGCAAGCTTACATGTCAGGTGAACTTAGACATTAGGCAAACCTAAAAGTCCAAGGGAACTAGAGATCACTTCACTCAAAATTATCCTACTAAGGATAAGGTTTGTGAAGTGAGATTTATGGTAAAATGCATGACACACTCTACACACTAACAAGGGCATAATCGTGTTGCAATGGAACGGTGGTGGGACGGTGTAGGGGAGATTGCGATCTACCTCTGCATATGCCCTATATATAAACCTGTTGCATTGCATTGGGAGGTTGTCAGTGTTAGTATAGGGTGAAGGATGTATAGGACTTAGGAATAGTTAGTTAACACTAGTTATGACCAACCAGGACACTTAGAATAATAATAGGCAAATTTATAGACATTATGAGTTTAAATAACAGATAGGAAATAAATATAGTTCCTATATGTAATCCTAACTGTTTAAACGAACTCATTTGACCATTGTTTGTATAACTTACGTTGTAAACGGTAGTAACATGTTTCTATTTCCTTCAGAAACATGCCGCCTCGCCGTCACAACGAAGATGACTCGAACAATGGGGATGCTAACAACAGTAATGCCAACTCCGGCATACAAGAGTTAGCTACACTTATTTCTGGATTGGTGAGCCAACTGACTCAGGCTAACCAGAACATTAACCAGAATCGAGGTGGTGCAAACCAGACAACTTGCATATTCAAACACTTCAATTCCTGCAATCCCTGAAATTTACGGGTGCTGAATCAGCCACTGGTCTGCTGCAGTGGTTCGAGAGTATGGAGAACACCTTCATCAACAGCGAATGTCCCGAGAATCTGAAAGTTCGCTATGCCACCAGTGTTTTCCAAAAGAGAGCACTGACTTGGTGGAATGGGGAAAAGCGAACTAGGGGAGTGGATACTGCACTTGCACTGACATGGACGGAGGTCAAAAATCTGATGACCACTGAATTCTGTCCTCGAAGCGAAATGAGGAAACTGGAGACTGAGTTCTGGGAACTCAAGCAGGATAGCGGGGAGAACGTCATCTATAATACTCAGTTCCATGAGTATAGTCTACTGGTGCCTCATATGGTGACACCCTTGGAGAGGGCGATTGAGAAGTATATCGGCGGGCTGCCGGTGCAGATTCAGGATACGGTCTACGGGAGTAATCCCAAAACACTTGAGGCTGCAATCCGATTATCTGCAACTCTTACTGATAATCACGTTAGGAATGGAACACTTACCCGGAAGGGACACAAGAAGACTGACACCAAGACTACTGCAAAGGAAGTCAAAACTGAAGTCAAGTCTGAAGCGCTAGTTCATCGAAAAGTAACAACAAGAAGAGGAAGACCAGAAACTTCATGGTCACTGCTCCTACTGCCAAATCTGCGCAGCAATCCTCAAACAATTCAACTGCCAGGAATTTCACTGGGAACACTCCTCAGTGTCATACCTGCAGATATCATCACGTACCAAATTTGCCATGTCGCGTCTGCAACAACTGCGGCAAGTTTGGTCACTTTGCTAATGTTTGTCGGAGTGCACCGCAAGCACAAAGGTTGCAACATGCACCGCTTGCACTGCCAGCTCCTCCTGCACAACCTATACCAGCTGTACCCGTTCGCCAATTACCTCAGGCACAGGCAAGAGCCTGTTATGAGTGTGGTGAAGTGGGTCACTTCAGGAATCAATGCCCAAAGTTGACCGGGAATAATCAAAGGGTGGCAAGAGGCCGGGCTTTTCAACTGAATGCTCCAGCTGCTCAAGCCAACCAGGATGTGGTCAACGGTACATTTCTGATCAACAACTCTTATGCATCTGTCTTATTTGATTCTGGTGCCGATAGGAGTTTCGTTTCATATGATTTTGAATGCTTGCTTGGTAGAACACGTACATACTTAGATAAACCGTTCAATGTGGAGGTGGCTGACGGAAACACTATTGATATTGACACTATTATCGTTGGATGTACGGTGAACTTAAATGATCACGTTTTCCCAATTGATCTCATACCTATGCATCTTGGTAGCTTCGATGTTATCATAGGCATGGATTGGTTAGCCACCCACAGAGCGGAGATTGTTTGTCATGAGAAATATATTCGTATTCCATTACCTTCGGGTGAAACCTTGAGAATATTTGGAGAAACTGCTAGTAAAGGTCTTAAGCTGATGTCTTGCACTAAAGCACATAAGTACCTTAGAAAGAAATGTATAGCCTTCTTAGCACACATTGTGGAGAAGAAAGAGAAAGAGAAGAGAATTGAAGATGTTCCGGTGATACGAGATTTTCCAGAAGTATTTCCAGATGATTTGCCGGGTCTTCCACCAGAACGTCAAGTTGAGTTCCGAATCGACTTGGTACCTGGTGCGAACCCAGTCGCCAAAGCTCCCTACAGACTTGCGCCTTCGGAGTTGCAAGAATTGGCGAGCCAGCTACAGGAGCTGACTGACAAAGGATTCATTCGCCCGAGCCATTCGCCATGGGGTGCACCGGTCCTATTTGTCAAGAAAAAGGACGGGTCATTTCGGATGTGCATCGACTATCGCGAATTGAACAAGTTGACTATCAAGAATCGATATCCACTGCCGCGCATCGATGATCTCTTTGATCAGCTTCAAGGCTCGGCATGGTTTTCAAAGATCGATCTGAGGTCTGGGTATCATCAACTTCGCGTACATGATGATGATATTCCCAAGACAGCCTTCAGAACAAGATATGGCCACTATGAATTTCTGGTAATGCCTTTCGGCCTTACCAATGCACCTGCGGTTTTCATGGACCTCATGAACCGTGTTTGCAGGCCATACTTGGATAAATTTGTGATTGTATTCATTGATGATATTCTGATCTATTCGAAGACTAAGGAAGAACACGAGAAACACCTCAAGTTGGTCTTGGAGATCCTAAGAGAAGAGCGACTGTATGCCAAATTCTCTAAATGTGAATTTTGGCTTAAGGAAGTTCAATTCTTGGGGCATATAGTCAACGAATACGGTGTTCACGTGGATCCTGCAAAGATTGATGCTGTGAAGAATTGGAGTACACCGAAGACACCGACGGAGATTCGATCGTTTCTTGGACTTGCCGGTTACTATCGGCGATTCATATCGAATTTCTCCAGGATTGTTGTCCCTCTCACAGCTTTGACTCAGAAGAATAGGCCATACGAGTGGGGACCAAAGCAAGAAGAGGCATTTCAGACTTTGAAGCAGAAACTTTGTGATGCTCCTGTCTTGACATTGCCGGATGGAAATGATGATTTTGTGGTTTATTGTGATGCATCCAACCTAGGTCTCGGTTGTGTTCTCATGCAACGGGGAAAGGTCGTGGCTTATGCATCAAGACAATTGAAAATTCATGAGAAGAACTACACTACACACGACTTGGAACTTGGTGCAGTCGTGTTTGCTTTGAAGATATGGAGACATTATCTTTATGGCACTAAGTGTGTAGTGTTCACGGATCATAAAAGTTTGCAACATATTTTGAATCAGAAAGAGCTCAATATGAGACAACGGAGATGGGTTGAACTTTTGAACGATTATAAGTCATCTCGAGGCTTCAAACGCATCCAAGTGGTATCCGATTGAAGCATAGAAATAGATTCGAAAGCGAATGTAGTAGCAGATGCGCTTAGTCGCAAAAGTCAAGTTCAGATTCATAGCGTCCGAGTGCACACTAATCTCCGTAATGATGTTCTCACAGCCCAACAACACTCATTAGCTCAAGATAACTTGAAAAATGAGATGTCTTGCGGGGCTGAAATCTTATTGGAAACTAAGGATGACGGTTTGATGTATTACTTGAATCGGTTGTGGATACCGAACAGGGGTGATCTTAGGATGCTGATTATGAATGAAGCTCATAAGTCTCGTTATTCAATCCATCCAGGTGCTGATAAGATGTATCAAGACCTTAGGGGCTTGTACTGGTGGCCTGGAATGAAGAAGGATATTGCTGAATATGTGTCTAAGTGCCTTAACTGTGCTAAAGTCAAGGCCGAACATCAGCGACCTTCAGGATTGTTATTACAACCAGAAATACCGATGTGGAAGTGGGAGAATATCTCCATGGATTTCATTATTAAACTTCCACGAACCGCAAACGGTAAGGATAGCATTTGGGCGATTGTTGATAGATTGACCAAGTCGGCTCATTTCTTACCGATACGCGAAACTTACCCTGTGCGGAAGTTAGCGCGTATCTACATTGATGAGATCATTAGCCGACATGGTATTCCATTAAGCATAATATCGGACCGTGATGCTCGTTTCACGGCACGATTTTGGGAATCACTTCATGAAGCCTTTGGAACAAGACTGGATCTTAGCACTGCTTATCATCCTCAAACGGATGGTCAGACGGAGCGAACGATTCAAACATTAGAAGACATGTTGAGAGCTTGTGTCATCGATTTCGGTGGCAATTGGGATAGCCATCTACCATTGGTTGAGTTCTCGTATAACAACAGTTATCACGCGAGCATTGGTATGGCGCCGTTCGAAGCTCTTTATGGCAGGAAATGTCGGTCACCTATTTGTTGGACCGAGGTCGGCGATTCGCAGATTACTGGTCCTGAGATTATTCAGGAAACGACTGACAAGATCCGCCAGATCCGTGACAATCTGTTAGCTGCTCGCAGTCGACAGAAGAGCTACGCGGATAAAAGAAGAAAACCTTTGGAAATTGAAGTGGGAGATATGGTATTACTTAAAGTGTCGCCTTGGAAGGGCGTTGTTCGATTCGGAAAGAAGGGGAAGCTTGCTCCACGTTATGTTGGCCCTTTTAAGATCCTTGAACGGATCGGGAAGGTTGCTTACAAATTGGAACTTCCTCCAGAACTTAGTAATGTGCATCCGACGTTTCACGTGTCCAATCTAAGAAAGTGCTTAGCTGATCAGGATCTTCAGGTACCACTCGATGACATTCGCATCGATGATACCATGCACTTTGTTGAAAAACCAGTGGAGATAATGGATCGTGAGATTAAACAGCTCAAACGCAGTAGAATTCCAATTGTCAAAGTACGTTGGGAATCGAAGCGGGGTCCAGAATTCACATGGGAGCGGGAAGATCAGATGAAGCTTAAGTACCCACATTTATTTACTACGGTCACTCCAAGTTGAATTTCGGGACGAAATTCCTTTAACTAGGGGAGACTGTAACATTACTGTACTTTCGGTTGTCCGTACGTCCGTACATCCGTACGAATGTACTGTTACGACCGGAGATTTATGATTATTAATGATTATGAAATTTTTGATTGACATTATTGATATTATCACTAATGCTGGTATACATGATTATAGCACATATTATACGCGTAAACCATGGGAAGTTTAGTTGTAAATTAACTAAACAGAACCAGAGTGTTTATCGCAGATGATTATACTGATTATGGGTTATTGTATTGGAATGAGGATGGATTTGGGATGGAACTGGAAGTTTGTTTGAGTCTGGTTACTAAACATAGTCAAGGACCCATGGACATGGTTTATCGAAATAGCGGTGGGACGGTGGCTAGGGCAGTTGCGACTGACCCTTACATATGCCCTATATATATGCATATTTCGGTCTATCATGGATGTGTCAGTGACTAGGGTTTAGTGGGTTTTGGTTTGGGAAATGATAATATTAGAGTTAATAAATAATGGGAATAAATTACGCGATGTGAGGATTCGGATACTATTTAAACGCGAATATTAATTCGGAAATGTTAACTTAATAAATGTATTCGCGTGGGTGACGATTCACACGAATATAATTATTAAGAAGGATTTTCTGAAACAATATTCTATGAATTGTAAATCAAATCGAAATACGATACGAACGTCGTATTCGGAAAGGTGACGATCTTTACGAATACGTACGCGAGTAACGCGTTTCGATGAGATTAATTAAATAATATTAAAACGATATTAATTTAATAAATGTTGTATAAAAATGTTTATTAGGGATCACAACTTAAAACGATTTCGAATAAATTTATTTATTTTATTAAACAATTAATTTGATGAAATTAATCGGTGACGTTTATTTAAAACGATTTTATTAAAAATCAATTTTATTGTAACATAATACAATTAGTTAAACGTGTTATATTTTAAATATGTTTCATGAACTAGACCGAGCGTATTATTACATCTCACGGGTATTAACTAGATCACTTTACGAGACGAGGATTATATAAATAAATCAATTAAATCAATAAAATCATATTATTTAAACAATTTATGTTTAAATACGTTTAACGAGTAAAACCGAACTATATTTTTACTATCGCGATAAAGACGAGACCGAACGCGCGGGAACGGGATGGGATTAAATGGTGGAAGACTCCACCATTTCCCCTCATTTCTTCCAACTCTCTTTCTCTCTCTAAAAACACACACACACACACATTCTCTACCTTCTCTCTAGCTTCTTGGATTCGTCACTTAACCGATTCGTGAGATTTCGGTGTCCAGACGACCGTGGGAACGAGGGCTACAAGAGGATACAAAGAAATCACACATTTGAGCAACGGATCGAGGTAGATCTCAGGCTTATCTTTCGGTTTTTACTAAAAACGTGATGTACTTGTGCTTAGAATATATAATCGAAATTAGGATTTTCTAATGCTTTAATCGAGTTGTTGTTGAGGAAATGGAAAGCCATAGATGATCTTAAAAACCTGCAAATGAGAAGATGAGGACGAGGGGGTGGTCGGCCGAACCCTTCTCAGCCGCCATCCACGAACCCTAGCCTTGGCCGAACCCTCCTTCCCCCCTGGTGAATCCTAGATGGTTTTGTTAAACGAACCCTAATTTGCATGATCAGCGAACCCTAGTGAGCCTTAGCCAGTCGAGCGAACCCTGCTGCTTGCAGGTGAACGAACCCAATGGTTCGTGGGTTTACAGCAGCGAACCTTATTATGCCCCACGAACCTTGAGAGCCGAACCCTGCTAATAAACGAACCCTTTTACTTTTCTCTGGCTCACGAACCCCTATCCCGAACCCTATAGGTTTAAGCTAGGAACGAACCTTGCATGGTTGGATGTGGCCGAACCTAGGTCGAGCATGTTAGAGGGTTCGCTGCCCATGAGGAATACAAACTCGTTTTTCAATTATTTGGGAGATTAAGGTTGAGTAAATTACATGAATTATAAACATATAAACGGGTATATAAACATGCATGCATGGGAGGAGTTAAGTTGCCACCTTTACTCAATAATATTATCCTTAAAATATGAAATGTTTTAATGTTTAGTAAAATAACTTAAGTGTTGTCACTTAAAACCATAAAGTTGATCTTGACAACTTGATAAAGGTGGTTAATAGATTTAATGTTGCATGCATGGGTACGGAAGTGGGCTTAGAATATAGGATAACTCAACTAGTCATCCTTATGAAAAAGGTTTAATTTGACAAGTTTGAAAACGGATAGATAATGATCTTTTAATGAAATAGTTGGCGTTTCGTTAACTTAAGCAAATGAACTAAGTTAATAAAATGCAAACGGGTTAGAGTAAACTAATAAAGATATTAATTGAATATAAAACACTGTTGCTTATAAAAGTGGAAATCACACTACAATTACAGATCCTTGAACTTCTTTGGGTTATCTACGCGAGCGCGCATTATACGAGAACCCGAATTCTAAGGACTTCAGGTGAGTTCTCATAACCTCCCTTTCTTTAAACTGTTTTGTTTTAAAACTCGGAGGTGAAACATGTATACCAGATTAATTATTATTTTGATAATATAAGGTTTATACCTGTTTATCAATATGATAATTATAACTTAAAATTTATTGATTATTATGGATTTTCTTTTATTATTTTATATCCGTGTAAACATTGTTATTGACTTAGGTCAATAACAAAGATTACATGTATTGTCACGTGGATGAGTTCCACATCCGTGAATCATTACTCTTAACTTCGGTTAATTGTTTTGACTTCATGTATTGTCACGTGGATGAGTTCCACATCCGTGAATCATTACTCTTAACTTCGGTTAATTGTTTTGACTTCATGTATTGTCACGTGGAGGGTTTCCACATCCGTGAAGTATTGCTCTTGACTTCGGTTAATTGCTTTGACTTCAAGTATTGTCACGTGGTTAGCGACCACTCCATGATTCATGTATCTAACTTATGTTAAATACATAAGGAATCATGTATAGTCACGAACATTGATTGAGAATATGATTGATTGAGTTTGGTTGATTTGTTGTGATTGATTGCCTATATTTGATTATGATTATTTGTGATTGGCTATGATTGATTTGGTTATGTGGTTATGTGATTGTGTATGTGTTTGGCTGTTGAAATGATGGATGTGTGTTGGATTATCTCATACAGGTATTCATATGGATTTTCCCAAGAAGATCATAAGTTTTATACCCGTTTTTAAACAAAGCATTTTATATAAAACCATTTTAAGCATAAACTTTCAAACGCATTTTACTAAAACATTTTTAAATATAAAAACTTATGATTACTCACCAACTACTTTTGTAGTTGACACTTGTTTTCTTACATGTTTCAGGTGATGGAGACAAGTAGGAATGAAGAGAGGATCTCTTCTATTTTGGACATCATCATCATATAGGATCTTGGACTTAGTTAATTAACTAAATTTCTGGCGATTAGAGTTTAGTTAGTTTAACTAAATCTTTTGTGTATTTGACTTACTTGATTCATGATGAACATGATTTTTGTGTAATTATTTTGGTTGATTAAATGATATGTGATGATTTGATTTAGATGCCCACGAGCTTTTGAACAATCTACACATCCCTCGTGGCATCCCGATGATTCCGCCGTCGGTCGGGGTGTTACAGATTGAATTCCACTCCAGCACGGCTGGCTAATCCCACATGGGTTGAGTAAGGGGAACGAAACTTCCTTATAAGAGGGAGTGGAGACCTTCTCTATTGGACGCGTTTTGGGCTTAGTTGGCTGTGGAGCACATGAAAACTCCACAGTTAAGCGTGCTCAGGTGGCAGCAATCCAGGGATGGGTGACCTCCCTGGGAAGTTTTCACCCGGGTAACCAAAAGCAAATCCGTGAGCCCGGTGGGGCAGAGCGGACAATATCCAATACGGCCGGCTGTTACAGATGGTATCAGAGACCGGGGCCGAATCCATGTGATCAGCGGGGACGCTGATTCCCCAGTGGGGGAGGAATTCCACTCCAGCACGGCTGGCTAATCCCACATGGGTTGAGTAAGGGGAACGAAACTTCCTTATAAGAGGGAGTGGAGACCTTCTCTATTGGACGCGTTTTGGGCTTAGTTGGCTGTGGAGCACATGAAAACTCCACAGTTAAGCGTGCTCAGGTGGCAGCAATCCAGGGATGGGTGACCTCCCTGGGAAGTTTTCACCCGGGTAACCAAAAGCAAATCCGTGAGCCCGGTGGGGCGGAGCGGACAATATCCAATACGGCCGGCTGTTACATTAATGAATTCTCACCATATTATTCACACTTTAGTTTTATAAATTCCTGAATGTGTTAGGCTCAAATGATGTCCAAAGTCCATGTTTAATTGTCAAAATGATTTAAGAAAAACCTTGGTCTTTAAAACCCTACTCATGATTTCATTAAAGGAACCCGTGTGTTTTCAAATCCAACTTATATTCACAAACCCATGTTTACACATCTTTGAAATTTAGGAACTTTAGTGGTAAACCTTTGCATGTATAGTTCACAAAACCATTCAACACTCTTGGGAAACCCTAATAGTTTCCCCTCATGTTGTAACTCACGTACTCAACCCATCACGTAGTCCCAAAACCTTGCATTCAGCCGAATAGGATCAACCATGCGAATGGTATTGTAGCTGGCCCTGCGACCGAATCATGTGGGCTGACTAGGATGGACATGCGAAAAGAAAAGGCCTGGCCGAATGTGGTTCACGCTAATGACAAGGCCCGACCGAATTGGGTTATGTGCGAGTGAACCTCATGCGAATGTGGCCCCAACCGACTGAGAGGGCATGCGAATGGGTGGTAGTCATGCGAAGGAAATGGCTTGGCCAAATGAAACTAGTAATGCGAGTGGAAGGTTGCCGACCGAAAGTGATACATTGCGAATAGGCCTTCTTCGGCCTTGAGGCCATTCGGCTTAGGGGCTGGCCCATGCGGCCTGTAGTCATTCGGACTATTGATGAACAACCGATTCGGCGTTTGAACCCAACCGAAAGCAGCCCCCCATTCTTGGACCTTGCAACCACCCCATGCAACCTCACAAGTTCCTACATTATCCTAGAGGGTTTTCGTGCAATTTCCCTATGGTTTTGAGAGGGTTTAGCCGGTTCCAAGGGTGGTTCGAACAAAAGGAGTTTGAAAACCGTAAAACCGAAGCTTAAAACTCGATTTTACCTCGATTTGGTTGTTTCTTGGTTCAGATCATTTGTACTTTCAAGATCTACGTGTGATTGTGGTCGTTTGGACACCAAAATGGGTCGATTTGATGAAGAAATGAGAGATCTAGGGTTTGGTTCTAGAGAGAGAAATTAGAGAGAGGGTGACGAATTGGTGGTGGTGGAGCTAGTTGATGGGGAAGGAAGTGGCATTAATTCCGTATTAAAGTCTTTCAAACACCTTGTGTGTTCGGTCTCGTTCGGTTTCACTCGGTTTGACGTAGAAGTGTTGATTTCCTTTCGTTTTCGAAATGTTTGGTAACGATTTTAAAAATAGTATTTATTAAATTAAATTAGGTGGTAATTCCTAGTAAATTAACTAATATCTTCTGTTTATTTTAAATATCAGAAAATATTAAATTTACCTGTTGTCGTCGCGCATATTCGTTCGAATCGTCACCCGTACGAACACGACGATAACTACACTTTTCTATATGATTTTCTAATTATTAGACATCATTCAGAACGTTAAACTTTCAGATATGTTCGTACAGATCATCACCTATACGAATAATCCGTCGATTTATCATTCAGGTAACAATATACGTTGTTGTTTTGTTCTGTACACCGTCGCATACGTTTATACATAGTAATGTCCTAACTAACAATCATGTGATGGTTCTATACCGTCAGATAAATTTCTGACTGTTGAACCATAGTTCTGAGTTATGTTTCTGCAATGAATGTGAAATTGTTTTATGATAAACATCAAATGACAATAGTATTCATGTAATACACATAGTTCGTACCTGAGTTAATGTTCATGTCACTGCATAGATCACTGTTCCGGTTGCGTTTCCGGCACTGATGTTACAGTTTCCTCTCGAAAAAGTCGCAGATTAAGTGACTCCGGATATCAACGTGTTTAGTTTTGGAGTGTTGTACCGGATTCTTGACTATCTGAAGGGCAGCTTCATTGTCACAATAGATATGATAGTTAAGAAAATTCAAACCCTAATCATGGAGCTGCTGTTGCATCCATATAACCTGAGAGCAGCAACTGGAAGAAGCAACATACTCCGCTTCCGTAGTGGATGTAGACACGGTTGTCGGTTTCTTGCATTGCCAAGAGACAAGGCGATCTTCTAAGTATTGGCATCTTCCCGTGGTGGATTTCCTGTTTAAATTACAACCACCAAAATCACTTTCAGAGTATGCATGTAAACGAAACTCAGAGTTCTTGGGGTACCACAAGCCGAGACGAGGTTTCCCGATAAGGTAACGAAAGATCCTCTTGATAGCGATCATGTGAGAAGCCTTTGGATTGACTTGATATATGGCACATTGACATACAGAGAACATAATGTCTGGTCGGCCATTGGTCATGTACATCAATGAGCCAATCATCGAGCTGTAGAGGTGTTGATCAACATCTTCACCATCATAATCCGAAGTTAAGACCGGACGGGCAGCCATGGGAGTGGATGTAGGCTTGGATTCCAACATCTTGAACTTTGTCAGAATATCAGTAACATATTTGCCTTGATGAATCAGCATGCCCTTCGGATCTTGCTTTACCTGAAGACCCAAGAAGAAGGTCATTTCTCCCATCGCACTCATCTCAAACTTTTTCTTCATCACCAATTCCTTGCATAGCACTACGCTTGTGGAACCAAAAATAATACCATCCACGTATATTTGGACGAGAATCAGATCATCCTTATCCTTGCGAACGGACAATGTCTGGTCAATGGTTCCACGGGTATATCCATGATCAAGCAGATGATCTGTAAGAGTAGCATACCATGCTCGAGGTGCTTGATGAAGACCATATAGGGCTTTGCTAACTTGTAGACATGGTCGGGATGCTATGAATCCTCGAATCCTGGGGGCTGGCACACATAAATCTCTTCTTTGACCTTTCCCTACAAGAATGCAGTCTTCATATCCATTTGATACACTGTGAAGTTCATGTAGGAAGCATAGGCCAGAAAGATCTGTATAGCCTCAAGTCTGGCGACTGGCGCAAAGACTTCTTCATAGTCGATCCCCTCTTGCTGGTAGAAGCCCTAAACTACCAAACGTGCCTTATTCCTGATGATCACCCCTGAATCATCCCTTTTGTTTCTGAAGACCCATCTGGTTCCAATTGGCAGCTTCCCATTGGGCAATGGAACCAGATTCCACACTTTGAGCTTCTGAAACTGCATCAGCTCTTCCTGTATCGCCTCGACCCAGCTAGACTCCTTAAGAGCCATCTTGACATTCTTGGGCTTGACCTATGAAATAAAACAGGAATACATACAAGAATTAATTAGACCTGATTGACTTCGTGAGAGAGTGCTTTCAGGCAAGGTGTTCTGAGCTGGAATGGACCGGCTTCGTGTGAGAACTCCTTTTGAAAGAGGACCAATAATGTTTTCCATGGGATGATTCTTTTTGATGCTTAGGGTTGGTACTTCCTCCATAGCCAGATTATCAAGCAAATTGATGATGTGGTTCATCTGCTCTTCACTGGAGGAAAAAAGGTTGTCAGCTGGAGCTGTTTCACTAGCTTCGGCTCCATGATCCACACAGTGTTCCTCAGGAATGTGGTCTGAGAACAGTGGATTATCAAAAGTTTGGTGAGAAGAAGATGAAGCTTGATCAGTCTCTGCGATTGGCTGAATAGACTGACAAGTATCCGGATCTGATGGGATGACTTCATTTATCGGGATTGGCTGAACTGGAGGTGCCCAATCGCACATGCCTGGAGGGTCAACCGTCAGAAAGCTGGGATCACATGGAACGTAGTCAACCCGATAATCTACGTCATCACCCTTGTACAAGTTGTCAGTTGGTTCAGATGGTCCTGCACTTTCTGATGTAGTGTTGAAGGGCTCGAAAGTAGAATCATAATGAAACAACCAGTTTGGACCAGAACCGGCGTCGGTGTTGTTCATCTCTTGCCAATCAATATAATATGATTCCACAATCATCCGGGTCTTCTTATTGTATACCCGGTAGGCAGCTTTCTCTGATGAATTACCCACAAAGTAACACTCATCAGCCTTGTCATCAAACTTATGATTCGGCTCAGTATGGAGGAGAGTACACGGGCACACGAATGACTTAAAATGCCCAGCTTTAGGCTTTTGGTTGAAGATGATCTCATAAGGGGTCTTCTGATGGCGTTTGTTCAGCAGTTCTCGATTTTGAACATAACACACTATGTTAACAGCTTCAGCCCAGAAGAATATCGGTAGCTTGGATTCTGACAGCATGGTTCGTGCTGTTTCGATAAGCGTTTTGTTCTTCCTTTTGGCAACTCCATTTTGCTGAGGTGTACGTGCTGCACTGTACTGCCGAGCAATCCCCTTCTCATTGCAGAGTTCAATAAGATTATGATTTCTAAAATTCAGTGCCGTTGTCGTTTCTGACCACCTTAACCTATAAATTTTTTTGATTTTCTATCAGGGTGATAAACTTCTTCAGAATCTCTGGTGTCTCATCTTTCTTGGACAGAAAAAACACCCAAGTAAATTCGGAGTAATCATGTGTCACAACTAGACAATATGAATTCTTCTTGATACTCATAAAGTTGACTGCTCCAAAGAGATCCATGTGAAGAAGTTGCAGAGTCGATGAAATAGAGTTGAAAAACTTAGGCTTGTGGGGTCTCTTATGCTGCTTCCTCTTGGCAGACGCGATGCACTTCTCAATTGTGGAGAAGTCTTTAGAAGGTAAGCCAATAACGTGATTTCCCTTAGCAAGTCAGTTGAGATTCTTCAGGTTGCCGTGACCCAGTCGGCGATGCCAAAGTAGACAGTCATGCTCCGATGCCTTTGAGAACAAACAGGTGTTCTCAGTGAATGAATCTAAATTCATATTGATGATGTAGGCATTGTTGATTCTCAGAGTCCTCATCAAGATCCACTTTTCAGGCACAACAAACCCGGGCTTTAGAATAAGACACTCCTTGTTTGTGAAGTGTGTTGAGAACTCTTGTCACAAATATGAGAAACACTTAATAAGCTATGATTGAGCTCTTCAACGTAATACACATCCTCAAAACTGAGAGTTCCATAAGTTACTGTGCCCTTCATGCTTATCTTCCCTCCCTTGTCTCCGGTAAATAAGACGTATCCTCCATTGAAAGGTGTGACTTCATGTAACTGAGAGAAATCCCCAGTCATATGACGGGAGTAGCCACTATCCACAGACCAAACATTTTTGAGCTTATTTGGGAGTCCCTGCATTTCACACACAATCAATGAGAGATGGGTACCCAAACCATAATAGTTTAGGTACAGGTGGAAAAGCGGGTCATTTCTTGAGAACCCCTTTGGGTTTGACTAATTTGGCCTTAACAATTTTCGGCCTTGCACCATTACTGTGATCAACTGGTTTTAAAGGTGGTTTCATTGGTGGATTGTTCTTCCACTGTGACAGGCTTTTAGTTTTAAAAAACTTTGAATTTTTTTTTTGAAAACCAGATTGATTTTGTTCAACTGATTTGGCCTTCTTGGCAGTGGAAGGCTTCTAAGGTACCTTCTGAGGTGTCACCCTAGGCTTTGAGGATTGTTCAGTCCTTATTGATCTGATAGTTGGTTTGGCCTTGGGTGTGACCTTCTGATTCTTCCAACAGAAGAATTCAGTAGGTCTGTGCAGACAATTTCTGGCAATGTAGCCTGGTCTACCACATGCAAAACGACATACCTTCTCATGAAATTCCTTTGGGTCAAAAGGTTTTACATCAGAATCACCATGACTAGAGGAAGTACTTGCAGAGGCTTGTTCCAATGATCTGGTTGGAACAAAAGGTTCACAGTTAGGGTTCAACTTTGAACCTGCCTCTTCGGTGATTGTGGAATGACCCTTGTACTCCTAATGCAAAGAAGAAGAAATTGATTCTAAAATAACATCATTCTTAACAAAAGTAGAATTAAATTTTTTAGACATCTCATTAGATTTGATTTTAATTTCATCAAATCGTCCAACAAAATCAGTTTTTGGAACAAAAGGTGATGTTCTAAATAATGTTGAACACTCTGTGCTTCTCCCAGGACTTCTTTCTTCATTCTTCCTACTCAAACCTGTATCATTTAAACTATCTGCACACAACTCAGAAATATTTGGGTCGGTCTCAACTGGATCTGCTGTCAGAGGAATTGGTTTGCTAGAACCAGTGCTGAAATCAAACCTTCGGTCTGATTACATCAGCAGATTATCAACAGATGTGTTGATGTTGGGCAAGATGGAGTAGTTATGGTTAGACAGAGGTTTCACCTCATTAAAACCAATCCCATTCTTTACCTTTCTCATACACTGGACATCAATCATATTGGCCAACGAATTACTAGCATACTCATATTTATCAGCTTGAGTTTTTGTTTTAGACAATTGAGACTTAAGATGCTCCAACTCTGAAGTGAGTTCTTTTATACAACGTCTTGTGTCTCGATAATTGGGAACTTTATCATTTAATAATTCTTTTAATTGTGAAATGTCACGCCTTTCAGCGTCAAGTTTCCTTTTGAAAAGTGCTTTATAAGTTTGGTGACCTCCTTGATCAAGTCCTCATTATGAGAATGGTATTTAAAGACTTTATCAATGCAAGAAGTGGAGCAAAGATTTTGGGTTACCTCATTTTGCTTCTCATCTACCTCTGCCATAAAAGCATGACTCAGGGTCAACTCCAGTTCCTGTACTTGATCACTCCAATCATAGTAGTCTGTCTCTTGAGTCACCAGTGCTTTAGACGTGGTAGCACCTTCCCCACCAGCAGCCTTCTCATCCAGCTTCTTCTCACCTTCCTTTGCCACCTTTGGTTGTTTGCACTCCCTTGCAAAGTGACCCGGCTAGTCACAATTGTAGCATCGCAGCTTTGATTTATCAAAACCCAGCTTCTTCCCCTAGTTGTTGCCGAAACTGTTCCTTCCATATTTCTTGATGATTTTTTTTCACGGAAGACAGCCATTGCCATTTGCCACGAAATTTCCATTTCTTCAACATCTGTCGGGTTAATCTGCTATAGGTTATCTTGAGTGAGATTGGCTGGTGCCAACTCTCCAGCAATAAAAGCGTTCTAACTGTTCATAAATCCCTTGAACAGCAGCAGATTTTCTTCACTCTCCGGACTAACCTTGGGCACTGATCTAACTTTC
This sequence comes from Mikania micrantha, assembly GCA_009363875.1. NCBI lineage: Eukaryota > Viridiplantae > Streptophyta > Magnoliopsida > Asterales > Asteraceae > Mikania > Mikania micrantha. The sequence continues at coordinate 83,787,662 of CM018692.1, read as the reverse complement.
CCTGATGAAAGAAATGAAGTCTCAAATGGAACAGACTGTGATGAAGGAGCTTGATAATGCTGCGACCCGGATGATTGAAAGTTGATGGCTGACACAAGAGCAACATTCTCTAATGTGGGTGCAATGCCCATAGAACTGGCATGATTGAGGGCTCTTTGCTTGTCATCGATGTCATAGGAGTTGATAATGGAGATCAACTCGCTTAGAGAGGTCTTGTACATGTCTTTGGTCTCTTGATGGTGGTGCAATTTGAATTCAAATTATATGGCAATTAGTTCAAGAGCTTTTTGTTGACCTCTCTTTTGGACATTTCAATCCCAGCACTAGTCATCTCGGTCATCAGATGTGTGAATCGGTTTCGTTGAGCTTCCAATGATTCTACCTTGATATGGTTGAACATATTGAACCTTTTCCTTAGCATATCCTTGTGACTCTCTCGCATGTCTTCATTACCTTCAAACCTCTCAACCAAAGCATCCCACAGCTGCTTAGCTGTCTGATGTTGCTTTCGTTGCGTTTACGGAACGTAACTCGCGTATTTTACGTAATAAAATAAAAGGATTTATTTTTAAATATTAGGAAGGTGGTTATTCCAAGTAAATCTTTTTCATTTTATTTTCTTGAATTATTTTATTGAAAACGATTATTATTTAAAACGTTTCGTCAGATCGCATCACCTTCGCTCGTATTCGTTCGAATCGTCCCCCGAACAAACACGACGATGGTTTTGCTTTCTGATTCTTGTTTTCTACTTCCCAATCCTCATTTCAGAACGTTAAAATCACAGATATGTTTACGTGAATCGTCACTCACGCAAACACACTGTCAGTTCGTTATTCTGAAACAACTCTGCAATTATGTTCAAAATTGTGTTTCCTCACCGACGGACTCAACTAAACGTCCTGTTTTCACATTGTTTTCATGCTGATTTATCAGCCATCTGATTCCTGTCATCCATGGATATCAGATCGCAACCGACATGTTCTTGTTGTTTACTTGTACACTATTGTTTCTCTTGATTCGTTGTATCAATTGTACTTAGGTTTTCACCTAGATACATACAACTATTGCTTATCGTGAGTTGTTGTACATACGGTATTTAAGTTTTCAAATAAATACGCACAACTGTTTCTTGTATTTTGAATTCAGTTGTCACAACGTTGTTCATAAAATTGTATTTAGACACAGTAAATAATGAAAGTACACATACCGTACAGACTTGCCGGACGATCAGGTATTGGATGTTACAGTCTCCCCTTGTTAAAGAAATTTCGTCCCGAAATTTAAGCATTATTTTCGGGCGCCACTTCTTCAAACAGGTGGGGTTACTTTGTCTTCATGTTGTCCTCATGTTCCCAGGTAAATTCTGGTCCACGCTTGGAGTTCCATCGAACCTTTACAATAGGGATACGGCTTCAATTTAGTCTTTTGACTTCACGCTCCATAATCTCTACAGGTTCTTCAATGAAATGTAATTGCTCATCAACTTGTACTTATTCCAACGGTATGATCAATGACTCATCAGCGAGACATCTCTTGAGATTTGATACATGAAATACGTCATGTACTTCGCTGAGTTCATCAGGGAATCTGAATCTGTATGCCACAGGACCTATGCGTTGAGTTATCTCAAACGGTCCGACATACCTTGGTGCTAGTTTGCCTTTAGCCCCAAAACGAACCACGCCTTTCCATGGGGACACTTTCAACATTACTCGGTCACCCACTTCAAATTCCAAAGGCTTTCGCCTTTTGTCTGCGTAGCTCTTTTGGCGGCTACGTGTTGCTTGTAATCTCTGTTGTATTTGGGCTATCTTATCAGTAGTCTCCTGAATAAGTTCAGGCCCAGTAATTCTGTTGTCTCCCACTTCGGTCCAACAAATTGGAGACCGACATTTTCTACCATAAAGTGCTTCAAACGAAGCACAACCAATGCTGCTGTGGTAGCTATTGTTGTAGGAGAACTCAATGAGTGGTAAATGTTTATCCCAAATTCCACCAAAGTCTAGGATGCATGTTCTCAACATGTCCTCCAGGGTTTGAATCGTTCGCTCGCTTTGTCCATCCGTTTGTGGATGATAAGCGGTGCTCAAGTTGACACTTGTCCCCAGAAATTGTTGCAGTGATTGCCAGAACCGCGATGTAAATCGACTGTCCCGGTCTGAAATAATAGATAATGGTACACCGTGCCTCACTACTATTTTATCAACATAAAGCCTTGCTAGTTTCTCCAGCTTGTAAGTTTCTCTGATCGGCAAGAAGTGTGCGGACTTGGTCAATCTGTTAATGATGACCCAAATCGAATCGTGTCCGCTAGAAGTGCGGGGTAGCTTGGTTATAAAATCCATAGCTATTTTTTCCCACTTCCATTGTTGTATCTCAGGTTGTTCCAGCAAACCCGAAGGTTTCTGGTGTTCAGCTTTGACTTTGGCACATGTGAGGCATTTGCCAACATAAGTGGAAACATCTTTCTTCATACCTGGCCAACAATAAAACGACCTAAGATTTTGGTACATCTTATCGGCACCAGGATTAACGGAATAATGTGTCTTGTGTGCCTCGTCAAGTATGAGTGTTTGAAGTTCATCTACTGCCGAGATCCAAACACGATCCTGAAAGTAAATAACTCCATCTTGTTTTGTCTTGAAATGTTTCTCGGCTCCACAATCGAGCTCTCGTTTCAAATTGTCTCTTGCTATTGCTTCTTGTTGTGCTTGTGTGATTTGATCATTTAGGCTTGTTTGCACAGTCATTCCCATGGCTCAAACGCGCAAGGGTTTGACTTTTTCCTTCCGGCTCAGAGCATCTGCAACAGCATTTGCTTTGCCCGGATGGTATTTGATCACACAATCGTAATCATTCAGGAGCTCAACCCAACGTCTCTGTCTCATGTTAATCTCCTTCTGATCAAATATGTGCTGTAAACTCTTATGATCTGTGAAGATAGTACATTTGGAACCATACAGGTAGTGTCTCCAAATCTTTAAAGCAAAGACAATAGCTCCCAGTTCTAGATCATGTGTTGTGTAGTTCTTCTCGTGTATCTTCAACTGTCTTGAGGCATAAGCAATGACTTTGTCTCGTTGCATTAACACACAACCGAGTCCTGATGGGAAGCATCACAGTATACTAGAAAGTCGTCATTGCCTTCTAGGGATTGTTAAAATTGGAGCATTGCACATTCTTTGTTTCAATGTTTGGAATGCCTCCTCTTGTTTCTGTGTCCACACGAAGGGTTCACTCTTCTGTGTGAGTTTGGTGAGAGGCAAGTCTATCTAATAGAAATTCGAGATGAATCTCCTGTAATAACCCGCTAATCCCAAGAATGATCTGATCTATGTGGTGTTGTGGGCACATCCCAGTTTCTGATTGCTTCAATCTTGGCCGGATCCACATGAATACCATTACTGTTAATCACGTGACCCAAGAACTGAACTTCTCTTAGCCATAATTCACACTTGGAGAATTTGGCATAGAGTCGTTCGTCTTTCAGGAGTTCCAAGACTGCCCTGAGATGTTGTTCATGTTCTTTCTCGCTTTTTGAGTAAATCAGTATATCATCAATAAAGACGATAACAAACTGATCTAGGTACGGCTTGCACACCCGGTTCATTAAATCCATGAACACTGCCGGTACGTTAGTCAATCTGAATGGCATCACCGTGAATTCGTAGTGACCGTACCGGGTACGAAATGCCGTCTTGGGTATGTCTTCCTCTTGAATCCGGAGCTGGTGATAACCTGAACATAGGTCTATCTTTGAAAAGTACAGAGCTCCCTATAACTGATCAAACAAGTCATCAATCCTCAGTAACGGGTACCGATTTTTGATGGTGAGTTTGTTGAGCTCTCTGTAATCGATGCACATTCTGAAAGATCCATCCTTTTTCCTGACAAAAAGAACCGGAGCTCCCCATGGTGAGAAACTCGTTCGGATGATTCCTTTGTCGAGTAGCTTTTGTAACTGATTTGACAGTTCCTGCATTTCTGATGGTGCAAGTCTATATGGAGACTTAGCTACAGGAGTCGCTCCCGGAATCAGATCGATTCGAAACTGCATCGATCTCTCGGGTGGTAGTCCCGGTAAATCATCCGGAAACACGTCCGCATAGTCTTTCACAACTGGTACGTCTTGGATCTTGATTTCTTTCTTGTCTTTCCCTACCACATGAGCTAGATATGCGATGCACTGTTTTCTGAGGTACTAGCGAGCCTTTATGCACGAAATTATCTTGACACTGCGTTTCGCTTGATCTCCATGAATTTCCAAGATTTGATCGTTCTCTACTGGAATACGTAATAGCTTTTCGGAATAGATGAACTCAACTCTGTTAAGAGATAGCCAATCCATTCCGACGATGATATCGAAACTGCCCAGTTCCATCGGTATCAAGTCGATAGAAAATGTGTGATCACCAAGTGTTAATGCGCAATTCGTAAATACTGTGTCTACTGTATTCTGTTTGTTGTTTGCTATCTCAATAGTATAAGGAGAGTCTAAAGATTCCTCAACATGATTAAAATGGCATGCAAAGTTGGATGAGATAAAACTCTGATCCGCACCAGTGTCAAATAATATGGATGCATAAAAGTCAGATAAGAGAAATGTACCCGTGACCACATTCAGGTCTTGTCGAGCAGCAGCTGCTCCAATTTGAAAGGCTCTACCTCTTGCAACTTGAGCTCTTGGTTGATTCTTCTTGGGACAATCCCAATAAAAGTGTCCAGGCTCGCCACAGTTGTAGCAATACCTGTTATCAGGAGCAGCAGTAGTAGCTGCATTGTTTTTTCTGTTTGGAGCCCCCATGCTCCTGCAATGGTTTTCCCAGTGACCAAATTTCCCGCAGTTAGTGCATTGTCTGCACTGGGTGTTTGGTGGATGGTGATACTGGCAGGTGTTGCACAAAGGTGCTGTGCCAGTGTAGGGCTTCTAGATTTGTAGAGGTTGTGGTTGGTTGATCATCGGTGTCTGTGTGTGTCACACCCCGAGCCGGCGGGATAGGATCGGTTGTCCCGTAGGGCGGAAGGTTCTCGGGACGCGATATCGTGAGTGATAATCGAAATGATCAGATTGTTATATTGCTCATGATACATAAATGAGAAATGCTAAACATGATAGAATTACAAAGTTAAATTACATCAGTATTGTTTATAATTTAACAATGTAAATCTACTATTAACATCATAAGTTTTCTATCTTGTATGTACACAAGATATACAAAATGGTATGTGTATGATGTCTTCAAAAATATGCAGGTCCAAAATACTAAGTCTTCTATCTGAAGTCCTAGTCCAGAAGTAATGACTTCCTAATTGACATGTTCGTCACCTGAGAAGTCATGCAAAAAGATCAAGTCAACACATGGTTGGTGAGTTCATATAGTTTTGTAATTTGAAAATGATTTGAACCCTTCTTTCGGTAAAGACCCTAACCTCATTAACACCACATGTATCATCCAGATCGGTATGCTTATATATAGGGCATACCCCTGGGTCAGGGCTACAACCCCGCCCAGACGACGTCCCACCACATACTAATCCACATAGGACATTGTTGTTAATGATAATTAAGCGTTTTTACCTACCATACACTTTTAAACACCCATGATTCCTCTGTTCTCTGTTCCTGTAATTGCAATCACTTGAAATCTCTCTTGATTTCATATGTTCATCATACAAATATGATTAAAACAGCAATTGTAGAATTAGTTATAAATGCTTAATTTAAATAAATAAATAAACATTCAATAAAATCTAAGTCCTAATGATTGGGGCCTATGGTCAACTCGAGTAGACTAGTCTGTCAATCAAGGTACTTAGTAGTGAAGGAGAGCTGTAAATCTCATCAAACATGTGACCTATAATCAATCAGTCTAGCTAGGACATCTTTTGATATATAGGCTTTCATAGTTCTTTAGACCGTCCATAGTTCTTTAGTTCTTTAGTTCTTTGGCACATGTTATCTTTGAGCATTTCCCAGATTTCCCCTTAAAATAGTTCTTTGTACTTAGTTCTTTGAAATAGACCGTAAGTTCTTTGACATCCCACTCTTGGAAATAGTTCTTTGAAAATAGATCGTTAGTTCTTTGAGAATAGACCGTTAGTTCTTTGACATTACACACCCTTGAAATATTTCTTTGAAAATAGACCGTTAGTTCTTTGACATCACACCCTTGAAATAGTTCTTTGAAAATAGACCGTTAGTTCTTTGACATCACACCCTTGAAATAGTTCTTTGAAAATAGACCGTTAGTTCTTTGACATTACACACCCTTGAAATAGTTCTTTGAAAATAGATCGTTAGTTCTTTGACAACACACTCTTGAAATAGTTCTTTGAAAATAGATCTTTGAAAATAGTTCTTTGTTTGAGGTCTTTAGTTCTTTGAAAATAGTTCTTTGAAATAGTTCTTTGATACATAACAGTTACCTAAACAGGAGTCTAAGATAACAGTTATACATGTAAACATATAAAAGCATTCAAGTAAACAATTTACATAAAACAGTTTACGCATGCTTCTCAGCCCCGCGTTTTAAAACAAAAATGTTAGAAAAGGGGCAATGAACTCACCTTGTAGCTGTTGAGTTGACTTAGCTTAAACGAAAGACTGCACGCGCTCTGTTTTGTAATTTGATTAGTTTTCACGTTCCTGTATTGATTTAACGTTGTTAAGACTCGCAAGTATAAGTTTTGTAGGGATTTGTGTGTAGATATATGTGTTAGCCCTAAAGTTGGCTAACACGCGTAAGACTTGGTCATGATCCCTGTTCGGTCCCATATGTTTGTTTCAAGTTAATGACCTTATAAGTTATCATATTATCATTAATTATATGCCATTTGCTTTGATGAAAGACTTAATGCTTAGTTTCCAACTCGTCTTTGTTGATTTTGTACGTTTTGAACATTTATCGCATAATTATTGATTAATTAAGCAAACATTCTTTTGACATATCATGTTTTGATCTTAGGAAATGTAGTGAACTCATGTGGGCTAAATCATGGCATATGGACCGAACATTGTGACCAAGTTACTTGTTGGCCTTTATGTAGCAAGTTGGGCCTTGGGCCCAAATACATGGGCCTTGGAATAGTTCTTGAACATTTGAGGATGGTGAGGCTTATTTGAAAGTGTAGGACATTGATTTGGACTAATGGAGTACAAAGGTCTTGCCAAAAGTTACATGGGCTAGAGTTCAAGTAGCGTTGTGGGCCTTGTTTTGGGCCTCTAAGGAATTTATCGGGCCCAAGGTGGGCCTTGGCAATATTTGTTGGGCCTAGTGTCATAGAAGACTGTAGGAATTGAGATTGGGCCAAGAACGGGCTGTTGGCCAAAGGATTTGCATGGTGGCCTCAAATTGAGGACATGGGCCTCAAAATAGGCCTTAAATTGGTTTCCTGTGGGCCTCGGGCTGATTTTATTGGGCCCTTTGAGATTTGTCTCAGGCCTTCACTAATATGACTCATAAGCCAAGTTGGGCCTGGCTAAATAGGGCTGGAACAATGATAGGCCTAAAGATTTGACTATTGGCCTTAAATGGTGGCCTTGGGCCAAAATCTGTGGGCCAAAGGTTGATTTTACTGGGCCCCTTGAATACTATCAAGGCCTGCAGTAAAATAGGGTATGGGTCAACCTGGGCCTGGTTCATTTGGGCTAAATTCGATCATGGGCCTATTTTGTCCTTAGTTACTTACTAAACATGGGCCAAACAAGGTTTCTGAGGTTATTTACTGGGCCTACTATAGGTTCTGGGCTAGAATAGTAAAGTTGGGCCAAGATATCATTGGGCCTGGATGGCAGGAGGTTGGGCCCATCCTGGGCCAACCAGAATGCAACTGGGCCTGATGTTGGGCTTGATGGAAACCACTTGGGCCCCTTAGGGTTTGTGGTTTAGTCTTTTGAGTCTTAAATGGATACATCATTGAATTTGGGCTTGCTAATGATTGTTGGGCTGAAGTTGTCGTTGCTGGGCCTGATCCATTTTTGTTGGGCCTATGTAGCCTCTCAAATTAGGGTTTTGGGCCAAGGATAGTAGGGTTAGCCCCATACGAAACTGTCAAGGGAAAGTTTGCTGAGATTTACTCCTTGTATCAAATGAGACTCATGGGAGTAGACCAAACAGGGTGACCGAATAGGGTTTCCTGGTCGAAGGTTGATGATGTTGGCCGAATGACATGAAGTGGCGAATGGAAGGCCTTGGCTGTCGAATGGCTAAGGCCCGAATGGGGTTGGGTCCTGGTCGAATAGGTGCTTGACTGGCGAATGAAGAAGGCTCGAGTGAGGCTGGGGTCGAATGAGGGTAAGTGCCGAATGAGTAAGGGCCATTCGACCATTGAGACATTCGGCCACATTCGGCCGCATCAGGTCCAGCCTCCCAACTCGTGTACATTTCAAGATTCAAAAGGTGTGTTTTCGAGGGTAGAACATGTTAAGGAGTATTCCGGTGGTCGTGGGTTGAAGTATGGAAGCTTAGCACCGATTCAAAAGGTGGTGGTCGACTAGGGGGTTAAAAACCCTAATTTTCGAAATCTTTGCAGCCAAATACCTCGACTTTCAGTGGTGTAAAGCTTAGATCCGTTGTACTTTCTTGTAGAGGATGTCGAGAGCTTCAAGTAGGTTCAAGAATCACTGAAATTGGTGGAGAAATGAAGAAGTTAGGGAGGTTTAAAGCTTTGAAAACCCTAAAAATGGTGAAAACCTGGATTGTGGTTTAGGAGAGAGGTTGAAGATGATAGAAATGAGGGAAAACTCTCATTTAAGGGTATTTATACCCCGAGGGTGTTCGGGTTCGTTTTCGTTGCTCGGTTCGCGTTTTCGTTACGTTTCCGGAAAATTACGCGTAATTTAAATGGTTTTAAATAAAAAGAGTTTAAATTAATTATTTTGATGAGTTTCAAAATTGTAAAATGTTATTTATTTTATTTTATTAAATTACTTTCGTTCGTGTCGTGTTTTCGTTTTCGTTTCGTCAGATCGCGTCACCTTCGCGCGTAATTCGTTCGAATCGTCACCCGAACGAATACGACGATGGTTTCGCTTTCTGACTTTTGTTTTCTACTTTTCAGTCATTATTTCAGAATTCTAAACTCACAGATATGTTTGTGTGAATCGTCACCCACGCAAACACACTGTCAGTTCGTTATTCTGAAATATCACTGTAATTGTGTTTAACTTGTGTTTCCTCACTGTCGGACTCAACTAAACATCCTGTTTTCACATTGTTTTTGTACTGACTTGTCGGTCATCTGATTCCTGTCAATTGTGGACATCAGATCGCAACCGATATGTTTCTGAGTATTGTTTGAGCATCGTTGTTTCTCGTGACTTGTTGTGTTAACTGTAATTAAGTTTTCACTTAAAAAATGTAACAAATGTTCCAAATGTACGTTGTACTTAATGTATTTAAGTTTATACGAAAATACATACAACGATTTCTTGTATTTAAGATCTTGTTAATTCAAGTACTGTTTAAAATCGTATAAGTACACATAGTTACTGTAGAAAGTACACGTACCGTACGGACTTGCCGGACGTTCTGGTACTTGCTGTTACAGTGTGGTCGCAGCAAAATTCATGACCACCTTTTGTTTCTTAGCCGGGTGCTTGTCCGGCTTCCTTGAAGTTCCAGCCTTGGCTTCCGTTTCTTTCTTTAGTGCCTCGGAGGCAACCATCACGTCTGTCAAAATTGCTGACAAAGTAATAGCCATCTTCATGGTAGTAGAATGGGCATAAATCATATCCCCTTGGATACAAGACGGCAGTCCACCGACATACTGCTCGATCCTTTTCTCAAGTGTTGGCACCACGTCCGGTGCCAAGGTGGCTAACTCGTGAAATCTTGTGGTGTAGGCCAGATGCCCAACACCTATCATGACAAGATTGAGTAACTCAGTGTCAACCTTCTTGAGTTCGTTCCTAGGGCAAAACACTGCCCGCAGCATGGCCTTGAAATCATCCCAAGGCATAGACAGAGCGTCATCTCTGCCCCTTGTCTGAACTTGAGCGTTTCACCATGTCAGAGCTCGTTTGTTAAACGAGCCAGCAGCATATCTCACCCGATGCTGATCAGGACAACCACTAATGTCAAGAGTTGTTTCCATCTTCTCGATCCACTGGATCAATCCAACGGCTCCTTCACTGCCACTGAAACTCGGTGGCTTGCATCCTACAAAGTTCTTGTAGGAGTAGTACTGATGGTGTCGAGTGTTGCTGCTACCTTCTCCAGATGAGTTGGCGATGTCGTGGCTGTTGATCATGTTCATCATCTTGGGAATCACATCCCTCAATTGACTGGTCAGCAGAGTGGCCAGTGCTATAGTAGCAGGATCCAACTCATGACTAGGTGGTGGCGGAGGAGGAGGTGGAGGAGGTAGATGTGGAGGAGAGTCAGGTGGTGTCGGTGTCAAAGAGTGTGGAGCTGAATCTTGAGGTGGTGGCAGTAAAGCTAGTGGTGGTCTTCTTGGCGGCATTCTGATCATAACCGAAAGAAATCGGTTAGTGCAGTGATCAGACGCAGAAGACATATGCAAATAGAGTCCTATATTGTATGTTCTCTACATGAGGGTCCCTAGGTTATAGTCTAGGCCAAACCATTTAAGTAATATGACCTATATTTCTCTATAACCATGGCTCTGATACCAATCTGTAACACCCCGAGCCAGCGGGCTGAATCGACTTTCCCGTCGGGCAGAAAGTTCTCGGGGCGCGATATCGTTTGATAATCGAAATGATCAGATTGTTTATGTAGGACATAATAAATAAACGAGAAATGCTAACATGACAATGAAATAGAATTACAAAGTTAAATTACATTGTTTCCTCATAATTTAACTAAGTAAATCTAATCAAAAGAATCAATGAGTTTATATCTTGTAACTGTACAAGATATATAAAAGATGATTCATTGTTTTGTCATTCAAAAGTAAGCAACACCAAAAAAACTAGCTAGGCCTTCTTAAAGTCCACTAGCTATGTCCCTGTATGTCTGGTGACTAAACCTGTTCGTCACCTGGGAAAACATGCATTTAAACAAAGAAAACACTAGGTTGGTGAGTTCAGAAGTTTGATATTTGAAAGCCTTGAAATATTCACATACACAATCCCAATGTCATACATGATACTTGTAAGTTGTTTGATTCACCCGTTCACCCAATGGCCTCTCCATAGTTATATTTACAAGTAGTATCTCATCCTATTAGTTATGCTTATATATAGGTCATATGTAGGGGAGCAAGCCCCAGCCAACATCCCACTACATAACTAATAGAACTCCACATCACTTGCAATACAACTATAGATAACCATCTTCGTTTCACCTGTCCGTTTGTGTTCATCACCCAATGTTTCAGCCCTGATTCATTCTTAAAGTTTCAAAACTTTATCATAATATGTTCATTACTTGTAATTGTAGGATTCTGCAAACCAACTTAAATGTTATCTTGAGTTTATAATTTACCATTCCTTATGTTGTTCTTGTTGAACTCAACCTGATTTATTACATAGTTAATACTTAACCATGTAATTATTCTAGTAATCTTTTTAGTAATAATTAGCCAAGGCCCATGTATGGTTATCCATTAGTTCTAGTTTGAAAATGTGTTTATGACTTGTATCATATGGGCCGAATTATATGTAAGTGGGCCGGTTAAATCTCATGGGCCGTTTGGCTTGCTTGATTCAAATGGGATTCTGGGCCAAATGATGTTGGGCTGAATCAATCACGATGGGTCATAGCAAGAGAGATGGGTCGGTTAGCATTGCTTGAATAAAATGAGGCGTTGGGTTAAGGTTATCAGCATGGCCAAACAATTGGACTTTAACCGATTTAAGGTAGGGATTCCCATTTCAAGCGAACGTATTGGGTTACTTGGTCTAAGGTTCGGTCCTACCATGGTTCTAGAGAACCTACTGGTTTGTTCATGCAGGGTTCGCCTATGCAAGGTTCGTAGAGTTGTGGTTCGGCTGTCCAAGTAAGGTTCGATGCACAAAGTTTCGCCTGCTGGTGAAAGGTTCAACTTATCTGAGTGCTACCCTAGGTTCGTGTCTTTACACATGCACGAGGTTCGTGGATAGCAGGTTCGTTCCATCATGGGTTCGTGTGATAGAAGGCTCGGCCATGCAATAGGTTAGGCTGATGGTTCTTGGCAGCAGGAAGGTTCGGCTGAGGTATGAAGGTTCGGTGGATGTAGGGTTCGTCCGTGATGGAGAAAGGTTCGTGGCTCCCTGGGTTTGGTGAAGACAACAGGTTCGCTTGCATGGAAGGTTCGCAGCCCTTAGGTTCGTGATATCTTGGTTCGCAGATGATGGTTCGGTGCTAATGGTTCGGGACCATGAAGGTTCGGCAGCTTAGAGCTCCAGGTTCAGCCACCCTTGGTTCGGTTGAACTGCTGTCCACAAACCCTGCACCTTCATCATCATCTTCATCAGTCATAACTTTGTCTAGGGCTGTTTCCTTGGCTGGGTTATGAGGAGATAAGTTCTCGAGAGTGTAGGGTGTGTGTATAGGAGTTCTAAGCCGATTATGATTGATGGGTCGAACTAGTGGTGTAAAAGGGGTGTAAAACCCTATATTTTGGATTAATCAAGCATCATTACCTCGGATTTGGCTGGACAACTTCGTAGATCTGTTGTACTTCTAGGTAGAGGATGATTGTAGCTACGTTTAGACACCAAGAACGCCCGATTTCACCAAGAAACAAGCAAGAAATGATGATTTGAAGCTTGTTTTTCTAGAGAGAGAGACCAAAACCGGGTTTGTGAGTTTAGAGAGAGAGAGGGAGAATGAAATAAATGAGGTTGGTGCTTCATTTAGGCTTTATATACCCCAGGGGTGTTCGGGTTCGTTTCGGTTGCTCGGTTTCGGCTTTCGTTGCGTTTCCGGAACATAACTCGCGTATTTTACGTAATAAAATAAAACGTATTTATTTTTAAATATTTGGAAGGTGGTTATTCCTAGTAAATCTTTTGAATTTTATTTTCTTGAATTAATTTATCGAAAACGATTATTATTTAAAACGTTTCGTCAGATCGCATCACCTTCGCGCGTATTCGTTCGAATCGTCTCCCGAACGCACTCAACGATGGTTTTGCTTTCTGATTCTTGTTTTCTACTTCCCAGTCATCATTTCAGAACGTTAAACTCATAGATATGCTTGTGTGAATCGTCACTCACGCAAACACACTTTCAGTTCGTTATTCTGAAACAACTATGCAATTATGTTCAAAATTGTGTTTCCTCACCGACTGACTCAACTAAACGTCCTATTTTCACATTGTTTTCATGCTGATTTATCAGCCATCTGATTCCTGTCATCCATGGATATCAGATCGCAACCGACATGTTCTTGTTGTTTACTTCTACACTATTGTTTCTCTTGATTCGTTGTATCAATTGTACTTAGGTTTTCACCTAGATACATACAACTATTGCTTATCGTGAGTTGTTGTACATACGGTATTTAAGTTTTACCATAAATACGTACAACTTTTTCTTGTATTTTGAATTCAGTTGTCACAACGTTGTTCATAAAGTTGTATTTAGACACAGTAAATAATGAAAGTACACATACCGTACGGACTTGCCGGACGATCAGGTACTGGATGTTATAGTTGTTGAACTCCAATTATATTTGAACTCTACTATACTCGAAGAAGTTATTTTCGAAATTTGAACTCGAAAATACTTGAAAAATTTCCGGAGAAATATTTCTCAAGATTTAGAGTACCAAATTTGAATAGCAGCTAGAAGGAATAGAGTAGAACAAGAGAGCAATGAACTTGCAATGAAAAGTGTAACATCAGTGCCGGAAACGTCTCCGGAACAGGGATCGGAACAGTAACTTGCCCAGTAACTCAGGTACAAACTATGTGAACTACTTATATGCTATTAACATTGTGATGCTTAACATTTAAACTATTATGCTATCGTTTCTGAAATCTGATTAAATCTCATGATTTAAAAGTCAGAAACACATCAGACAACGCTGAACTTACACACGAATGCTTGTTAATGTGCTATTATGTATAAACGTAGGCGAGGTTGAACAGAACAAAGCAATATCGGACGCCGTTATAGGAATGCTAAATGGACTGATTATTCGTATAGGTGACGATCTGTATGAATACATCTGAAATTTTAATGTTCCGAATGATGTCCAATAATTAGAAAACCACATTGAAAAGTGTAGTCATCGTCGTATTCGTACGAGTGACGCTTCGAACAAATATGCGCGACGACTATACGATTCAATTTAAACTATAATTTAAACGTTTTCAGAAAATTTAAATTAAATGAAAGATATTTAACTAATTTATTAAGAATTACAATCTGAATAAAGTCCTTATATTTTGTCTTTAAAATTTGTGACGAATCCTTACGAAAACGAACGCGAAAGGAAACTGTTACACGACACCAAGCGAAACCGAACGAATCCGAAAACACCCGGTGTTTGAAAACTTAAATGAGGCATTAATTGCCTCATCTTCCCCCGAACAACCCTCTCTCTCTCTCCTCACCACAGGCCCTCTCTCTCTAGATTCTCTCTCTAGAACCACCATCTCCAACTCTCTCATTTCTTCACCATTTCAAGCCATTTTAGTGTCTAAACGACCACACAACACGTAGAACTCAAAATTACAGAAGATCTAAACTTTAAACCGCTTGATTTGAGGTAAAATCAAGCTTTTTGTTGCGATTTTAGGGTTTTTCTAACCCTAGGTCGAACCCCACATAAAACCGGCCAAACCCACTTAAAACCTTTGGGGGAATCACTCACACCTTCTATTGAAAGTGTTGGAAGCAAGTATTCCATGCAAACCATAGCCATTTAGCTCGAAAATGGAGGCTGTCATGGTGCAGGTCGAACGGTCGAATGGCCAAAGAAGCAGGTGGGCCGAATGGCCATCATTTGGCTGAATGGCCTCACCCCTTCTTTCGGTCGGCTCAGCCTCTTCCGCCCCTACCTCATTCGATCGGGCCTTCCTTCGTGAGCCCATCCTCATTCGACCCAAACCTTTATTCGGCACTCCTTCGGTCAGACAGCTCAGTCACAGGCGAAGCCCATTCGGCCGAACCATCCACCTCCACATTCGGCCAACCTCCTTCGGGTGGGGTCCTTATTCGCTGGGAAGATTCGGCCAGGACTGATGAGGGTCGGGTAATGCATAGGATGAGCTTGCATGCATGGAAAATGCTCACAAGGTTGCATGCATGGGTGTGTGAGTGTGCATGGGATTATTAGGGTTCCTAATAATAATAAAAACCAAAATTCTTTTCAAACAAAGGTGATAAACTTGTAAGTAGTCCATGCTAAGAATTAATACATACAAACATTTACAAACAAATGTTAAACTTACATCTTTTCTACTACTTGGGATTGAAGTTAAACAACAATTTTTGCAACAACATTAAGAGTTTAAACACAAGCAAGAACTCCAAGGGACCAAGAAGATTAGCTGAGTATTATGGTGGGTTTAACATCCAATACTTAGTTAATTATTCTATTACTCACAACCAAGCTAGATAGTTCGATGGGACTTCTAAGTAGGTTGTACATATGAATGATTCGAGAAACAAAAGTAATCTAAAACTAAATGTTAGGCTTAGGGTTAATTAAGTTGGATTAACCTAAGTCTAATAAACTAAGCTATGATTTTCTTAAAATACCATATGGTTTGGATAAATGAAATGATTACTTATGGGGTTAAGGGTTCTTAATGAGGGGTTATGCCTTAGACTAATTAGGTGAAGTCCTAGAAAACACATTAGTGATATAGGACACTTAGTTGCACACCGAGACCAAAACCCTAGTTCTCGAGTACTATAACGACTTATCGTATTCGAATCTCTTAAAACAACTCAGGTGTTGAAGATACTTAAGCTACAATCGAAGAGCGCGCATTATCTGTGGTAACCTATATTTAGCAACACAGGTGAGTTCATTTGTCCCTTTTCAAACTATTTTGATTTACATCGGGAGTGAGAAGCATGTTATACATTTTAAACAAATGTTTTAAATGTTTCATGAATGCTTTTATAATTAATCACATATGCTAATGGTACACACTAATGCTAAATACTAATGTTATAAGCTAACGCTACATGCTAAATGCTAAATGCTAATTATAATGCTACATGCTAATGCCAAGTGCTAAAGGCATATGCTAAATATAACGATATTGCTACATACTAAGGTTAAGTGCTAACGTTATGTGCTAATGCTAAATGCTAATGCTAATGCTACAGGTTAAAGCTATATGTTAATGCTAATGCTACGGGTTAATGCTAAATGTTAATGCTAATGCTAAACGCTAAATGCTCTATGCTAATACTAAAGCTAAATGCTAATACTTTATGCTAATGCTACCAGGTAATGCCAACGCTAACGCTAAATGCTAATGATTCTATGCTATTACTAAATCTAAATGCTAATACTTTATGTTAATCCTACCGGATAATGCTAATGCTAACGCTAAATGCTAATGATTCTAGGCTAATGCTACATACATGTATACTAAATGCTTGAAGTGCTCAGAATGCTTTAAACTTTGTATACTTTATATGTTTGCCATGCTAAAACAACGGTTTGGCCTCTAAGTGCTTGCCTTACCGGTTTTGAAGCTAGTACTTGTGCACAAGATACATAAACGTTATGCTATATGAATGCTATTTACTTGTATGCTAAAGCTATCGGGTATGGTAGAACATACTGTTTTGGCCTCTCAGTGCTTGCCATAGGGTGTTCTCCATAGTCGGGACTTGAAGGAACAGACCGTCGACCTCTCAGTGCTTGCCATAGGGTGACCTTCATAGTCAGGACTAGAGGAGCAGACTATTGGCCTCTCAGTGCTTGCCATACAGTGATTCCTCATTGTCCACTCATGTTTGTAATACGTGACTAGGATGATTCTGGTTTTCTTTAGTTGACTTTGTGTCATCTTAGAAATCCTTTATCAAAACACCAATGTTGCTAACCACATTTAAGTCCGATATGGATTGATACTGGATTCCTTAGGGTGTTCATTTGTCCATAAAGGTAACTCTCAAAGCTAGACTTGAAGATGCTATTGTATGCATGTTGAAACTTACAAACAAAAATGCTAAAGCTACGATGGGAAAGGGGGTTGGATGGTAGGTAAAATGCTTGATTATCATTAACAACAATGTCATATGTGGTTTAGTATGTGGTGGGATGGCGTCTGGGCGGGTTGTAGGCTTGACCCTTTCGTATGCCCTATATATAAGCATACCGAATCGAATATTGCAGGTGACATTAATGAGGTTAAGGTTTTACTGAAAAGGTTTGCAAAATTTGTTTTTCAAATACTACAACTATTTGAACTCACCAACCATTGTGTTGACTTTGTTTTCTTACATGCTTTCTCAGGTGACGTACAGGAGTAGGCTAAGGCTTCAGGATTGCATGCTAGGATGCCCAGATAGAGGACCTAGTAGACTTTTGGAAAGCACATCTTTTGTTATTGATACGAATCACTTTTGACATCTTGTACAGTTACAAGATAGTAAACATTTGATTCTTTTGATAGGTTTACTTAGTTAAATTACTGAACATTGATATTGTAATTTAACTTTGTAATCCTAGTTTAATGCTTTATTGTGCTTTAGTTGTTATCAATGTTGATGCTATGTAAACAATCTAATCATCACGATTATCACTCATGATATCGCGCCCCAGGAACCTTCCACCCGGCGGGGAAGTCGATCCGTCCCGCCGGCTCGGGGTGTGACAGATTGGTATCAGAGCTCAAGGTTATAGATAGGTCATTTTACTTAAAC
The DNA here is from genome assembly GCA_009363875.1 of Mikania micrantha. Classification (NCBI taxonomy): domain Eukaryota; kingdom Viridiplantae; phylum Streptophyta; class Magnoliopsida; order Asterales; family Asteraceae; genus Mikania; species Mikania micrantha. The sequence goes on along the minus strand of CM018692.1, from coordinate 83,769,870 downwards.
GATTTGGCCTAGACTATAACTTAGGGACCTCGTGTAGAGAACGTAGGATTTATACTTGCATTGTGTCTTCTGCATTCGATCACTGCACTAACCGATAATCTTTTGGTTATCATCAGAATGTCGCCCAAAAGACAACCAACTCCTCAAACTTCCGCACCTCACTCACCAACCCCTACACCACCTGATTCACCGCCGCCACCTCCTCCTCCACTTAACCCACCTCCGGGTTCGAGCACGAACCAGATACTCGATCCTGCTAACGTTGCTTTGGCAACACTTCTGAGCAGTCAACTGACGAACCAACTGAAGGATGTCATCCCAGAGATGATAAACAGAATCCAAGGCCATGGCAACAATTCTGGTCACACAACGAGGGAAGCTAGTGGAAACACTGGCACTACTTCGGACTGCTCCTACAAGTCATTTGTAGGATGCATGCCACCAGCTGTTGGACTGATCCAATGGCTAGAGAAAATGGAGAACACCCTGGACATAAGCGGTTGTCCGGAACATCACAAGGTTCGATATGCTGCTGGGTCTTTCAGTAAACGGGCCTTAACATGGTGGAACTCCCAAATCAGAGCAAGAGGCAGAGATGAGCACTGGCAATGCCTTGGGCAGATTTCAAAATCCTTTTGAGGAACTAATTCTGCCCGAAGCTTGAACTACAGAAGCTGGAAGTTGAGCTCTCAAACCATGTGATGAAGGGAGCTGATCACATGACTTTCACCACTCGCTATGATGAATAGGTAGCCTTGGTGCCAGAGATGGTGCCAACTCTGGAGAAGCTGATCGACAGATATGTGGTAGGATTACCCTCCTGCATTCAAAGCATTGTGCTAGATGAAAACCCTGCTACTCTAGAGTCAGCCATCTCTCTATCAGCTAAACTCACTGACGTAATGGTGAAGTCAGGAGTTTTGAAGAAAGACACGGGCAAAGCTAAAGAAGAACCGTCAAAGAAGCCCGAATATCATCAAAAGAAGAAGCAAAAGGTCGTCAAGAATTATGTGATGGCCACCCCTATGCAACAAGTTACTGCCGCACCTGCTCATGCTAGACCCAAGAACTATGTTGGAATGCATCCTCAGCGTGCGCAATGCAAATTTCATCATCCTGCTACGGCGTAATGCAGGAAATGCAACAACTGTGGCCGACTAGGTCACCGAGCTCAACAGTGCCATGCTCCAGCAACACAAGCTACAAACAATCCTGCTAGAGCATTACCTCCACCACAAAATCCTGGCAATCACAACAACAACAATAGAGGATGCTATAACTGTGGAGAAGTAGGTCATTTCTCCAGAGACTGCCCAAAGAGAGTGCAATAGGGAGCACAAGCACCTTGTGGAAGGGTGTTTTGTGATTGGAGCCAACGCAGCACGCCAAGACCCCAACGTGGTCACTGGTAGATTTCTTTTACATGACTCTTATGCCTCTATTTTGTTTTGACACTAGTGCAGATCAGAGTTTTATTTCATATGACTTTGCACGCCAACTTAATCTTACTGAAGAATCTTTAGACTCCCCTTATATTATCGAGGTAGTAAATGGGAAACAAATCACAGCTAGCACTATACTTAGAAATTGCCCACTTACACTTCCTGATCACACATTTCCCATCGATTTGATACCGATGGAGTTGGGTAGTTTCGACATCCTTGTTGGAATGGATTGGCTATCTTTCAATAGAGTGGAAGTCATCTGTTCTGAAAAGCTACTTCGAATCCCATTGATAAATGATCGTGTATTGGAAGTCTGAGGAGAGCAAGCAATGCGTAGTGTCAAAATCATATCCTGTATTAAAGCGCGTAAATGTCTACAGAAGCAATGCATAGCTTTCTTGGCTTATGTGGTGGAGAAAGACAAAGACAAGAAAACAATTCAAGATGTGCCGATAGTAAAGGAATACCCCGAAGTGTTTCCTGAAGACCTACCTGGTTTGCCACCTGTGCGACCGGTAGAATTTCGCATTGATTTGATTCCTGGAGCAACACCTGTTGCTAAATCTCCTTGCAGGTTAGCACCTTCAGAGATGCAGGAATTGTCGAACCAACTACAAGAACTACTCGACAAAGGTTTCATCCGACCGAGCTACTCACCTTAGGGAGCTCCGGTTTTGTTCGTGAAGAAGTAGGATGGATCTTTTCGTATGTGCATAGACTACAGAGAGCTGAACAAACTAACCATCAAGAATCGGTAACCACTACCGAGGATTGATGATTTATTTGACCAATTACAAGGAGCTCAGTACTTCTCGAAGATTGACTTACGGTCCAGATATCATTAACTTAGAGTGCATGACGAAGACATACCGAAGACGACGTTTCGTACCAGATATGGGCATTACGAGTTCATGGTGATGCCTTTTGGATTGACGAATGCACCAGCGGTTTTCATGGATCTTATGAACCGAGTGTGCAAGCCGTATCTGGATCAGTTTGTCATTGTATTCATTGATGACATACTGATCTATTCAAAAAGCAAAGCAGAGCACGAGCAACATCTCAGAATGATCTTGGAACTATTAAAGGAAGAGAAACTTTATGCCAAATTCTCTAAGTGTGAATTCTGGCTAAGAGAAGTTCATTTTTCTGGGTCATGTAGTCAACAGCGAGGGAATACAAGTAGACCCTGCCAAGATCGAATCAATCAAGAATTGGGATACTCCGAAGACACCGACAGAGATACGTTCCTTTCTAGGCTTAGTAGGCTATTATAGAAGGTTTATTTCAAACTTTTCTAAGATAGCCCTGCCGCTCACCAAGTTAACACAGAAAAGCGAGCCGTTTGTTTGGGAACAGAAGCATGAAGATGCCTTTCAAACTTTGAACCAAAAGCTATGTGATGCTCCAATCTTATCCCTCCCAGACGGTTGTGATGACTTTGTAGTGTACTGTGATACATCCCATCAGGGACTTGGCTGCGTATTAATGCAACGGGACAAAGTCATTGCTTATGCCTCAAGACAACTGAAGATTCATGAGAAGAATTACACTACTCATGATCTGGAACTGGGAGCAGTGGTATTTGCATTGAAGATTTGGAGACATTACTTATATGGCACCAAGTGTACCATATTTACTGATCACAAGAGTCTGCAGCACATATTCGATCAGAAGGAACTCAACATGCAACAACGACGTTGGGTTGAGCTTCTAAATGATTACGACTGCGTAATCAAGTACCATCCGGGCAAGGCAAACGTTGTGGCTGATGCCTTGAGTCGGAAGGAACAGGTCAAACCCTTGGCCGTAAGAGCAATGGAGATGACTGTGCAGACAAGCTTACACGACAAGCTTCTAAATGCCTTGAGCCGTTGGAATTCCAGGTGAGAGACCGTGTCATGCTGAAGGTTCCCCATGGAAGGGCGTAGTACGATTCATAAAGAAAGGAAAACTAGCACCATGATACGTGGGACCGTTGGAAATCATTGAACATATTGGTCATGTGGCGTATAGACTAAAGTTACCAGATGAACTAAGTGGGGTGCATGACGTGTTTCATGTCTCTAACTTGAAGAAATGCCTTGCCGACGAATCACTCGTCATACCGATTGAAAAAATTCAATTGGATGAACATTTACATTTCATCGAAGAACCTTTGGAGATTATGGATCGCAAGGTTAAACAACTAAGGCGAAGCCGTATTCCAATTGTCAAGGTTCGATGGAACTCGAAGCATGGACCCGAGTTTACATGGGAACGTGAAGATCACATGAGGATAAAGTATCCCCAACTGTTTACAGAGGAAGTTGTGCCTGATAACGATACTTAAATTTCGGGACGAAATTTCTTTAACAAGGGAAGACTGTAACATCAGTGCCGGAAACGTCGCCGGAACAGTGATCGGAACAGTAACTTGCCCAGTAACTCAGGTACAAACTATGTGAACTACTTATATACTATTAACATTGTGATGCTTAAAATTTAAACTATTATGCTATCGTTTCTGAAATCTGATTAAATCTCACGATTTAACAGTCAAAAACACATCAGACAACGCTGAACTTACACACGGATGCTTGTTAATGTGCTATTATGTATAAACGTATGCGAGGTTGAACAGAACAAAGCAATAACGGACGTCGTTACAGGAATGCTAAATGGACGGATTATTCGTATAGGTGACGATCTGTACGAATACATCTGAAAGTTTAATGTTCTGAATGACGTCCAATAATTAGAAAACCACACTGAAAAGTGTTGTCATCGTGGTATTCGTACGAGTGACGATTCGAACGAATAAGCGCGACGACTATACGATTCGATTTAAACTATAATTTAAACGTTTTCAGAAAATTTAAAATAAACGAAAGATATTTAACTAATTTATTAGGAATCACAATCTGAATAAATTCCTTATATTCTGTCTTTAAAATTTGTGATGAATCGTTACGAAAACGAACGCGAATTTATTAGGAATCACAATCTGAATAAATTCCTTATATTCTGTCTTTAAAATTTGTGACGAATCGTTACGAAAACGAACGTGAAATGAAACGGTTACGCGAAATCGTGCGGAACCGAACGATTCCGAACACACCGGGTGTTTGAAAACTTAAATGAGGCATTAAATGCCTCATCTTCCGCCCAACAACCCTCTCTCTCCTCACCACCGGCCCTCTCTCTCTAGATCTCTGTTCATCACTCACCTCAAGTTAAACCCAAACACCCTCTACCCATCAAGTCTCAAGAAAAGGGTAAAAGGGAAATTGTTGATCAAAATGAACCCAAAATTGATTTTGATAAACAAGTCAAACCATCTTCTGTGTATTTGAAGAAATCTTTCAGCAAAAACACTATCTGGAAGATTAAGTCCTTTGAGACTTCTATCTGAAAGCCTCTAGATAAAATGACCTCAGATAGACAATGGATTTAAATGAAAATCCTGGACTCAATGGGTAAACCCAAGACTGTAAAGGCTTGGGTTTCAAATTCAATTAATGATTTGTGTATGTTCATGTTGCCCCAAATGATGCACTTAACAACACTTGGATTGTTGATAGTGGGGCATCAAGGCACATGACTGGAGACATATCTCTTCTTAATAATGTCAATTCAATTAGAGGAGGATATGTTGCTTCTGCTAGAGATAAAGGAGGATTAATTACAGGAGAAGGAATTCTTTCAAATGGTCAAGTTCCATTTGAGAATGTCAGATATGTTAAGCAGCTGGAGAACAATCTACTTTCAGTGTCACAAATCTATGACAAAAAGTACAAAGTTCTTTTTGACGATTCTAGCAGCTACATTCTCAAGCAAGGTGCCACCATTCCTGAAGACTGGATTTTGATGTCAGCTCCAAGAAAACAAGACTTGTATGTTCTCAACATGGCCACAGCTTCAACTACATCTTCTACAGCTTCATGTTTTATGTCTAAGGCAACAGAGAAAGATTCTATCCTTTGGCATAAGAAGATGGGTCATTTGAGTTTACGAAAGATGAATCACCTGGTTCACAACAATCTGGTTGAAGGAGTGAGCTTGAAGAACTTCAAACTGTCTGATGTCTGCGTTATATGCAAGAAGGGAAAGCAAGTCAAGCAATCTCATAAACTCAAGAAGTATCACTCAATTACTATTCCACTTGAGCATCTTCATATGGATTTGTTCGGTCCTGTTAACCGCAAGAGTATCACTGGAGATCAATACTATTTGGTTATTACTGACGAGTACTCCAGATACTTCTGGGTATTTTTTATGAAGGAAAAGTCAAAAACGTTTGAGTGTCTTCAGGTTCTAGTTACCAAGCTTGAATCACTATACAAGCTCAAAGTTAGGATGCTCAGAACAGATAACGAAAGGGAATTTAAGAATGATAACATCGAGACTTTCTGCAATGAACGTGGTATTGTCCAACAATTTAGTGCTCCATATGTCCCAAAGATTAATGGTGTTGCTGAGCAAAAGAACAGAACATTGATTGAGGCTGCTTGGAGCATGCTTGCTGATTCCTCCCTACCGGTTCAATTCTGGAATGAAGCAGTTGCCAATGCTTGTTATACTTTGAACCGGGCTTTGATTGTGAAGATACATGGGAAGACTTGCTTTGAATTGCTCCATAACAGAAAGCCAGATCTTAAGTATCTTGAACCATTTGGTGCACCATGCACGATGCTTAAAAAACATGAGCAAGGCAAGTTCAATGAAAAGGTGGAAGAAGGCTACTTTCTTGGGTATAGCACTCCTAACAAAAGAGTATACAACAGATAAACTCGCAATGTGGAAGATTGGTACCATGTGGATGTTCAGAGATATACTATGCCACCACCTAGAAAGGGTCCAGACTGGATGTTCAATTATTCTGATCTATTTAACTCTTTCAATATGCCTCCCATGTACTCTGATGAAGATGTTGCTGTTCAAATGATGTATGATGCACAAAATGCACCCGATGAACCAGTGCAATTTGTTCCAGATCCCATGCAGACAAATGATGACAGTTTAGACTCAGATGATCATCACTCACATCCTGATGTTGCAGATCCAGTTGTTGACAATGTCATTCCTGGTCTTGTGGATCTTAATCTAAACAATCTTGATCCACAGATTGTTGTTCCTGCTCATCCTGTTGGCAGAATAAACAACATTCATCCTCAAGACAACATCATTGGAGATCAGAATGATGGAGTGAAGGCTAGAAAGTAGTTATCATCGGGTGGTCTTGCTGACATACTTGACTTTGCAGATGTGAACTTTTGCGCGCATTCTTTTTTTATCTCCCATGTTGAGCCCAGAACCGTTACTGATGTCTTGAAAGAAGAATCTTGGGTAGATGCTATGCAAGAAGAGTTGTTACAGTTTAAGAAGCTTGGAGTTTGAAAGCTTGTTGATAGACCCAAGGGTGCAAAAGTCATTAAAACAAGATGGGTTCTACGCTTCAAACGCAATGATCATGGCATTGTGGTCAGAAACAAAGCACGTCTAGTGGTGCAAGGTTTTAGACAGATTGAAGGAATTGACTACAATGAAGTATTTGTACCAGTTGCTCGTCTTGAAGCAATCCGAATTTTTCTGGCTTATGCATCCTACAAAAATTTTCAAAGTTTATCAGATGGATGTTAAGAGTGCATTTCTTCAAAGTGTGATAAATGAAGTTGTGTATGTCAATTAACCTCCCGGGTTTGAAGATCCATTACATCGCGACCAAGTCTACAAGCTAGACAAGGCCTTATATGGATTGCATCAAGATCCGCGAGCGTGGTATGAAACACTTTCTACTCACCTTCTGAACAACGGGTTTAGAAGAGGTGTCATTGACTGCACTTTGTTTGTTAGAGAAATGGATGGTGACTTGCTCTTGGTGCAAGTATACGTGGATGATATCATTTTTTGATCCACGAACGATGTTCTACGCAAAGATTTTGACAAAGTTATGAAAGACAAGTTCGAGATGAGTTCCATGGGAGAGATGAAATTTTTTCTGGGATTGCAAGTGGATTAGTCTGAGCCAGGAATCTTTATTCATCAGACCAAATATGTTGGCGACATTCTGAGCCGGTTCAGTATGTTGGACGTAAATCCTGGTGGTACCCCACTGGCTGTTAATCACAGGATTACTCCAGATGAAAAGGGGGAGTTAATTGATGCCATTCTATAGCACGGAATGATCGGATTTCTTATGTATCTCACCACTTCTCGGACTGACATCATGTTTGCTACATTCTTGTGTGCACGCTATCAATCAAAGCCAAGAGTCTCTCATCTTATTGCTGTGAAGAGGATTTTGCGTTATCTGAAGTGTACCACGGATTTAGGGTTATGGTATCTTAATGATGATAACTTTGACCTGACTGCTTACAGTGACTCAGATTATGGTGGATGCAAGAGGGATTTTAAGTCAACATCTGCGGGGTGTCAGTTTTTTGGAAAACGCCTGGTTAAGTCACAATGCAAGAAGCAGACGTCGGTGTGTACTTCCACATGTGAAGCATAATACATTGCGGCTGCAAGTTGTTGCTCTCAAATCGTTTGGATTCAGCAACAACTTAGGGACTATGGGTTACATTTTTCTAACACTCCTATATTTGTTGATAATACTGCTGCCATTGCTATCACTAAAAATCCTATACAGCACTCAAAAACAAAACACATCGACATTAAATATCACTTCATATGCGATTGTTTTGAAAAAAAAGTAATCGATGTTGTTAAAATTCACACCGATCACCAGGAAGCCGATCTTTACACAAAAGTTTTTGATAAACGCAGATTTCTATATCTATTATTGGCTAATGGTGTTTTTCAGAAAGACGAAGTCATTCCTTCATCTGAATCAAACAAATGATCAATGTTCTTAATTTTACTTTCTTTTGTATATACAGAATTTCCTTTGCATTTCTTTCGCTTATTCAAAAACCAAAAAGATTTTCAGTTTTAGAATTTTAAAAGTAGTTTATTAAAAAACCAAAAACATTTAAAAAATTGTAAAAATGAGAAAGTCTTTTTTGGGAAAATGATATGTTAACCAGTCACTTTCTTTAAAGCAAAATTGAATGCATATATTGAAAGCACATGGGTATTATGATTTGATGTACTGATAGGTCGACTTTACAACTTTATAGACTATTGGTGTTTGCTTAGAATGTCTGATTTGAGAGATCCAGTCTAGAAAACTGAGTTAAGGTATAAATATGTTATAATTCAAATCAAGCATACGCTTGGTATCATAGGATCTTATGAGGCTTCCAATGATTCATGAGTTCAAGTCTGTACACGAGCCACATTGCTGGGTCACAGCCTAGCTGAAGCCGACCATTCAGGTAAGAATGAATGAATTACATGAGAATAAAAGCAAGTCCGACTCTGTACACGTGCCATATTGCTGGGTTGCAACCTAGCTGAAGCCGTCCATTTAGATAAGATAAGCTAGAAAAATAAAAAAATAAAATAAGTTCGATTCCATACATGAGCCATACACTGGGTTGCAGCCTAGTTGAAGCCATCCATTTGGATAGAACCAAACTCTTGATCAACACAGTTTTGACACGCGCCATATTGCTTTGTAAAGATCTAGCTGAAGCCGTCCATTAGAATGTGTTGAGATTGAGAAACTGATTATAAGAAAAATGAAAAAATATAATAAATTGGAACCTTGGAACTTATGATCTCAGGTATTAAGATATACAAAGATGAATTATAACTTAGTTTTGACCTTTATTGGTTGACTAAAATGAGAAAATCAGTTAGAAGATACGAGTGATCACTGATTTGTTTACAAAAAAGTATGTTCCGATTTAAAATGGACAAGTATATCAGTAGTTGCATTATGAACACAGTGTGTCATAAGTATAACGTTCAAGGATGCTGATTTGATGTGGTCTGGTATATATGTTCCTTTCCTGAAAGACTACTCACAAAAATATGTGTTTTGATTGTCATAGTTTAGTTGTACAGTTATCCTCTTATCAAAAAAATAGAAAAAGATTCGCAATTTTATTTTTTAGAATGATCTTTTGTCTGTTTAGGTGTTCAATCTTGTTTCAATCTGTCATCATTCCAGACAAAACTTCATAACTGTGGTTTTTGAGTGCTTGTTTTGAAAATTGGTTAAAATGAATGTTCTTGACTAATTCTCACGAATGAATCACTTTGATTGATCAATCGTACGAATGGTTCACACGAACGAATGGCTAATTCATTTGAACGTCACTGGCGAATGGGTTACATGAACGAACCTTTGATTCGCATGAACTTCATGGGCGAATGAATCTTCCACACGAATGAGACTCCGGCACGAATGAGACCTATATTTAAGGTCTCTTGTTCGTCCAATGACTCATTTGTCCCCATTCTCGTTCGTTAACTGTGTGTTTCTCCCCATTCGCCCCTCCGAAGAGTTTTTGACCTACACTTAAAATTCCACTACGAAACTAAAGCATTTTGATTGCAAATCGTTTCTTCATTGTTTTAGGTACATATCGAGTCAAATTACACCATATGTGCATTGTCTTGGAACGAGATTGGTCAAAAATTTTAGGGTTTTGGGTTTTGGCCTTGTCACCATCAAATAAAGAGTGAATTAGGAAAAATCTTGAACTAAAATAGTTTATCACACCTAATCGGTGTTTTCTGATGATGTTGTGATCATTTTTATGGGTTGAGCTTGAAGATTAGGATGCTAAGGTTTTTGTTCATACAGACAAACGAATGAAGGACTACTTCATGTGAATTGTCACACGAATGACTTGATTCATCACTGTTCATCAATGATTGTAGACATCACACGAAGGAGATGCCAAGTTGAAATACATTCGTGTGATAGATCTCATTCGTGTACCATCTTAGTTTGTCCGAGTGCATATACTGATTATCCTTTCTGTCAATCTTAATTGACTTGTTTAAATTTTGTTGATTGCAGAATGGCTGACCTCAGGGCATTTCCGAAGAATAATATATGCTCTCACCTTGATGTTCTCGGAATGCTGCACAGTTTGCTGATATCATTGCTTTTCTTAAGTGATCTCAGATTTTCACTGCCATATCTACTGTACATGTTCCATACCTGTCACATCAGAGAGAGTTCTGGTCATCCGCTGACATTGACTGCACAGTCGAGCATACTGTTATCAGGGGCAGTGCTGGAGGAAGGGAAGTAGTGTTTTCTGCTAAGCACATCCAGAGGGTGTGTGGTTTTCAGGACATGGAGGATCATGCTGTTATTTTGGACAAGCACCTAGTTCGAGGTTGCTTCTTGCGTTGCAAGTATGTTGGTGATCTAGGAGTGGGAGTCCTCAACAAAGCATATCTCAGCCCGCCGGTCAAGTATATTTGACACGTTCTATTACACCGTTTGGGATCTAGGCGTGGTGGTTTTGATGAGTTGAGAGAGACACTACAGTTGGCTTTCGTTGCCTTGATACTGAACATCCTGTTCAAATTTTCAGAGATGGTAGTCACTCATATGAAAGAGTATGAGCATGAAGGGGACAAGAAGTAACTTATGTATCCGAGGTTTATTCAGATGATCATAGATGCACAGTACCTGATCTTCCTAAGATCAACGCAGATATCATTCGGTTAGAGCACATCACAGACACCACGCTCAACCGTGTTATCTTACAGGCAGAAGGACTCTAAGCCACGAGCTCGTCATTTGTTTGGGTACCTCATAAATCCTGATTATATCGCACCTTTGAGGAGAAGATGGAGGCACGAGGATTCAGATTCCGATATTGAAGACATTATTATGCCAGGTGGTAATAGTGATGATGATGATGGTGGTGCTGGTGATGTTGGTGCAGGTGTTGATGCTAGTGCTGGGGATGGTGGTGCAGATGCTTATGTTGGTGATGAGGATGATATTGCTCTTCATGATTTAGATGTTGTTGTTGTTTCTGTGGCCACCGCCTCTACTCCTTTGGAGATTGGTGCTGCCACATCTCCAGATGAGGAGGAGGATGCTTAAGAGTCAGATCAAGAAAATGATGAGGGTGGAGATGAAAAGGGTTCTGGAGAGTCAGACTTTGAGAAGACTGATGATGAGTTTGAGGCTATCATGGTCTGGTCACAGCCTATGAAGAGAAGGAAGATGCCAAGAGAGCAAGAACAAAGTAGGGAATATATGGAGGATCCCTTATTTATTCCGGAGTTCGATATTTCTCCTCCTCCTTGTAGTTCTACTACTACTACTACTATTATTTCTACTGCTTAGACAACATTTCCACCGGCTGGCAAGAGGAGAAGGACTAGATTTGTCCCGCAGAGACGGACAGAATCACTTTTTGTTGCAGCTTCCACTGTTAAACATGCTGAAACAGTTACGACTTCTTCATTGTCCAGGTCGACGGCTAATCCTATACGTGTTACGACTTTCCCTCAGACTACATCTGTTGCAGCTACAGCTGTGTTTACAGTTTCTTCCTCTGGTCCCTCCACTACTCGTGCATATCAGTATATACCAACTATTTCAGTTGCTGAATAGCTCAGCACACTGAACAGTCTGGTTCTTCGATTGATGGAGAGGAACCATGAGCAAGATCAGGCAATCTCCCAGCTGACACATCGAGTGAATGAGCAGGATGCTCTACTGGTTCAAGCTGCTGATCAGAGGGTAGACTTGAGAGCTCGTAATGCTGATCTTGATGACCATTTGCTCGTGTCAGTGGATGAGCACAATCAGCTTGCCTTGACGGCATATGCATACAATAAGAGGATGCTCGCCCTGGAGGCTGACAACTTGCATCTCACAGAGCATGTTGAAGGCTTAAAGGAGTCCACACCCAGGATCGAGGCATCCGAACCTGTTTCTGATGACTCCGACAAAGAAGACGAAGAAGATGATGATGAGTCTGATGAGGAGAAGGTTGATTATGATAGTACTGATGATGATGATGGTTCAGATGACGATGACGGAACAGGGGGTGCTTTTGCCAGTTCTTCCGGTTCTCAAGAGCAGTCCCCACCTGAAGAGATCTAAACAAAGAAGAAACATGATAAAGCTCCCAAGTCATCTCAAAGTCAAGCTGAAGAACCTAAAGCCACTGAGGAAGCTGATGCTATGCCTGTGAGACGTCTTCTTGATGACAAGTTGACCATGATTCTTGACGCTAAAGGCATCATACAACATTCAGTGAGCTATGATAGAGAAGAGGGTGAGATCATACATTGTCTCACCAAGGAACAGATAGCAGAGCTGTTCAGGTTAAATCCTGATGAAGTGGTTTTGGATGATCATATTGTTCCTGCTTCAGATCTTCCTACTCTAAAAGCCCTTGATGACATTGATGAAGTTATCTTTAAGGATCTTGACGATGAAGAGACCGTCAAGTACACTTCTACAGAGGAAGAGCTCCCTACTTTTACTGATCTCTTCCATCAACATTCAGAAGAAGAACTCAAACACAAGATTGACGAGAAAGAATGAGTGAAAGAAGTCTCTGCGGAAGACATCCAGATTAGGAAAGATAAGTAGTTTGCATACTGGCAGACACTTAAGAAAGACATCACACCCCCCACTCTAGTGCAATACAAGAAAGTCTACAAAACCAGAGGATACAGATCCGGAGGTTGCATTCTGAGCTGGGCATATTTCAAAGATCTGGGTTGCTACAGTGTGAAAAGAGAAAAGGGGATTCAATACTTTTTAATTCCCACATGATTTCAAGACGTTGCCCGGTTTCGAGGTCAATCAATTGGGACGTCTGAACATGTTTTACTGCGAAGATTTTGGTATGTCGTCTTGGTTTGCCAGGCAAATCAACTTCGAATACAGAAAAATATTGGTGAACTTCCAGCCTGAACAACCAGAAAGGTATTACCTACCAAAGATTGATGCTCGGTCAAGGAAGCATATGGTTATCCTGAAGCGGCTACCTCCAAAAGTTATGAAGACAATTCCTCTCAGGAAGATGTGTCAAGACTTTGGAAGTAGTTTCCGATGGTGGTACTTCCACGGTAGAACTTCTGAGGTTGCAATAGTTCTATATGAGGATAGCAAGTGGGATACCATTCGAGTCTTTGATCCTCTGTGGCTGACAAATCTATCTGAGGAAGATGCCAAGATTTTGTATAGATGCTAGATCTTCTTTGATCTTGGAGATATGGAGCAAGCCTTGCAACACATGAGAGTTGTCCGGCTTTGTTTTGGTTTTGATATTCATGCCAGCTCTGACTGGAAAGCTTTATCACTGAATTTTTTGAAGACTGAATCAGTTAAAGTATATAACTAGGTCCAAGAGGGAGTATGTAGATGCATGATTTCTCCCTAGTTCATTTATAGTAGTAAGTGAATATATGTAAAGCTTTTATTATGAATGATATACAAGTATTATTAAGTATTGTCTATGGTTGTTTACGTTTAACATGTTTAACTACGAATTAATATAACAATTTGTTCCCATTCATACGTGAACCTAAAGATGAGTTTACTCATACGAAAAATGTCCAACGAATGTCCTTTCAAGCGAAGGAACCATGTTTCTGTTTTGTTCGTACGAATGAATCAGAGATCTGATTCATTCGTATGACATATTCGTTCGTGTAGTGTCATTCGTATGAGTGAGCGCTTTGTGCGACTCATTCATATGACAAACTGTTGCCCATAAATACAAGACAAACAGAATGTATTAGGGTTCTGAACATTCCCTAGGTATCCTCCTCATTTTCAGAGCCATTCTAGCCTCTCCAAGTTCGTATTCTTGCCGGTGGTGTTCGATTTCACCCAAATAGCTGATCCCCAATCATCGTATCATCACGGGTTGCAAGTATTTCAATTGGAAAACCCACGAACAGGATTCCGTACTATTCGGAGGGCTGTCAAATAGAATCCGTAGGGAACTTACCCATGTTCTAGGTCATACATTAATGCTATGAATGACAACTATAGGACCTCCTGGGTTTGGGGTCTTACAATACTCCGTACTCTTTAATCGACACTAGTAACACGGGTCGAAATTTGCCTAGAAGGAAAGATGGAGGGAATGAGTAACTCTAAAGACAACCACCATTATCATGAGTCCCCAACCATTGTAGACATGATAGAGCTGACACCTGAAGGCGTAAGGGAAAACTTCTCCCGCTTGTAGAAGTTGGTAAGCATTTACGTACGAGAGGAATGTCTTCGTGGCTTTAGGATCACCTAACCTAGGAAGGAGACTCCTCCCTTCCGTTAACTCCACCAATTCAGAATGATGGGTTTTAACAAGTTTATCAAAGCCATTTTAACCATTTTAAAATGTAAAACGCAGCGGATATTAGTAGTTTAAAACTTGTTTTAAAATGTTCATAAACCATTTTATGATTAACCCGAATCAAAGGATCCATATGAGGATGTTCATGCTTAAAAACAAACATAGTTAGAAAGAAGAAAATACCTTCTCCTCTAGAGGGTGTGATTCTTGAAATAAATGATGATTCTTGAATGAAATCTCCAAATGATGAAGACCACAAGCTTGTATACCCACAAACCTACAACAAACACCAAGGTGTGCTAGGATTGAACAACATAGAAGAACCACAAAACTCCTTTTTCCCTTGCTGTTGGTCTTGGCCGAAAATTACAAGGAGAGAGGATAAGAGGGTTTATTTTTTATTGTGTGAGAGATACTTGTATGAGAAAATGTGTAAATGCATGTCTCATGATTGGTTAAACAAAAGGTAGTAAAGCATGTGTGGGATTGACCATTCTTGGGTCATGCATCTCTTCACCAATGAGATACTTCCCACTTTTAATTAAATTAGTCATAGTAAAAACCATTTTAACTAGTGACATTTAATTAGTTACTTGCTACATTTTATTTAAACTTTGTAAATGTTATTTAACCAATTAAATAACAAAATGAAGTTATCTCTCATAAATAAATTACCCAAGTAATCTATTAATTTCACAAGTGCTTCTATTTAGAAAACACAATTTTCTAAGTGTTGTTATTTAATTAACTGATCATATCAATTAAATAAATATAGTAGGTGTCTGTCTAGTTTGTTATTGGGTATGACCCGACTTGAATCATAACATACTAGCCACATCAATTTATTATGTCTCTTGGGCAGATAGAACCAACAATCTCCCACTTGCACATGATACATAGAAAATTGATGCAAGCAGTAAATACTGCCTAGCAACGGTTTACTACCCCTAATACGTATGACTAAGTGCCATTCAATAACATCATCTTCTTCAAGTCCCTTACTTGTAATGTTTTAGATGAATCAATCATTTTATCCTTTTGTCACAGATGTCATGTCAAAATCTAGAGACATAGAGTGATCATTCTCCTATGATTTGACTTTAACAGGCCTTGGACATCTTACTCTCAACGAATAAGAGGAACAAATTCCATCTTGACTACATACGTCTATCACTATCACCTTGTACCACACCTTAGCTTAGCCTTATGTACTGCCATGTTTCAGAGCATCGAAGAACTAAGTCAAGGTATAATACTTGATGAATATCAAGACCCAATATGTATCTCAGGTCCGAGGATACAAACGATATTCACCTTTACTCAAAATTACTTATGATCAAATCATTAAGATTCCATGCATTAATGTTTGAGACCAGGTCAGTCCAATATTTGTACCTCACAAATATCTATGAACATTGGTAGCAACCCTTGCTTTATATTCATACCTTATGGATATCCATTAATCCAGGTTCATAATAGTCTTACCCTCATGCTTGTTCCCACAAGTATGAATGACTACGGACATTTAGAATAATTAACTTATTCACGGATTAAACATGCAAAATTGGAATATTATATGAAACATTATAACCAAGTAATTCATTCAAATAATTAAAAGTTTCCAACATTCAAGTACAACATATGATCAAATCCAATCACTAGAATATCGAAGTCCCATGCCACAAGTATGACCCTCATGCTTTGGCCTTTCAAGGAGCTTCGTGAGTGGATCCGCAATGTTTTGATCGGTGTGAACTTTGCGAATACATATCTTTCCTTTTTCAACTTCATCCCTTATGTAGTTGAATCTACGTTCAATGTGCCTCGTCTTTTGATGGATACGAGGTTCCTTGATTTGAGCAATCGCACCCTCGTTATCACAAGAGATCTCTAGGGGATCCTGAATGGAAGGAACAACCCCCAGATCGGATATGAACTTCTTCAACCAAGCAGCTTCCTGTGCTGCTATTGAAGCAGCGATGTATTCCGATTCTGTAGTGGACAATGCTACCACGTCTTGTTTTGAGCTTTTCCAAGAAACAGCTCCTCCATTTAGAATGAAGACATAACCCGATTGCGATCGAGAATCATCTCGATCGGTTTGAAAACTCGCATCCGTGTAACCCTTTACCATGAGTTCCTCTTCACCAGATCCATAGATAAGAAACGTATCTCTAGTCCTTCTCAGGTACTTTAGTATGCTTTTGACAGCCATCCAATGACTATCACTAGGATTTTGCTGGTATCTACTTGTCATGCTCAAAGCGTATGACACGTCCGGCTTAGTGCATATCATTGCATACATGATGGATCCTATAGCCGAAGCATATGGGATTCCTTTCATTTTCTCTTGCTCATCCTTTGAGCTTGGACATTGAGAAGCACTCAATATTGTCCCTCTTTGAATAGGTACCAAACCTTTCTTAGAGTTTTCCATCTTGAACCTTTTCAAGATTTTGTCAATGTATGCACTTTGGTTTAAGCCTATCAACCGCCTAGATCTGTCCCTATAGATCTTTATTCCCAAAATATAGGCGGCTTTTCCAAGATACTTAATGGAAAAATGACTTCCAAGCCAGGTTTTTACACCTTCCATGGCTGGAATGTCATTCCCAAAAAGTAAAATGTCATCGACATATAATACTAGGAAGTTAATGATGCTCCCACTAGCTTTCTTATATACACATGCTTCATCAGCGTTCTTGATGAATCCATACTTTTGTATTTCCTCATCAAAACATTGATTCCATCTCCTTGATGCTTGTTTCAATCCATAGATTGACTTCTTTAACTTGCATACCTTATTGGGATGTTTAGGATCGATAAAACCATCAGGCTTAGCCATATAGACATCTTCTTCAAGATGTCCATTTAGGAAATCCGTTTTGACATCCATTTGCCATACTTCATAATCATAATGGGCAGCTATGGCAAATAATATCCTAATAGACTTTGGCATCGCCATAGGCGAAAAAGTTTCATCATAATCAACCCCTTGAGTTTGAGTGAAACCTTTTCCTAGAAGTCTAGCTTTATAAGTATCCAAGTTTCCATGCATGTCCGTTTTATTCTTGAAAACCCACTTACTTCCAACTAATTTGGAGTTAGGAGGTGGTACAACCAGTTCCCAAACTTGGTTGTCATACATAGATTGCATCTCAACGTTCATGGCTTCGAGCCATTTGTCACAATCTGGATTGGACATTGCATCTCGGTATATGGTCGGTTCTTCCGAATCTACCACATAGCATCCATCCATGAAAAATCCATATCTTTCAGGTGGATTGCTTATTCTAACAGATGTACGAACGTTTTGTGTACGTTGATCAAGCATTTGATCATTTTCAACAACCTTTTGTTCAGTGCTAGTATCAACCAAACGTGTATCGGGTTGTGGTTCTTGATCCTCCTCAAGTTCTACTGTTCTACAACTAGTTTCCTCCATGAGAAACTTAGTTTCCATGAACTCCCCTTTTCGAGCAATGAATACTCTTTGCTCGGTTGGATCATAGAAATAATATCCCATAGAATCTCTAGGATATCCAACAAAGATACACTTAGTGGATCGGGCTTCTAGTTTGTTTGGAAAATGTTGTTTAACATAGACCTCACAACCCCATACCCTTAAATATGATAGCGATGGAGCCTTTCCATGCCATATTTCATAAGGTGTCCTTTCAACTTTCTTCGTTGGTTCCATATTTAAAATACGGGCTGCGGAGAGCAAAGCGAAACCCCAAAATGATAAAGGTAGTGTGCTTCTAGCCATCATAGAACGGACCATATCCAATAAGGTTCGGTTTCTCCTTTCAGACACACCGTTATGTTGTGGTGTTCCAGGTGGAGAGAGTTGTGAGATAATCCCACAACTACTAAGATGCTCTTGAAAAGCATCACTTACGTATTCACCTCCTCTATCGGTTCAAAGAATTTTAATTGACTTATTGAGTTGATTTTCTACTTCATTCTTAAAGATTTTGAATGTTTCAAAAGCTTCATCTTTGTGTCTTAACAAGTACACATACCCATAACGACTATAGTCATCGGTAAAGATAATGAAGTATCTTTCACCATTCCTACTTATTGGTTTAAAAGGACCGCATACATCCGAATGTATGATTCCTAATAAATCATTGGCCTTTTCATTAATTCTATTAAAGGGGGCTTTGGTCATTTTGCCTTGTAAACAAGATTCAAATATATCAAACGAATCATTTTGATTCGTTTTCAAGAGACCATTCACTTGAAGTGTTTCTATACGTTTCTTGTTTATATGTCCAAGGCGACAATGCCATAAATAGGTCTCACTCAAATCCATTTTGAGTTTCTTGGTGGTTGCTTGGTACAATGAGCTATCATTCAATGCATTATCATGAACCAATTCATAAATACAATTTAAAGGAATAGCTTTGAAATAAAACACATCATTTAAAGAAACATGAATATCATTTTCAATAAATTTAAAACCAAAACCATATTGTCTTAAAATGGAAACAGAAATAATGTTTCTAGTCAAACTAGGAGCATACAAAACATTTCTCAAAATTACTTCCAAACCACTTGGAAGATTTAATGTATAGTCTCCTTGGGCTTCAACTTGAACTGTTGCTCCATTGCCCATGAAGAGGCTAACATCTCCTTTCTTGAAGTCCTTACTTCTTTTGAACTCCTGCAACAAATTGCAAATATGAGTTCCACATCCGGTATCCAGTACCCATGTGTTAGAGGAAATAACATTAAGATCAATATGAATCATGAAAGTTGTACCTGAGGTTTGCCCTGCATCCCTCTTTTCTTTCAACTCTTTGAGATAGACTGGACAATTTCTCATCCAATATCCTATCTCACCACACTTAAAGCATGGGTCATTTGCAGCAACCTTTTGCTTCTTTTCTTTGGGTTTTGGTGCTTCCACTTTAGCCTTACCCTTCCCTTTACCCTTTGAGTACCCTTTACCTTTGGCAACATTTGCCTTAGGTTCAGGATGCTGCCTTTTCTTGGTAGCCCCTTCATTGATATTGAGAACAGGTAAAACCTTTTTACTAATTGCAGCCCCGGCAGTTTTGAGCATTGAGTGAAATTCACCAATGTTCTTGTCCCATCCGTTCATGTTATAGTTCATGAAAAAGTTGTCAAACCTTTTTGACAAAGATTTCAGGATCAAATCTGTAGCCAACTCTTTCGAGACGGGACAATTTAGCCTTTCGTGGCGATCAATGTGGCTTTTCATCTTAAGTACATAAGATGAAACCGATTGGGTTTCTTCCATACGACATGCATGAAGTGCTCGAACCGTTTCGAACCTTTCTACCCTTGCTTGTTGAAGGAATGTTTCCTTCAATTGGGTAATCATGTCATAAGCCCCGTGGAGCTCATACTCCTTTTGGAGTTCGGTAGTCATACTTGCCAACATTAGGCAAGAGACTTGTACGGAATCCTCGACATATTTAACCCATTCGAGATAGGCATCCTCATCATCCTCGTTGGTTCATCGGAGATGGGATCGTCTAAAATGTAGGATCGTTTCTCTTGCTTGAGAACAATTCTCAAGTTTCGATACCAATCCATAAAGTTTGTGTGATTTAGACGTTCTCTTTGGAGAATTGCTCTTAGTGATTGGCTATTACCGGTTGGGTTATCGTTATTAGCATCGTTTGCGGCCATCTATAAGAATTTAACAAAGTTTGATTTTAGTACTTTCTTTATTACGTTTAATTATTAATACCCTTTGTGTATTAATGACAATTAATAAATAAATAAATCTAGAATCCAATGTTACATTCAAATAATGGTTAGGTGACCTTTATCCCATTTTTAAATTAACAAGGTAGTCAACGTTTGACAATTGCAACCCTTTGCAACTTCCAGTGTATGGGATTGATTAAATATCATATATTTAGTTGGCACATTTATCCCATCAACACCATTTGGAAACCCATGTGTTAGGTGATCCATTTCACACGGTTTGCAAATTAAGTTGTCCTACTTACATACTCGTGTGAGTTTACTTACACAAGTGGTTAGGTGACCTTTACCCCACAAGTATAATATTCCCACCTTAAAACACAAGTTTCCTCCAAGTGGTTAGGTGACCTTTATCCCACAAAGATTTTCCAAGTGATTCAAGTGTTGCGTAAAAGGATGGTGTTAAACTTGTTTTAAAAGGGAATTTTTTTCTTAGTTTTCTTAATTCTAGTTTAGAAAACTCTGTGTACTTTGCATTTGTATGCATCCAAATGAGTGGTACCCTTAGGTTCTTTTATAATAAAACCCATTTTATTATTAAATCATTATGTTTAATAAAATCAAAGTATTTTACCAATTTTAATGATTTTAATGAACCGGTTTTAGTTTGTCGCGTTTATTTGTTTGTTAATCATGCATATCCAAATATAATACAAAACAACCACCAAATAAACACAAACAAATTAAGTGCATAACCATAGCCAACTAATCTTGTCACACTTGTTAGCCAAAAAAAGTGTGCCAAAAGGTCTTTCCTAAGGGTGGAAAATGACACACGTGTTGTGTCCATGAACTCCCACTTGATCTTGCATCCAAATGCTTCAAGTGTCAATTTGTGTTGTGATTTCTCCATGTTGCTTTGGGCTTCAATTGGGCTTCATTTTTCAGCTCCAAAATCTAGTTGGGCCTCCAAGGTGATATTTGGTTTTGGGCTTGAATCCCATTATGGACTATGAAGTCCTTTTGGACCCAAATTTGCCCAAACCAAAAACACCATTTTGTGTCTTCCATTTACAATTACAAAAAATATCCTAATACATTTTTATCTAGTAAATGAAACCAAAATACATCTAATCTATTTATTACATACCAAATGAAATAAATAAATTACATGCCCAAATGAATAAAATAATTATTACAATCCTTTGAATAGTCAAATGCCAAAAACAACCAAATAAACCAAACACATCCACAAGGTCATGGCTAGGTTATGAACACCAAATATACAATCATACAAGTATTCAAAAAAATGGTCCCCCTTTTTTGTGTTGAAACTTACGGCCAAACACAAAAAAAAAAAAATTCAACATAACCGATTTTGTCCAAATTAACTATCATCCAAATGACTAATCTTTCAATGTTTCCATATGCATATTGTCAACTTTGAAAGACAAGGGTTTAACCATTTTATCAAAACACATCAGCCCCTAGGCTCAAGTGTGTCAAAAATCACTTTTTTCTTGAATTTTTGAAGCATGCATCCACATAAGTGGCTCTTGATGCCATTGTCGGGTTTTAACAAGTTTATCAAAGCCATTTTAACCATTTTAAAATGTAAAACACAGCGGATATTAGTAGTTTAAAACTTGTTTTAAAATGTTCATAAACCATTTTATGATTAAGCCGAATCAAAGGATCCATATGAGGATGTTCATGCTTACAAACAAACATAGTTAGAAACAAGAAAACTACCTCCTCCTCTAGAGGGTGTGATTCTTGAAATACATGATGGTTCTTGAATGAAATCTCCAAAGGATGAAGACCACAAGCTTGTATACACACAAACCTACAACAAACACCAAGGTGTGCTAGGATTGAACAACATAAAAGAACCACAAAACTCTTTTTTCTCTTGCTTTTGGTGTTGGCCGAAAATTACAAGGAGAGAGGATAATAGAGTTTATTTTTTATTGTGTGAGAGATACTTGTATGAGAAAATGTGTAAATGCATGTCTCATGATTTGTTAAACAAAAGGTAGTAAAGCATGTGTGGGATTGACCACTCTTGGGTCATGCATCTCTTCACCAATGAGATACTTCCCACTTTTAATTAAATTAGTCATAGTAAAAACCATTTTAACTAGTGACATTTAATTAGTTACTTGCTACATTTTATTTAAACTTTATAAATGTTATTTAACCAATTAAATAATAAAATAAAGTTATCTCTCATAAATAAAATACCCAAGTAATCTATTAATTTCACAAGTGCTTCTATTTAGAAAACACAATTTTTTAAGTGTTGTTATTTAATTAACTGATCATATAAATTAAATAAATATAGTAGGTGTCTGTCTTGTTTGTTATTGGGTATGACCCGACTTGGATTATAACATACTAGCCATATCAATTTATTATGTCTCTTGGGCAGATAGAACCAACACAGAATGCCCTGGTCTATCTTACGTTACAAGCCTCAGGAGAAACAAACACTCTAGAAACACGATGGCATCTACTCTGGCGGTAGCACCTGAGGTCACGTGCCAGACACTCTAGTGATTTACTGGAGGTATGTCACACGAGCTTTTCAGGCTAGAAGCCCTCCTTTTTAAAAAGAGTTAGCCAAATTTCTTACAACCCTTAACAAACCAAGAAGCCAACCCTTTCGCAGCATACTTGTTGCCTTTCTCTCCGGCCCGTGTTAAACCGGAATATACGAGAGATCAATTACTCCATCGAATGGTTGGTCAAAATATGACTCTACCTTTTTGTGACATTTCGTCATTTAAGGTTAACTTTGTTAACCAAATCTAACAACAACTATATGAAATTGTACAATAGAAAACCAGAGGGACTGGAATTGAACAAAATTAGTCTAGAAACATTAAAATTATAAGGATTAAACTTGTAATGAATTGAAATATTCAATTTTGACTTTTACAAGTCAAAATTCAGTTAGATCATCAATTGCATTCGAAATTCACATTTAAACCAAGTGTTAACCGAATTAAAATGTCGCTAATCATCACATTGATGATGATTAACAACTAGTATACGTTATTAGATCCATTAATCATCGAATTAAATATAAAATAACTTCAAAAGTCAAACCGTCAATTGTAATCATTTAGCACATATAATTTGACATTAACATCCCTAATTGAGAATTCAAACTCGTCAATTGGCACTCATAGAAGCTTTTGCACACAACAATTCGAACCAAGAAGATCGGTTGTCGGAGCATGCCAATTCTTGATCGCCTTAATATTGGCAGGATCTACGTGAATCCCTTTCCTGTTAATCACATGACCAAAAAATTGCACTTCTCTTAGCCAAAATTCACACTTGGAGAATTTGGTTGTAACATTCCTGTAAATTGTAATAAGCAATTTTAAACAATTTTAATTAATAAAGAAAGTATGACGTCATCGCATATATGAGTTTACACATAACATATACATTTACACATACACACACACAGATATATATATATATATATATATATATATATATATATATATATTTATATACATACATATATGTACAATAAGAGAAAAAAACTAAACATAATTTAATATACATAGATATTATTAATATACATAGATATATATGTCATGGATCGTCAAGTCAAACAACCCAAATGAAGCTGGATTTCAAATCATTAAAGTCCGTCGGGAGTCAAAGCATGGTCACGAATTCACTCGGGAACGGGAAGACCAAAACCGAAGTATCCCTATCTGTTTGCAATAGTTCCTTAATTTCGGGATGAAATTCCTAAAAGTAGGGAAGACTGTAACAATCATCTAAATTGTAATAAGCAATTTTAATTAATAAAGAAATTATTGCAACATTCGTCAAAATTCAGGTACTAATTATTTTTGACCAAGTCAAGTTTAAATCCAAAAACTACATAAATGACAATAAAAATTTATAGGACTCAAAGCGCAAAAAGAAACATTTGGGAAGCATGCTAGATCACATCCTATCTATAAAATTAATTATGAAATACGAATTCATTATCCATAATAAGCATTTATAAACCAAATTCACTGTGACGGTAACAGGAACACTTGAATCATAAAGCATAGCTGAACGAAAATTTACAAACTCAGATATACTCTTACTAGCAACCTTATTATTTTACTCACTTTTACCCATGTCGAAACGAATACCAAAACATCAATATGTAAATATCTATATATGTACACATAATATATATATATATATATAGTCTCACGTACATAAATACACATGCACACGTAAACTGAATTATGTATATATATATATATGTGTGTATCTAAAGCATGTAAATTAACATGACAAATTGTTCTTTTACGATGAAGAATAAAATTCATTATATAAACATACATGCATACACATAGCATGAAAGACATGCATACATACCATCAATAAATAAATCCTAATAATTCTCATCCATATTTGTCTTCCAAAGTGACAGCTACCCCACTCTAATTTGATGTCATTCCAAAACCTCCTTTTTCCTTGTAATTCCCAAGACACCACAACAGGGCTTTTCATCATGATAACCCTTAACTTATGACACCATAAATCACTTTACATCCACCTGTACCTCTTGGCTACAGACCTGCAAATATAATACACAAATAAAGAATCATTTTGTGAGGACCAAGAAAAGACTTCTCCCATCAAAATGACAGTTTCATTCAAACAACAATATTTCATTTTCTTGTCTTGCACACAAATTCAAGCCACCTTTCTTTCATTTTTTTATACCACAATTGGCCATTACTCCTCCATTCAACCGAATATCAAAGACCACCCTAACTCTTCAAAATGCACAATAACTAGATCCTGGTGTTGAACCATAAACCTTAAATGCACAATAACTAGATACAGGTGTTGCACCATAAACCTTGCCACACAACCTCAAAAATCTCTTATCACTTTTTCTTGTGTACTTTACAAAAGTCTGATTATTTACTCATGACAATAAATATATCATCATTAACGTGCATGCATGCATACTTACACAAGTATAAACTCATGCATGCACACATAACTTCCTCTCTCTCTAATTCCTTAACCTATGTTGATAACAAAAAGGTTTGCGTGTTTGAGAGATTTCCATTTAACAACGAATAAGATGGTTTTCTATGATCAAACACATGCGCAAACATACCTTCAACATATGGCTTCTTGAAATATAAAATATGTATAATTCATGTAAAGATTATTTTCTTCCATATAAACCCAAGTGTAGGCCAGGGGATGATTTCACATCCTAAAGACCCAGTACATGTACATGGATGTCTCGTGAATTAAGCTTGGAGTGGGTTTTTAGTAACATCTCAAGAATCAAAAGAGTTGTATGCAAAAACGATGAAATGTTGATAATTCTTACACAAGAATTATGTGCCTAAAACTCAGATAAAAAATAAATATATAATAATAATAAAAAAAATAATAATAAATGAAACATAAATAAATAAATAATATCAAAATAAAAGTGTCATGATATGTATATATGTTCGATCCTTATTGTCACACCCCCAATCTGTCACACCCCCAATCTGTCACACCCCCAATTTCCAACTAACGGAATCATACCGTTTGGGAACGTGACAAACCAGGATCTCAGATCATTAGACATAACGAAGACCTCTATATGAATTTTTAAAACATACTTTGGTCTAAAACTGTAATATCAAAGTTTTCAAAGTTTGCGGAAGCGTTTTAAAACAATAACAAATGTAACAGTTGAAAAAGGTAAATTACAAAACCAAAATCCCAAATGTTCAATCCAAACAATAACTGAAATGTAAAATATGCATGCGACTCAATCTCCTAGTCCATGCTTGCTTTCTTAGTGTACCTTAGTGTCCTGAGAAAACATGTAAATCAAGTCAACACAAAGGTTGATGCATTACACAGGTTTAAGCATTCACAAATGTTGAAACCACAGTTTGAATACAAAGTTTGCAGATAACATAATCACACATGCATAGTCATGATAGCTAGTCATATATACTATTTACATAAGTGGTCGACACCGAAGCTGACTGTTGCATGCTAACGCATGTTTTGCCTTGCCACTATTGTCTAGCACAAACAATAGTAATGTGTGTTTGGTCAGTCAAACACTTGCGTAGATCCCATCTACCAAGTGAGGTTTGTCAAACCTAATAGATCTATTTCCAACTACCACGCTTTGCGCTACGGCAAACTAAACGGTTCGAAGTGTAAGGACTTGTAATTGCTATGTTGTCACATAATGTAAACAGCTAACTCATACAAGTGATATGTATCCAAAAATGTTTGTTGCACATGTTTTCTCCCCCAAAACTTTTAAAATAAGAAAGGGGCCGTGTACGCACCTTTGATTGTTGCAGAATGATCAAACACACTTAAACTCGTGTAGAAAGTCCTCCTACGAAGAACCTGTGTTGTAACAATAACCTAGTGTTATTCGGATTGTTGTTTTGTGCTTGAAATCACATACGTGTCAACACACGTATGTTAGAGTGTTAGGAATATGCATACGTGTGTACGCGTGCCTTTGAAATTGTTTAAATGAATCAATATATGATTTTATTTAAATGAACGTAATTATACGCGATTACGTTTTCGATCAAAAATATGAAATTTAATATTCTAAAATGTTCGAAATGAAATTCTAGTTCTAACGCAATTCGAATGAGTCGAATCGGAGTTAAAACGAGTGAGATATGATTAAAATACTAAAATAGTTCAAATATCAAAAATAGGTGGAGGCTGGGTTCGAACCCGTGACCTCCAAGTCCAAACACACAACTCCAACCAGTCACTCTACCTTACTTTTTAGCAATGGATTTGATTTCTAATTGGTTTTAATCAATAACAGACCATATCCCCTTTGTTTAACACTAACCGAACCATATGGTTCAATAGACCCGCGATTCGAACCCAATTGATCTCAGAAACTTGGGGCTATGGTTCCAGATACTTAGGCGCACCTACAGGTGGTTCTAATTCGATCGTCTATTAATCGGTTATTTCTAATCGATCCCAAATGTGCTCGGTTTCAACCGAACTAAAGCTCGACTCAATATCTTCGAATTTGAATTAGAAAATACCCGAATACATAGGGTTTTCATTAGACTTGATATTTCGAACATGTCTGTAATGATTAATTTGATTTTTATGCTCGATTGATTCGAAAACCCCATTCCGTTCGACACTCAAGAACCCTAGAACTTAAAATCTTAGAATTCCTTTTTGTTTCATACAATTGACATGGGTATTATCTCAAACGCATCCTTCTGAATCTATATGTGCGATTGAATTTCATTACTAACCCGTTTAAGCAAGAAACCCCCAAACCGTTTAGACTTAGAACCTTAGAAACTTGAGATCCACTTATTCGTTGTAATTTCATGAAATTCGCATATGGATTTCTTAAATCGGAGGTTTATGAAACTAACCATGCATATTAATTTGATTCTTAGACCTGTTTGATCAACAACCCCCAAAACCGTTTCTTATTTGAACCCTAGCTATTGAAATCGATTAATCCGATGTTAGAAACTGAAATTAACATGTGGTTATCCTTAGTCGGCCATGTTAGAAAGTGTAGAAACAATAACTTACTTGGTTCTATATCGAATTGATGAAGATCGACTTTTAGCTTGATATTCGGCCAACTCACAATCGAATCCTTCAATCCTCGACTTGTTGCTTCGAATTCTTGGATGTCAAAGATCCTAACAGTGCCGACTAGAGATTCTGAAGTCCCAATTTTATGAATTACGATCAAGACATACGAATTTACTCATGAAGAGCTACGGTTTCGACTTTTAGGTTACCATTCAGTTTAATTCGATGATTTAATGTCTCCATAACGTACAATAACTGTTAATTATCATCAATATGATGATTAGTGGTCATTTAATTCAATAATTTACCGGATTTTAATACTAATTCGAAGTTTAGTATGATTTTTACACGAATTTTGACTTATAAAAGTCAAAATTGTGTGTTTCCTTTAATTACATGCTAATTTCTTACAATTCAATTGTTTATACTCTTGTTTTGTAATATTCAAACCCTTGCAATTTGTTTTCGTACAATAACATCACATTTCGGTTAACAAAGTTGAACCAAAAATCCCGAATTGTCACTAATTGGGCCAATTGAACTATTATTGGCTAGGTTAATCCTTTTGGGCCTCATAAAATACAATTGGGCCTACCTTCTATCTATTTGGGCCTCATAAGGTACAATTGGGCCTACCTTCTATCCATTTGGGCCTCATAAAGTACAATTGGGCCTACCTTCTATTTCCAATCTAGTGTCCAGCGAACCTTTTGTGATTTCGTTACTTTCGGTTAACGAGGTTAATTCGAAAATATCGGATTGTCACACTTATATCATATGCATATATATATATATATGTATGTATATATATATATATAAATACATACCTACATATATATATATAGATACATACATACCTACATATACATATATATATATGTATATATATATTATTGGGATCCGTAAATCTCAAATATACGTCTACATAATTGTAGGACTTGAGTAGGGCATCAACAAATCAAGACAAGAAATAAATCACACACATCTATAACTGTGAGTTTCGTATCCCCGTTTTCTACTATTTTTAATTGCAAATTTGGGGGTTATGCATGTTTCAATATTCATTTGATACAAGAATTTGTTCACTTATTACTTGTTAATATTTCACGATCTATATTGCATGAGACAAGAATTATCACATTAAGTCCCTGGTTTCCTACACAACCATTTAGCTCAATGTATTGAGCCAATGGATTAATATAAGTTAGTACTAGCGGGGTCTGACAAACCTCCATTCATGGTTTGGTCGAGCCAACTATAACTACTTTGTTAAGTGAATGGTATTTCTCCACCAAGAACTAATGTTTGTGATAAGACATTAGCATTAAGGGCAACTCAAGAAGTCAATAGGTATGGTTGCGGACTCATGTAGATTCATTGATTAAATAGTGACTCGCATAGTGAACTTTAACATTTATGCTACTTTTATCGAATCATAAATCCTACGATCTCAGCAACAAATTGTTGACTTTCTTTTAACATGCATTTCAGGAAATTAGTAAGTGAAGCAGTCAAGACATGACATGACTTTCATTTTGGAAATACATTTGGAGATTTTTATATATCGTCTATTTGAGAATATGATTACATTTTGTGAATCCCCAATTATGTATTTAGACAACTTTAATGTTTTTATCGTATTTTGAACAAGTAATTCATGAGTTAGTTTCTTTTATATTCAATAAGTTCAAGATAATCAGTTTCGTTACATCCTTGCAATTCTGCCGTTGGCGAGGGTTTGACAGATTTGTATTAGAGCCAATGGTTATAGAGAACTAGGAATGCCTTAAGGAATGCCTAGACTATAACATTAAGCTCAGGACTTTAAGTAGTACTTTTTACATAACACTTGATCTTTTGCAGTGATGGTAAAAGAATACAAAATCAACTGTGTTACTCACATAGACCTCACCAGCACTTAGGAGATTATACAACTGGATGACACTGACACTGTGGAGGAAGTCACAAGAAGGTTAAAGGCTACCAACCTTGGTGCCCCAACCACTATGATGCAACTTACTCAGACCCACTTTGAGGTTGGGACTCTTCTAGAGTTAGGGACCCTCCTACCGAGATTGTCCTCAGGGCCCTCCGTGCATACCAGACCCGGCAGACAACAGAAGTCCTTCAGGTTCAGTCAAAACTAAATGCCACTGAAAAGGAGTTAGATGAGCTGGTAAAACTCATGCACGAGATCACTCACGGCTTGAAGATAGTAGATCACCGATAGAAGGTCCATGAGAAGGATAACATCCGACTCCATGAGAATACTCGATTAATGGCCGAGTTGGGATTCTGTTGGACTGTAATAGGAATTCTCCTAACTGTAGCATGGATGTTGTATCACATGTTATTCTGACCCTCTATTACAATATAATTCCCTTTTTGAGTTATGTAAAAGCGTGACAAGTGATTACACTGCACCTTTAGGGATAATTTCCATGTAACTCTAAATATTGTATTTTTTATAATCTTAATAAAAAGTGTTTTTCATGCAAGCTATAATATGTATGTATGACTCATTAAAAACTATAATTTTCTTTGTTGCAGCCATGGCCAACAACGGAAACCATTACGTCATCCTCCACATTCCCCTAGTGGTTCTTTCCAATAGCGACACTGATCCTTCATAACACTCCGACAATTCTAGCGACAACGAGACTGTAGCTACAAGGGAGCACCCCATTCAGAGCCAGGGGCAAGAGAACAGTAGCCCTCAACCATTTCCCCTGGGGAGGGGAGGATGATGGGTGTCTGGCGTGGACGGATGAGATATACTGCAAGAAAGACCACCGGCGTACGAAGCGTGGGGAATCCTCCCAAACAATGAATGATGCTGACTTTGTCTCGCGTCGGCTATTTGATGAATGGATAATCCTTGAACATGAGTTCAACCATGTGGCAAATCAAGCCCAAGAACTTCATGAAAAATGGAATGAGTTAGAAGAAACGGTCTCACCAATGACATGGGTTTGCCTGTGTTGGCGAAGAGATCAGGAGAGGAAAGCAGTGGGCGGTGGCAGCGGCATCCATCACTTGGGTGGTGATGATCATGTTTGTTGCATTCATTTACCTCTTTATGTAGAGGGATTTGTCAAGTCCATCCTGTTGTTACTAGAGAAGGAGCTTGGATGGCCTGGCAACGATTGCGTCTTAACAGGTAATTTGTGTTTTGAACAATTTACTATGATGTTGTGATGTTGTATGGATGTTATGGAATTATCTATGAATGTTATATGTGTTGTGGAACTATTTATGTTACGATATTAAATACTATGATATATTAATGCTTATGTATGCTAAATAACCTCTCAGAGGATGCCACCAAAACGTAGAGGACGAAAGGCGAAGAATGTTCCACCTCAAGTAGAGGTTGAAAATATCGAAACACCTCACAATGAAGCCCCATTGAGCATGAATGACGTGCTACAAATATTTGCGGAGCAAATCAAGATAGCTTTTCCAAATCGGTCGACTGGTACTAACGGGAGTGGTAGTCACCACGGTCCCGGTACCACTGAAGATGGCTCTACAGGAGAAATTAATCGCAAAGGTTGTTCCTACAGAACATTCATCTCTTGCAAACCGAAAGATTTCCACGGTACAGAAGGAGCTATAGGAATTCTGAAATGGATCTAGAAAATGGAGGTAGTCATTAGTATAAGCAAATGCCTGGATAATCAAAAGGTCAAATATTCCACCTATTCCTTTTAGAACAAGGCACTAACATGGTGGAATACTCAAATCCAGGCAAGAGGAAGAGTGGCTGTGGAAATCATGACATGGGAAGAACTGAAGACATTACTCATCAAAGAGTATTGCCCAAAGAATGAGATGCAAAGGCTAGAAGAGGAGTTTTGGAACCTCAGAATGGTCGAAGCAGAACATCAGATGTATACCAAACGATTCCATGAACTATCCTGCTTACTGCCTCATATGGTACCAACAGAAGCCAAGAAAGTTGATCATTACATATGGGGTCTCACTCCTCAAATTCGAGGAATGGTGACTGTGGCTGAACTTACTACCTTAGCAAAAGCCTTACTGATTGCAGCTAGTCTCACAGACGAGATGATACGCACAGGCACACTCCCTAAAAAGTAAACCGGCGGAAAGCTTAAGAGGACATAATATCAAGTAAGGAAGACAAACAATGACGCTAAGAAAGACCAAAGCACCATCAAAAATTTCATGGCTGCTACAATAGAAAAGAAGCAGTATAATGGGCCATTGCCCAAGTGCAACAAATGTAACTATAACCACCATGGAAACTGCAGCTTCTGTAACAAATGTATAAAGCATGGACACAATGAATCGCAATGCCGGTTTGATCCAGGGAAACCATGAACGTGTTATGACTGCCGAAGCACTGACCATCTGAGGAACAATTGCCCAAAGCTGAACCAAGGTCCGGGAGGTCATGGGAACCCAGCCCGAGGGAGAGCCTTTGTCATTGGGGTGAATGAAGCCAAAAATGACCCGCATGTAGTGACGGGTACGTTCTTTGTTAATGGTCATTATGTGTCTATCTTGTTTGATACGGGGGCAGATAAAAGTTTTGTATCAAATGAATTCAGACCATTACTGGGTAAAGAAATCAAAACATTAAACAATAATTTCATTATTGAATTAGCAAACGGGAATACCTTAGAGGCCAGAAACATAATTGAGGGTTGCACGATGAATGTAAACGAGCACTTTCTTAGTGTAGATCTCATTCTTATAGATCTTGGTAGCTTTGAAATAATAGTTGGTATGGATTGGCTATCCAAACACCAAGCCGAAATTAAGTGTCACGAAAAGGTCATTCGAGTACCTTTGGAAAATGGAGAAACCCTCACCATACATGGAGAACGACATGGGGAAAGCTTGCAATTGATCTGATGCATGAAGGCGAGGAAGTACCTGAAGAAGCAATGCATTGCATTCCTAGCTCATGTGACTGAAAAGAAGGGCAAGGAAGGGCAACTACAAGATATCCCAGTTGTGAACGATTTTCCGGACGTATTTCCATAAGACTTTCCAGGGATTCCCCCCTCCAAGTCAAGTTGAATTTCGAATAGATTTAATTCCAGGAGCGGCTCCAGTGGCAAAATCACCCTATCGGTTGACTCCAGCAGAGATGCAAGAACTGTCCAGTCAACTACAGGAATTGCTGGAGAAGGGTTTCATCAGGCCTAGTTTCTCACCTTGGGGAGCACCAGTGTTGTTTGTCAAAAAAAAGGATGGGTCTCTCCGCATGTGCATTGATTATCGGGAGTTGAACAAATTGACGATCAAGAATCGTTATCCTCTTCCAAGAATCGATGACCTCTTTGATCAACTTCAAGGCTCGAACAATTTTTCGAAAATTGATCTAAGGTCGGGATATCATAAGTTGCGAATACAAGAAGAAGACATTCCAAAGACAGCATTCAGAACCCGGTATGGCCACTATGAATTCTTGGTTATGCCATTTGGACTAACCAATGCTCCGGCTATGTTCATGGACTTAATGAATAGTGTGTGTAAGCCGTATCTAGACAAATTTGTTATTGTATTTATCGACGATATTCTGATCTATTCCCGAACAAAGTTAGAGCGCGAGCAACACTTGAAGCTAAAATTGGAACTGTTGGCCAAAGAGAAATTGTATGCAAAATTCACAAAGTGGAAGTTTTGGTTGAGGGAAGTACATTTCTTCGGACACGTGATAAACGAGAAGGGCATTCATGTGGACCCTAGGAAGGTGGAAGCCATCAAACAATGGGATACTCCCAGGACACCTTCTGAAATTCGACAATTTCTTTGTTTGGCTGGTTATTACAAATGTTTTATTGAAAACTTCTCTAAAATTGCCCAACCCTTAACCATGCTAACTCATCAGGACAAAAAATTTGATTGGGAAGATAAACAGGAGAAAGCCTTCCAACTATTAAAACAAAAATTGTGCAATGCACCAATTTTAACACTGCCCGATGGTACTGACAATTTTGTGGTGTACTGTGATGCATCACACCAAGGGCTTGGTTGTGCTTTAATGCAGAAGGACAAAGTCATCGCGTACGCCTCCCGACAACTCAAAATCCATGAAAAGAACTACACTACTCATGATTTGGAGTTGGGAGCAGTTCTATTTGCACTAAAAATTTGGAGACACTATATGTATGGCACAATGTGCATAGTTTACACTGATCACAAGAGTCCTCAACATATTTTGATCAGAAAGAACTAAACATGAGTCAAAGGCATTGGGTGGAACTCCTAAATGATTACGATTGCGAGATTCGTTACCATCCCGGAAAAGCAAATGTTGTAGCAGATGCATTAAGTCGTAAAGAAAGAATCAAACCAAAATGAGTCAAAGCACTTGGCATGACTGTCCAAACTAATCTTATCTCAAAGATTCAGGAAGCTCAGAAAGAAGCCCTTAGAGAAAACAATTACGAGAATGAAGCATTACGTGGGTTAGACCAACAGCTGGAATCTAAGCCTGACGAAGTACTTTACTTCGTGGATTGAATATGGGTTCCATTTTAAAAGGCTTGAGACAGTTAATTTTTGATGATGCTCATAAATCCCGGTACTCGATCCATCTGGAAGCAGATAAATTGTACAAAGACCTACATGAATTCTATTGGTGGCCCGGTATGAAGAAGGATATTGCGACCTACGTTGGGAGATGTTTGACGTGTTTGAAAGTCAAGGCAGAGCTCTAGAAACCTTCTAGGATGTTACATCAACCGGAAATACCCCAATAGAAACGGGAACAAATCTCCATGGATTTCATTACAAAATTACCCAGAACATCCAGCGGGCACGATGCCAAATGGGTAATCGTTAACAGGCTGACTAAGTCTGCTCATTTTCTGCCAACACGAGAAGATTACAAGATGGAGAAACTAGCCGGAATATATCTCAGGGAAGTCATAACTAGACATGGGGTGCCACTATCGATAATATCTGACAGAGATAGTCGTTTTACTTCCCGATTTTGGCAAACGATGCAAAAAGCATTTGGTACTCGTCTAGACCTAAGCATGGCCTAACACCCCCAGACCGATGGTCAAACCGACGGACAATACAAACCCTTGAGGATATGTTGCGAGCTTGTGTGGTTGACTTTGGAGGCAATTGGGATTCCCACTTGCCATTAACTGAATTCTTATATAATAATAGTTATCATACTAGCATACAATGTGCACCATTTGAAACACTATATGGATGAAAGTGTAGATCACTGCTATGTTGGACTGAAATTGGAGAGAGTCTGTTAACTGTCCTTGAATTAATCCAAGAAACTTAATGGATCGAGAAAATGGATCGAGAAGGTCCGATGGAGTCGCATTCCATTTGTAAAGGTCAGATGGAACTCTAAACATGGACCAGCATTCACATGGGAACGTGAGGATAAAATGAAACACAAATATCCTCAACTTTTCATGAATATGCCTTCCTCAAACAATACAAATTGAATTTCGGGACGAAATTATTCTAACCGGGGAAGACTGTAAGATTCGTCAAAATTCAGGTGCTAATTATTTTTGACCAAGTCAAGTTTAAATCCAAAAACTACAAAAATGACAATAAAAATTTAGAGGACTCAAAGCGCAAAAAGAAACATTTGGGAAACATACTAGATCCCATCCTATCTGTATAATTAATTATGAAATACGAATTCATTATCCAAAATAAGCATATATAAACCAAATTCACTGTAGGTCTCAAACTGGATCAAGAACCAAACTTTATCTTCTGAATCATCATCAATAGACACTAACAAGTGCGGAATCCAAGCTAGAATCAAGAAAGCAAGTAGAAAAATATAATCTTTGTATTTATGCTGAAAATTCGAGTACAAGTGCCTCAATACGTCTAGAGAGCAAATGCCTCAGGATTCCAACCTAAACATGTACAAAATTCGAGTACAACTCCCCCTAGACTGGCGAAGTCATCCAATAGGAAGAGTGACATTGTGTGGTCCAGCTCCGGCATAAAGTTTCAGCTCGATGGCATAAGCAACCATGCGAGTGAATGGTTTAGCTTCCTCATCGGCACCAGAATAAACTCGTATTGGAGATTGGTGGAGCTTCATCATGTCTTCTTTTCCATACTTCAATAGATCCATAGGGTCAAGAATTATATCGATATCATTAATGTCATCTTTGTTCTTGATGGTGACTGCTGCAAGGTTGAGATCATCATAGTACCAAGACAAGAAGTTAGCCAAGGAATTGTCTGGAACTCTAGGTGAAACTGGCACTGCTATCTCAACGTGAGGTGGAGGATACTTATAGTATATCCACGGCTTTTTCGTCTTTGGATCGATAATACATGTCGAAGCAAAACGCCTTCCCTTGGCGGTGCGCATCATGGGAAAGTCCTTTTCACATTGGTCTTTGATGAATTTGGCGAACAAGTCAGCCTTTGAGTCTTTGGAAGGATTGAAGAACATAGCTTTGTTGATACTTTGGATATCAACCTTTGGCATAGTACAGAAATCACTTGGTCTCTTATAGTATTCAACCTTTCCATTCATCCTTTTGACCAGATAGATGTCCCTTTTGTTGTCATACATCCAGCAACACACGTTGGACCTGTCATTTCGAACAGCGAACATGTTTCTATCATCTGAGATAAATGTATGTTCTACAAGTTCTTCTCTCATCTCCATGAACCACGTATCTTTAACCACCGGAGGGGAAGGTGTCCAATCCTTTTTCTTGTCAAACCAACTGACAATCACTTCGTGTGTCCTAATGCATCAATGTATTTGTGGGAATAAAAATAATCGATATAAGGATCGGTATATACTTTGCCAAGTACAATATTTTCTGGTTCTTCTTCGACAGATGCCCCTGTGGAAGATTCAGCTTCTTTTTTGGTTTCTTTACCGATTCCTTCGAAAATATAATCATCGGGAAGATCCTTGAAGAAATCATCAAGCCCTACATTCTCAATATCAGTTCCTGGAAGGCTATCAGCGAATAGAATGTCATCGGGAATATCTCCAAATAGATCATCATAATCACTTGCAGGCTTGGTAGTGCAAGAAGAGGGATTTCCTGTATCACCTCCTTGATTGTCATCATCAGGAGGCCCTTGATCCTTTTTATCAGAGGAATCCTTTTTCTGTTCATCACCACCATCATTATCATCATTGTCATCATCACTACTATCATCACTGGCATCGTCTTCTTTGTCATTATCATCATATTCTGGAATTTCTTCTCCCTTCAGTCTCTTGATTTCCTTGATCATCTTGTAGTTCTCCGTAGAAAGGAATCTGATGACCTTTCGGTGTGCCTTGATCTGCCCCTGAAACTTCTCTAGTTTGTTTGCTATCTTTAGCATTCCTTCTTGCATGATTCGGATATTGGCATCCTTTTCTTTAGCTTCTCTTTCAAGCATGAAGACTCTGTCTTGCAAACCAACGAGATCGACAGGCACTTCTTTCGGCTCATAAGGTGATTCTGCGTGCAAGGGAGATTTACCCTTGTCACTTTGTGAACGAGGTGGAGATGGTGGTGTCTCGGTGTGGCAAGTAGGAGTTGTTGAAGATGGAAGCGGAGAATGAGCGGGAATTTTGATGACTAGGTTAGGTTGGGTTTGGTTGGTTGAGAAGGTGGCTTTGGTTTTGAAGGTGGTTTGGGTTGTGTGGGTGGTTTGGGTTGTGCAGGTGGCTTTGGTCGTGAGGGTGGCTCGGGTTTTGAAGGTGGAGGTGACTGTGAAAATGAAGGTGGTTGTAAGGGTGGAGGTGGTTGTGTAGGTGGAGGTGGTAGAATCGATGCAACTGATGAGAAGGATAAACCGGAGAACATCTGCTGTAATCTGGGATCTCTGGTCCGCTTGGACATAGTCTTCAATCTCTTTCTCTTAGGTGACGACTCAGGGGTAGGAGTATAATCCAAATCATGTGCTTCCTCCCTTTCTTACCTTGTCGGTAGACGCTTCTCAGCAATGAAATCTTCACTAGAAGATGAGCAGGACTCGGAAACATGTCTCTCGGCAGTCGTGTCTGTCTATGTTCCCGTAGGAATGTCATGTTCATCAGCGACAAAGGCAACAGGAGTGCCTTGATCCTCTATCACACCCACGTCTCCTACAAAACGTCCAAACTTTATTAGTGGTCTCTCACCAATGTATTGCTTTTTCCCACTCTTGTTCATCTTCATGTATCTAAAGATGTCTTCTCGCATTTTCTTGATCTCTAGAGAACCGAACGTACGAACGAAGCGTGGATATCTTTTGTCGATAACGATCTGCACAAAGCGGGTAAAGGCCAGAAATCGTTCTTTCCTTTTTCCCTTGATATTGGCATGCATATAAAGGAATATCATCTTGGAGAAGTTGAAATCAACTCTTAAGGCCAGAGCTACAAGACACGAACTGAGAGTCTAAATAAGTACATCGTAACCGCCTTTTCTTCCCGAGAGACATTGATTGACGACGTGAGCAAAATATCTCCAATATGGGTGCAGTAATTTCTTCTCAATTGGTGGATAGGCACATTCATGTCCCATCTGATAAACGGTCCTGTTAACCAGATCTTGATCAAGCTCAACGGGATCAGTTTCCTTGTCTCCAAATTGCAAACACTCTCTAAGAATTTGCTCAGTGATAGCAATGGGTTTGCCCTGAATCTTTCCAACAATGTTGACCGTCCCCTTGTCATCAGCATGCTCTTCTATCGTGCTTCAGAAATCTCGAATAAAATCAGCCACAATCAACGGATGTTCCATGATCGCGTAGTTGACTGGCGACAGGATCAATCCTTCAACCAGACTCTTTAATTCGGAATGCTTCTCGGGTGGATTTCCAAGATATGCCGTCATGTTGTGATCCGGCACAAACCTTAAGTCAGCCATCTGAGAAACAAAACAGATTAAGTTAGTTCAAGAATTGAGAAACAAGAAAAGATGAAAATTTTTCTAAGTCCGAATAGGTTTGTTCTCGAACCAACAGTTGTACTCGAAATGACATTCGCTTATTTGAAATTACAGGTGTACACGAAGTACAGGCTGTACACGAAGTGAATCGTGTACACAAAGTGAATCGTGTATTCGAAATACAGGTTGTACTCGAAGTTCGTTGTACTCGAAACTCAGTCTGTTCACGAAATACATGATGTACTCGAAATGTGCCTGTATTCGAAATTTTAGATTTCGAGAATGCCTTTAAAAGTTTATCATTTTGGCTCCATAGAACTTCTAATTCCATTTGACATGCTCCGAATCATGAGGCGACCATCATATCCTGTATTTGCCTTTCAATTGGAACCACATCGATGTCAATTTACCCAAAATCCTTCTGTACACGAAAGTTGCATACTCGAAAACTTATTTTGTCCATAACTTTCGAATTTACGGTCAAAAGTTTATAAAATCTTATAACTAAGGTCGCCTATAGATGATCTAAAAGATGGCCAGAGTCGAATTCTGAAAACACGTATAGAAAGTGAGATCGCCTCGTGGAGAGAAAAATGTACTCGAAGTGAAGAAAACCGTACATGAAGTGAATGGTATTCGAAATTAAACGAAGTTGGACTATTTATAGGGACATTTCGAATACACAATTTTCGTGCACTCCATTTCGAGTACACACACTAATTTTATTTCGATTAAACTTCTAACTTTTATAAGATAAAATAAAATAAAATAAAATAAAATAAGATAAGATAAGATAAAATCAAATCAAATAAAATAAAATAAAATAAAATAAAATAAGATAAGATAAAACTCGGAAACTTTGGACAAGTTTATGGTTTAGTCGGGTCAAATTCGTGGGATCAAATCTGTTGTCAAAATTTTACTGGCTTAATTAATTTCTTAATGAAACGCAACTTTTAGACAACTATACCCACCAATGATTTCCACTCGTTAATCCATAACTTAGAAATAAGACATGATCAAGGTTTTGAAAATATCTTATGGGAAATTTGTGAGCAGTCAGGCTGTAAAACCAGATTAACATGCAACCTATCAATTTTGTAAAATCTTTTATTTCAAACTTTGATTGCGTTTCAATGAACTTAAAATGTTTTGACAGAGTTTAGGTGAGAAAAGAAAAGAACATATCTATTAGTTTAGAATCAAGAACAAGGAAGGGTTCTATCATGTTGTGCTCATTGGCATCTTTTATTTACTGATCTGCAGACACATTGGCCTTAACGTCACACATCCAGGTCTTTGCTTACGCAAAACAAAGGATGATTCAGTAGATATTTCCCACTCTTTGTTTGCACAAAACATAGGAAATACCCGAGTTTTTCAAAACTCAAGTTTATTTAAACACAATCTTGTTTTGATTCAAAGACTTAAACAAAAAGTCAAAATGTTGTCACCCATTTCTAGTTATCTAATGATCACAACTTCGCACTTATTAATTTATAATTATATATTTTGATTGATCAAGTCTGATTCTTTCATTTGGAAAACTTGTTTCAACTTCTTAGTATATAATAGATATTCAAATTTGTTATTCTTTTAGAAATTTTATTAAGATAGTGAAATTTTGATCCTCAGAAATTATCTCACTTCCCAATTTGACCGATTTACTTTGCTTGTCCCAATAAACTCTTTTTGTATTTTCTTAATTTTTGAAAATGTAAAATCTTTTTGGAATTTTCTTAAATAATAATAGGCAGGATCTCCTTTTCTTAGGTTTTTCAAAAACTCAACAACTCCCCCTAAACTTGTAGATTATCTTAGACTGACTCAAAAACCTAAAATCTTTTTGTCGTTTTGTAAATTTTCTCCCCCTAAATTTGTGATCTAAAAAATAAAATTAAAACAAAACACAAATTTTAACGTATTTACAAAAATATTGTTTTATTCAAAACTTATTAGTTTGAGAGAGGCAAGTAACTGGTGGAAGCGTCCATATAATCTGAGAGCAACAACTGGAAGCAGCAACATATTCAGCTTCCGCGGTGGATGTGGATACAGTGGTTTGTTTCTTGCACTGCCATGAGACAAGGCGATCTCTTAAGTACTGGCATCCTCCCGTGGTGGACTTCCTGTCTAAGTTACAACCACCAAAATCACTATCAGAATAAGCATGCAAACGAAATTCAGAGTTCTTAGGATTCCATAAACCGAGATGAGGTTTCCCGACAAGGTACCGAAAGATCCTCATGACAGCAATCAGGTGAGATGCCTTCGGATTTGCTTGATATCTGGCGCATTGACATACAGAGAAGATGATGTCTGGTCGGCTAGCTGTCAAGTACATCAAGGAACCAATCAGTGAGCGATATAGGTGTTGATCAACATCTTCACCATCAGAATCCAAAGTTAAGACCAGACGTGCAGCCATGGGGGTAGATGCAGGCTTTGATTCCATCATCTTGAATTTTGTCAGAATGTCAGTGACATACTTTCCTTGATGAATTAGCACGCCTTTTGGATCTTGCTTCACCTGAAGACCCAGAAAGAAGGTCATTTCTCCCATTGCGCTCATCTCAAACTTCTTCTTCATTACCCCTTCAAATTCCTTGCACAATGCTGAGCTTCTGGAGCCAAAAATAGTGTCATCCACATAGATTTGGGCAAGAATCAAATCATCCTTATCCTTGTGAGCAAACAAAGTCTGATCGATGGCTCCACGGGTATATCCATTTGCAAGCAAGTGATCAATAAGCATAGCATACCATGCTCGCAGTGCTTGATGAAGACCATAAAGTGCTTTGTCTAACTTGTAGACATGGTCTGGATACTGAGAATCCTCAAAGCCTGGGGGCTGGCACACATAGATTTCTTCCTTTATCTTTCCATACAAGAAGGCGGTCTTCACATCCATATGATACACTGTGAAGTTCATGTATGAGGCATAGGCCAAGAAAATCCGTATGGCTTCAAGTCTTGCAACTGGTGCAAAGACTTCCTCATAATCTATCCCCTCCTGTTGGTAGAAGCCCTGAACTACCAACCTTGCCTTGTTCCTGATAATTAATCCTGAGTCATTTCTTTTGTTCCTGAAAACCCATCTGGTTACAATAGGCAGCTTTCCTTTGGGTAGGGGAACCAGATTCCACACCTTGAGTTTCTGAAACTGCATAAGCTCTTCCTGCATTGCCTCGACCCAGCTGGACTCTTTGAGAGCCATTTTCACATTCTTGGGCTCGACCTGCGAAATAAAACAGGAATATGAACAAGAATTAGATCGGCTGAAATAAAACAGGAATATAAAACAGGTTTCTAGTGATTGCTTCTTCAGGCAAGAGGTTCTGAGCTGAAATAGATCGGCTCCTAGTGAGAACGCCTTCCGAAAGAGGTCCAATAATATTTTCGACTGGATGATTCTTGTTTATGCTGAGTGTCGGCACTTCCACCACAACTAGATTGTCTAGCAAATTGCTGATGTTGTTCACTTGATCTTCATTGGAGGAAGAAATGTTGTTGACAGGAGCAGTTTCACTTACTTCAACTTCATGATCCACGCAATGTTCCTCAGGAATGTTGTATAAGAATAGTGGATTATCAAAGGTGTGGTGGGAGTAAGATGAATTTTGATCAGTTTCTGGAAGTGGTTGAACAGACTGAGAAGTGTCTGAATCTAATGGAAGAACTTCATGTATCGGGGTTGGCTGATTTGGAGGAGCATTATTGTACATGCCTGGAGGGTCGACTGATAAAAATTTTGAGTCACAGGGAACATAATCAACTCTATAGTCGATATCATCATCCTTGTAGAAATCATCGGTTTGTTCAGATGATCCTGTTGTCTCAGATATAGTGTTGAAGGGCCTAAAGGTAGAATCATACTCAAATAACCAGTTTGGACCAGAACCAGCATCTATAGAATTCATCTCTTGCCATTCAATATAATATGATTCCACGATCATTCGAGTCTTCTTGTTGTAAACTCTGTAGGCTGCTTTCTCGGATGAATAACCCACAAAGTAACACTCATTTGCCTTATCATCAAACTTGTGGTTAGGCTCTGTATGAAGAAGAGTGCAAGGACTTCCAAATGACTTGAAGTGACCAACTTTAGGCTTCTGATTGAAGAGAATCTCGTAAGGAGTCTTCTGATGGCACTTGTTCAGGAGTGCACGATTTTGAACATAGCAAGCGGTGTTGACGGCTTCGGCCCAGAAAAAAATTGGAAGCTTTGATTCTGATAGCATTGTTCGTGCAGCCTCTATAAGCGTTCTGTTTCGCCTTTCTGCAACTCCATCTTGCTGAGGTGTTCTGGCTGCACTGTCTAGCAATCCCTTTTTCATCACAGAAATCTATAAAGGTCTGATTTCTAAATTCAGTGCCATTATCAGTTCTGACCACCTTAACCTTTAGATTCTTCCGATTTTCGATCAAGGTAATAAACTTCTTCAGGATCTCTGGTGTTTCATCTTTCTTGGCCAGAAAGAACACCCAAGTAAATCTGGAATAATCATCTGTCACAACAAGACAATATGATTTCTTCCCGATGCTCATTACGTTGACTGGTTCGAAGAGATCCATAAGAAGAAGCTGGAGAACTGAAGAGATTGAATTGAACAGTTTAGGCTTATGGGGTCGCTTGTGTTGCTTCCCCTTGGCACAAGCTATGCACTTTTC
This sequence comes from Mikania micrantha, assembly GCA_009363875.1. Lineage (NCBI taxonomy): Eukaryota > Viridiplantae > Streptophyta > Magnoliopsida > Asterales > Asteraceae > Mikania > Mikania micrantha. The sequence continues at coordinate 83,726,400 of CM018692.1, read as the reverse complement.
AATGGTAGAGAAGTCTTTAGAAGGTAAGCCGATAACGTGATCTCCGTTGGCGAGTCTGTTTAGATTCTTTAAATTTACGTGACCCAGTCGACGATGCCATAACAGACAATCATGCTCCGATGCCTTTGAGAACAAACAAGTATTCTCTGTGAATGACTCTGAGTTCATGTTGATAATTTAGGTATTGTTTATCCTTGGAGTTCTCATTAGAAACCACTTCTCAGGCACTACAAATCCAGGCTTCATAATGAGACACTCCTTGTTTGTGAAGTGTGTGGAAAAACTCTTGTCACAAATCTGAGAAACACCCAATAGACTGTGATTGAGTTCTTCAACATAATAAACATCTTCAAAACTGAGAGTTCCATTTGTCACTGTGCCCTTCATGGTTATCTTTCCTTCCTTGTCTCCAGCAAATGAGACATATCCTCCATTAAAAGGTGTGACCTCGTGTAACTGAGAAAAATCCCCAGTCATGTGCCGGGAGCAACCACTATCAACATACCAAACATTTTTAAGCTTGCTTGGTCGTCCGTGCAGCACATACAATCAACTAGTGAGAGACCGGTACCCAAATCATTACAGACTTAGACACTTTGGGAATTGTATAGACTTTGTTTTTAGGTTTGGGTCTGTTTTTGGGCCTGCTTTTGGGTCTATCTAATTTGTTTTTAACAAGTTTTGATTTGCTTCCACTGCCATGGTCAACTGGTTTTATTTTAGGTTTTTGAAGAGAGTTAGTTTTAGGTTTAAAAATCCTTGGATTTTGCTTAAGAAAACCAGATTGAGTTTGATTCAATTTCATGTCCCTTTTAGCAGTGGAAGGAGTCTGAGTCTGAGTCCCCTTTTGAGGGGTTACCTTAGGCTTGGAGGATGGAACAGTCCTCACATGTTTGCTAACCAGTTTAACCTTAGGTGTGACCTTTTGATTCTTCCCATAGAAGAACTCAGTAGGTCGGTGCATACAGTAGCGAGCAATGTGGCCTGGTTTCCCACATGCATAGCAGCAAAATTTCTGATGAAATTCAATTGGGTCAAAGGGCTTTACATCACAGTTACTTTGACCAGAGGATAAGTTTAAAGAAACTTGTTCCAAGGATCCAGTTGGAACATAAGGTTCACAATTAGGATTCAATTGTGAACCCTCCTCCTTGGTAACTGTGGAATGAGCCGGTGCTGCCTTCTTTGTCAAAGGAGAGGAAGTTGATGTTGAGACATGATTTATAGCAAATGTCATCTGAAAATTTTTTAACATATCATTAGGCTTAATTTTATTTTCATCAAACTTTCCAACAAAAACAGTTTTTGGAACAAAAGATAATTTGCTTGCAGATGTTGAATAATCTGTGCTCCTCCCAGCACTTCCTTCGACCTCCTTCTCCTCTGAACCTGTGACACTTAGTTGTTCTGCACAAACCTCAGAATCATTAGTCATAACGGGGTCAACTGTGAGCATAACAGGTTTGGTGGGAAAATCACAAGAATGATGAGAATCCAATTCCAGGTCATCAACAGATGTGTTGATTCTTGGCATGCTTGAGTAATTATGGTTAAAAGGTGGTTCACATTCCTTAAAACCAAGACCCTTACCCCTCCTTTCCCTGAATTGAATGCTTATCATGCTTTCCAAAACCTTACTTGAGTAGTCAAACTTTTCACATTTTACAGATGTTTTGGAAAGTAGATTTTTGACTTGGTCCAATTCTATCGTGAGTTCATCGATCTTGCGTCTTGCATCACGATAGTTGGACTCTTTATCACTTAAAAGTTCCTTTAGCCTTGCCACATCCCGACCCTGGGCTTCAAGTTTCCTTTTAAGAATTCCTTCATTTTTAAGAAATTCTGAGTTAAAGTATTTAAGTTTAGTTACTTCTTTGATTACTGATTCATTATGTGACCTATACTTAAACACTTTATCTATGCACGAGGTAGAGCAAAGATTTTCAGTTACCTCCTTTTGCTTGTCGTCCACCTTAGCCATGAAAGCGTGAATCAAAGTTAGCTCTAGTTCATGCACCTAATCACTCCAATCATAGGAGTCATTTTCTTGAGTCACTAGTGCTTTGGACGTGCTAGCACTTCCTCCTGTAGCAGCAGTCACATTCTTTTCTTCAGACTTCTTCTCTCCTTCCTTTGCCACCTTTGGCTGCTTGCATTCTCTGGGAAAGTGACCTAGTTGATCACAGTTGTAGCATCGAAGCTTTGACTTGTCAAATCCAAGTTTCTTTCCCGGGTTGTTTCCAAAGCTATTTCTTCCATACCTTTTGATGAATTTCTTATCACGAAACACTGCCATAGCCATCTGCCATGAAATATCCATTTCTTCAACATCTGCTGGATTTATTTGCTCCAGATTATCCTGAGTAAGGTTGGCAGGTGCTAACTCTCCAGCTATGAATGCATTGTAGCTGTTCATGAAACCTTTAAACAATAGTAGATTTTGTTCACTTTCTGGATTGATCTTGGACACTGATCCAGCTTGTCCAGATGACAAAAATGCAGTCTCAAAATGGATTGACTGCGATGAAGAAGGCTGATAATGTTGCATCCCTGAGGCTTGAAGATTGATTGCAGACAGAAGAGCAGAATTTTCAGACACGGGTGCAATGCCCATTGAGCTGGCATGATTCAGTGCTCTCTGTTTGTCATCCATGTCATAGGAGTTGATGATCGAGATCAGTTCACTTAGAGATGTCTTGTACATATCTTTTGTTCCTTTGATTGTTGTACAATTTGAGTTCCAGGTGTAAGGCAGTGAGTTCAGAAGCTTGTTGTTCACTTCTCCTTTGGTCATCTCAATTCCAGAACTTGTCATCTCAGTCATCAGACGTGTGAATCTATGAAGCTGTGCCTCAAGAGACTCTCCCTTGATGTGATTGAACATGTTGAACCTCTGTCTCAGAATATCCTTGCGACTCTCTTGCATGTCCTCATTTCCTTCAAAATGTTCAACCAAGGCATTCCAAAGTTCCTTTGCAGTTTTATGTTCCATAAAGCCATTAGCTACATCAGTTGATAGAGCCATTGTGATTGAAGCAAAGGCCTTTTCATCCTTTTCAATCATCAGGATGTCATTGTCAGTGTACAATTCCGGATCATTAGGAACAAGAGGACCGTTTATTTCACTTTGATATGATGGCACAAAAGGACCTTCTTCAATTGACCTCCACAACTTAGGATTTGTATACTTGATAAATTACTGAAATCTGAACTTCCAATCTTGAAAGTTATCTCCTGACACAAGCCTAGGCGGCTTTGTTCCAGTGCCAATCTCATTATCCAAGTTAAGCAGGTTGGATAAGTTTGTCAGATTCTTTGAAGCCATGATGGATCAGAAAATTTTCTAAGTGTTGTATACGAATTCCCTGTAGCTCCCTGTAGAGCAGATCAACAACACTACTCGAAGTAGAACAGATTACTCTATACTCGAACCTTTTCTTGTAGTCGAAGTCCCTGGTATTCGAAATCCCTTTATATTCGAAATCCAATGGTATTCGAAATTCTCCTGTACTCGAAAATGTATCTGTATTCGAACAGTTCAATACTCGAAAATCCCTTGTAATCGAAACCAAACTCGTACTTTGAGAAACTCTTATAGTCGAACTGTGGCAAACCTTCGATCACTCTCTTTGTACTCGAAATAGGTGAACTCGAAAATTTTGAACTCGAAAATGCTTAAAAATTTTAACAAAAATATTTCTTAAGATCTGGCGTTCCAAATTTACACAGTAGCTAGATAGAGTAAGGTAGAATGATAAATTACTGAACTTGCTTTAAAAAGTTGTTACCTTGATGATGAAAAGAGCACTCTAGCTCTGATACCACTTGTAGGTCTCAAAGCGGATCAAGAACCAAATTTTATCTTCTGAATCATCATCAATAGACTCTAACAAGTGCCGAATCCAAGCTAGAATCAAGAAAGCAAGTAGAAAAATATAATCTTTGTATTTATGCTGAAAATTCGAGTACAAGTGCCTCAGTACGTCTAGAAAGCAAATGCCTCGGGATTCCAACCTAAACCTGTACAAAATACGTCTATATATACTAGGTCTAGGTGTACTCGAAATCTAACACGAACTATTTCGAGTACACGAATACATTGTGTATTCGAAATGCATGTACACGAACATAAACATGATTCTGAACTTTGACTCTTCCCAGGTTGAGTTTGTCAGCCTTCAACGTGTAATGGGCTCTACACTCACTGCGTCGGTAACAGGAACATTGGAATCATAAAGCATAGCTGAATGAAAATTTACAAACTCAGATATACTCCTACTAGAAACCTTATTATTTTACTCACTTTTACCCACGTACAAACGATTACCATAACATCAATATGTAAAGATCTATATATGTACACAAAAAAAATATATATATATATAGTATCACGTACATAAATACATACATGCACACGTAAACTTAATTATATATATATATATATATATATATATATATGTAAAGCATGGAAATTAACATGACAAATTTTTCTTTTACGATAAGGAATAAAATTCGTTATATAAACATACATGCATAGACATAGCATGAAAGACATGATAACCCTTAAAAACTTATGACACCATAAATCACTTTACATCCACCTGTTCCTCTTGGGAACAGACCAGGAAATATAATACACAAATAAAGAATCATTTAGTGAGGACCAAGAAAACACTTCTCTCATCAAAATGACAGTTTCATTCAAACAACAATATTTCATTTTCTTGTCTTTCACACGAATTCACGCGACCATTCTTTCATTTTTTTATACCACAATCGGCCCTTACTCCTCCATTCGACCGAATATCAAAGACCACCCCATCTCTTCAAAATGCACTATAAATAGATACAGGTGTTGAACCATAAACCTTGCCACGCAACCTCAAAAATCTCTTATCACTTCAATCTCTCTTCTATTCATCAACTGAACCAATTTGTTCCTTTCGGCAATAACCAGGAAATAATAACATCACCTTCGATTGAGTTGGTAAGAGCATTTCTTGTGAACTTTACAAAAGTCTGCTTATTTACTCATGACATAAAAAATGTCATCATTAACGTGCATGCATGCATACTTATACATGTATACATATAACTTCCTCTCTCTCTAATTCCTTAACCTATGCTGATAACACAAAGGTTTGAGTGTTTGAGAGATTTCCATTCAACAACGAATAAGATGGTTTTCTACGATCAAACCCATGCGCAAACATACCTTCAACATATGGCTTCTTAAAATATAAAATATGTATAATTCACGTAAAGATTATTTTCTTCTATATAAACCCAAGTGTAGGCCAGGAGATGATTTCACATCCTAAAGTCCTAGTACACGAACGTCTGGTGAATTAAGCTTGGAGTGGGTTTTTAGTAACATCTCAAGAATCAAAAGACTTGTATGAAAAAACGATGAAATGTTGATAATTCTTACACAAGAATTATGTGCCTAAAACTCAGAAAAAAAATATAATAATAATAAAAAATAATAATACTAATAATAAATGATAAATAAATAAATCTCACACATCCATAACTGTGAGTTACGTAGCCCCCTTTTCTACTATTTTTAATTGCAAATTTGGGAGTTATGCATGTTTCAATATTCATTTGATACAAGAATTTGTTCACTTATCATTTCTTCATATTTCACGATGTATATTGCGTGAGACAAGAATTATCACATTAAGTCCCCGGTTTCCTACACAACCATTTAACTCAATGTATTGAGCCAATTGATTAATATAAGTTTGTACTAACGAGGTCTGACAAACCTTCATTCATGGTTTGGTCGCGCCAATCATAACTACTTTGTTAAGTGAATGGTATATTTCCACCAAGAACTAATGTTTGTGATAAGACATTAGCATTAGGGGCAACTCAAGAAGTCAATAGGTATGGTTGTAGACTCATGTAGATTCATTGATTAAATTATGACTAGTATAGTGAACTTTAACATTTATGCTAATTTTATCGAGTCGTAAAACCTACGATCTCAGCAACAAATTGTTGACTTTCTTTTAACATGCATTTCAGGAAATTAGTAAGTGAAGCAGTCAAGACATGACATGACTTTCATTTTGGAAATACATTTGGAGATTTTTATATATCGTCTATTTGAGAATATGATTACATTTTGTGAATCCCCAATTATGTATTTAGACAACTTTAATGTTTTTATCGTATTTTGAACAAGTAATGCATGAGTTAGTTTCTATTATATTCAATAAGTTCAAGATACTCAGTTTCGTTACATCATTGCAATTCCGCCGTTGGCGAGGGTGTGACAATTATGATGTCATCGCATCTCTAAGTTTATATATAACATATACATTTACACACACACACATACATATAAGAGATAAACAAACTAAACATAATTTAATATATATGTATATATATAATTATGCACTAATATTTATACAACTTATAGAAATGAAGCCAAAACTTACTTTTGTAAGTAAAATATCTTTTTATAATGTAAGTTGATAAATTAAATAAAATAGAGTTTTATAAGATTTAGGATTTGTTTGCTAATAAATAAATTAAACAAATAATTTAGTAAAACATAGAACTTTAATTAAAACCACAAAACATTATGAATTAAAGAATAAAGCACTTATAAACCTTTGGATTAATAAATGAAAAATTATAAACTTACAATACTTCAAAAATGTTATTTTAAATAAACTTTAAAAGGTTTAATAAAAGTTAATGGTAAAAAGTGTCAAATTCGAAACTGGAAATAAGAATGAAAAACCACAGGGAACATTATTGTCAAACCCCCAAAGTCTTTTCCCCCTCGCTTGTTTTTCAACTTCAACCTCGGAACCCAACCTTGACCCGATCTCAACCCAATTACCATACAACGTGAATACGCGGGCTAACAGCTTAACTAAAACCATTTTTGGCAATGATTTAAGAGCAGAAATAACCCTCAATCAACAATTAACCGAATTAATAAGGTATCAATCAAGTTCCATTACCAAAAATAAGAGCATAAGCGTGTTAATCAAAATCGTTCATAACCTGTATAAAAATCAAATCAAACGAACATACAAACTCGTTAATACCAGACGAAACATTCTATATATCATTATTACGCACACAAGCTTTGTTCATCGCGATTCAAAACCATTTGTTCGAACCTTGGTGGTGCTAATCAAAACAAACTAAAACGCAAACTACGGTAATTGATTCCTCACTCATTCTGTTCATTTTTCAACGTTTAACAAAAGCCGCATGATATTTTTAACTAATCGGAATCGAGTAACACCGAATTTGGTCGAGAAAGGGGCTAGGGTTCACGGGTAGGTTAAAATAATTCGAATGCACCTTTCTCGCGGCCAAGGCCTGTGACATCCAGTACCTGATCGTCCAGCAAGTCCGTACGGTATGTGTACCTTCACCTTTTACTGTGTGTAAATACGATATAAGAACAGTGTTTGTGATAACAGAATTCAAAATACAAGAAATAGTTATACATATTTATGTGAAATCTTAAATACCGTAAGTACAACAACTCACGATAAACAATAGTTTTATGTAGTTAGGTAAAAACCTAAGTACAATTAATACAATGAATCAAGAGAAACAATAGTGTACAAGTAAACAACAAGAACATGTCGGTTGCGATCTGATATCCATAGATGACAGGAATCAGATGACCGATAAATCAGTATGAAAATAATGTGAAAACAGGATGTTTAGCTGAGTCCGTCAGTGAGGAAACACAATTCCAAACATAATTGCAGTGTTGTTTCAGAATAACGAACTGACAGTGTGTTTGCGTGGGTGAAGATTCACACAAACATATCTGTGAGTTTAATATTCTGAAATGATGACTGGAAAGTAGAAAACAAACATCAGAAAGCCAAACCAACGTCAAGTTCGTTCGGGTGACGATTAGAACGAATGCGCGCGAAGGTGACGCGTTCTGACGAAACAAAAACGATAAACGATACAATCGAAAATAAAATAAGAAAATAAAACGTAAAAGATTTACTAGGAATTACCATATTTAAAATATTTAAAATAAAGTCTTTTTATTTAAAATACGTAAAATTCGCGTAACAATCCGGAAACGCAACGGAGACAAAAACCGAGCAACCAAAACGAACCCGAACACGCTCGGGGTAGATAAAGACTAAATGAGGCATTTCCCTCATTTAATACACTCTTCCTCTCTCTCTAAACACAAAAATCCCGATTTTGTTCGTCTCTCTAGAATTCAAGACTTCAAATCATCATATCTAGCTCGATTCTTGACGAAAATGGGTGTTCTTGGTGTCTAAACGAAGCTCTCAACCTCCTCTACCTAGAAGTACAACCGATCTGGAGAGTTACCCGCTGAAAATCGAGGTAATGAGGCTTGAATCACACGAAAAAGTAGGGTTTTTGTCACCTTTTTGTTCGACCCACAACCCTAACCGGTTGCCAACCATTCCATTCGACCCCTACACCTTCAAGGACCTCTCAACGCATACCAGCATCCTGGGAAAACAAGTTGGAATATATTAAGAGATCGATGAGGATGGTGATGTGCAGGGTTCATGAAGTACAACTGTGGCCGAACCTCTGTGTGACACTCGGCAATTTCAGGTAAATTGCGACTCTTTCATTCTTTACATTTCACATATTTGGAAACCTTGAATTGTGAAAACGAGTTTTAAAACGAATACTTTCCAAATAAGGAAACTTTATTTGGGAAAAACGGCATAAACGGTGATTTATGCGCAAACGACATGTTTCAAGGGTATAAACGTATTTTACAATCACGTTGGGAGTGTTAACTTTAAGAAATGGGATTTCATAACCATACTTTCCTAAATTAGAAACTTTCTAAAAATGGTAACTTGTGCGATTGGAGTCATAGGATGCATTATGGTGTCTTATGTGCATCAAGGTACATAAACACAACAATCGTGTCACCAACGATTCGTTGAGTCTCACTAGTCAACACACGCACTCGGTTGAGCACACCGACACTTGGAGTTGTATGAATTACAACACACCACAAAACACATACTCACATCTATATGGTTATAGGTGCATACTAGCAGGTGCTAGCTTTCGCAGACGCGAACACACGAACACATACCGGAACTGCTAATCAGTTGAGTTCACGGCCCCTTTTTCTATTTTCTACCTTTGGGGGAGAAAACATTGCATACAAACTACTTTTGAACAACTCACACTTTTGGTTACTCTTGTACATGCTAATATCGTATATGCATATGTGTGGCATTCATCCACAAAACTGATAAGTCCTCATTAAACACACCTCGAACCGTTAATAGCGCGTTGCGCTTAGCATGGTAATTCTGAATAGTACTATTTGGGCCTGACAAGCCACACTGTTGCGAGCCGTAAGGCCACCCCGACTGGAGGTCGGAACAGTGCATAATTGACCAAACAACATTTGCCATATCTTGGATGGATATGGCAGGAGGCAGCATGTTAGCTTCGGTTGCGAACCCGCATATGATATAAAACATATTGACTAGCTATCAATTGATATTGCATTGTATTGAAAAGTAGACCTGCAACATTTACTTTAAACATTTTGATGTTTACTGCTGATATAAAACCTATGCTCTCACCAACCTTTGTGTTGACCTTTTACTCGCATGTTTTCTCAGGTAGCTAAGGCGCGCACACAAGGATAGGATGCCAGGCGGAGTCCCATGCATTGGCTCTATTGTATTAGGGCGTTTTGAGAAACATTTATCATTTGATATGTTATGTAATATTAAACATCTTTAATCGCTTCCGCAACTACTGTTACCTATCATTTTGAAAACTGTTTTAAATTAACGCTTCCGCAAATCATGAATGTTAAACTGTTTTGTTAATTTATACTTTACTTCCGAAACTCTGATATTACTAAACAGTTTTATCCAAATTATTGGATGTACGTGTATAACCAGACATATATGTCTCGCAAGTTGCGTGACCGGAGACTGCGATCCTGGCAATCTGCTGTTGCTCGCGCCCCAGAAGGGACGGGATTTCTCGGGGTGCGACACTCTGTCTAGTTGGGAAGGAGTGTGGCCGAACCTCCTTGGTTGCCGTACCTCCTGCAGCGAGCCTTAATTGCTGAACCAGTATATCAACCACGAACCTTCCATTGTCACGAACCTTACAACTCAAATATGTTTCGACGAACCTTCATGGCAAACTCTTGGCCGAATCATGTGTGCAAGTCACGAAGCTCTCTACTCGGTCGAACCTATGCACAACAAACCATTAGCCGAACCTCCCATACCTGAACCCTACATTAACGAACCCATGGCAGCGAACCTTCTTTTCTTTACCAAACCTGTAAGCTACACAAGATGAACGAATCTAAGATCTTGGTTCGGCCCAGCCTAGCCACCTCGGCCCACAACATTTATTCAGCCCCGCATCCTATTTGGGACATTTAAATCCTTCGGTCCAACTTTAGTACCTGGGCCCAGAGTATAATTGATTCGGCCCACACTTCATTTGGACAAAATTATCAGATCGGCCCATTTCTTGTTGGGTCTAGGTCAATGTTCGGCCCACATGTATTAAATAGAAACAAATACTCTAAACCAACCCAATGATGATAACATGAATTGATAATATGCATGGATGGGTAATGGGATACTACAAAGGTGACAAGGAATATAGGAAACATTAAAGAAGCAAGTGGTTTCAAAGTGTTAAAACAGTGGGACAATAATTATACAAAACTCTTTTACAAGATGCTAAGGAACTAACATTTAATCAAAGAGCTAAGTTTATACTTACAATTCTTCTGTGTGACCTCAATCCAAGATTGAACAAAAAATCAATAACAAAGTGTGATAGTTTAACCCTAATGGGTTAAAGGTTAGCATAATTTATAACAATGAAACCAGGGCCGAACAATGACCGAAAATCACAGGTGTAGCCAACTTTAGGGCTAACACACACCTATAAACACACTCAAATACCCATAACTTACACTTACAAGTTACATACGACGTGAAATCAATACAGGATCGTGAAAACAACAACAAAGCACAACAACGAGCGCGTACACTTCTTGTTTAAGCTAAGTCAACTACAACTACTACAAGGTGAGTTCATATGCCTCTTTTCTAATTTTAACTGATTTTAAACTCTAGGGGATGAGAAACATGCATAACTTTTATTTACTTAAAAGTTTTATGTTTAACATAATGCTTATACTTTGATTTAGACAATATTGCTTGACTTATTATCGTTTATCATTGTATGCATGCTTGTAAGATCATTATATGACAGGGTTAACTAAGATGAATATGATAATATAACTTTATAACTCATCAACACAATAGAATAACATAGTTTTAAGATTATATCTTACAACACTTAGTTATTCTTACACGAACGAACATTGAGATATAACAGGTGAACATGATGACAACAGCAACAACATATATGAAGGATATGAAGGTAATATATTTTCATAATATCATTCAACACCGGAGTTAGCTAAGTATAATAAGACAAGTTCTTGTCACACTTAGCTTACAACTCGGCACATATTACATGACAATATGGAACAAGTATCATTCACCACCTGAGTCGACTAAGGGTAGTAAGACTAGTTATTACCACATCTTAGTGACAACAGGGTGACTATATGGAACAACAAGGAATGATAATCATGATAATGTAACTTCATGATAACAACTTCATTGACACAACAATTAAAATAATCTAATAATACAAGATCTTATTTAACTTTGTTAACGACAAAGAGAACATACAACATTGAGAACAAACAACAACGTTGATGAACACATTACAATTGATTACTACTGAACTGTTTGCATTATATCATTTCAATCATGTGCCATGTATTCAACTTTGATCATTATAAGTCCCTTCACAAATCGCTGACCAGTTAGTTTGATGTGACTAAACGGACAATAGCATAGTGGTACCATAGGTCTGACAAACCTCTAGCTTGTAAGGCTAGTATGTTGTTCGTATTGATTCATTGGCTGGTATCGTATGACTGGTGACAGGGCGACGAACAGTCAGGGTCTGGAAAGCGACACATGGTGATATCATTCGACAGTGAAATTGTATCTAATCCATTGTTTCCAGTTGACTAGTAGACTGAGGAATTTATTTTCTTTCATGTCATATTACTAGTAACCGTTTCGATGAGGCCTACAGTAATACAAAGTGGTAGAGGTAAATCGGATGCATTTTAATCTGATTATGTGAGGATTGCAATGGATACCTTTTAGGCTCTATGCACTTCAAGTTGAGAACAAATATCAGTTGGTTAACTAACACTCGTATTATTTAAAAGTGATCAACAGTTAACCCCACAAGAAATAGAATAATCACAAGGATTAGATTAAATTAATCTAACTTCCTTAAAACAATGAGGGTGTATCAATACTACGGTTTGGTAACTAAACCCCTCCCAACATTTTATTCTACATATGATACAACATGTGAATATCAAACGTGATGAACAGGTGAAATGAAAATGGTTATTTATAGTTGTATTGCAATTGGTGTGGAGTTCTATTAGTTATGTGGTGGGATGTTGGCTGGGGCTTATTCCTCTACATACGCCCTATATATAAGCATAACTAATAGGATGAGATACTACTTGTAAATATAACTATGGAAAGGCCATTGTGTGACCAGGTGAATCAAACAACTTACAAACAACAAGTATGACATTGTGATTGTGTATGTGAACATTTCAAGGCTTTCAAATATCAAACTTATGAAGTCACCAACCTAGTGTTGACTTTGTTTAAATGCATGTTTTCTCAAGTGACGAACAGGTTTAGTCACCAGACATACATGGACATAGCTAGTGGACTTTAAGAAGGCCTAGCTACTTTTTGGTGTTGCATACTTTTGAATGACAAAACAGTGAATCATCTTTTGTATATCTTGTACAGTTACAAGATATAAACTCATTGATTCTTTTGATTAGATTTACTTAGTTAAATTATGAGGAAACAATGTAATTTAACTTTGTAATTTTATTTCATTTTCATGTTAGCATTTCTCATTTATTTATCATGTACTATGTAAACAATCTGATCATTTTGATTATCAAACGATATCGCGCCCCGGAAACCTTCCGCCCAGCGGGAAAGTCGATCCAGCCCACCGGCTCGAGGTGTGACAGATTGGTATCAGAGCCATGGTTACAGAGAAATATAAGTCATATTACTCAAATGGTTAGGCCTAGACTATAACCTAGGGACCCTCATGTAGAGATCATACAATATAGGATTACATTTGCATGTGTGTCTTCTGCGTCTGATTACTGCACTAACCAATTTTCTTTCGGTTATGATTAGAATGCCACCATGAAGACGACCACCAGCTTTACTGCCACTACCTCAAGATTCTGCTCCACATTCATTGACACCGACACCACCTGACTCTCCTCCACATCTACCTCATCCACCTCCTCCTCCACCACCACCTGCTCATGAGTTGGATCCTACTACTATAGCACTGGCCACACTGCTGACCAGTCAACTGAGGTTTGTGATCCCGGACACGATGAACAGGATCAACAGTAACAACAATAACATCGCCAACTCATCCGGAGAAGGCAGCGGTAACACTCTTCACCATCAGGACTATTCCTACAAGAACTTTGTAGGATGCAAGCCACCAAGTTTTAGTGGCAGTGAAGGTGCCGTTGGCTTGATCCAGTGGATTGAGAAGATGGAGAAAACCTTAGACATCGGTGGCTGTCCTGATCAGCATAGGGTGAGATATGCTGTTGGCTTGTTTAACAAGCGAGCTCGGACATGGTGGAACGCACAAGTTCAAAGTAGGGGCAGAGATGAGGCCCTGTCTATGCCTTGGGATGATTTCAAGGCTATGCTGAGGGCGGAGTTTTGCCCGAGGAATGAACTGAAGAAGGTTGAGACCGAGTTGCTCAATCTTGTCACGATTGGTGTTGGGCATCTGGCCTACACCACCCGTTTTCATGAGTTAGCTACTTTGGCACCGGACGTGGTGCCAACACTGGAGAAGAGGATAGAGCGGTATGTAAGGGGACTACCAGCTTGTATCCAAGGGCACGTGATTTCTGCCCATCCTACTGCCATGGAGATGGCTGTTACACTATCGGAAACGTTGACAGATGTTATGGTTGCCTCCGGGGTTTGAAGTAAGAAGCTGACTCAAACAAGGTTGGGAGTTCAAGAAAGCCGTATAGACGCCCGGCTAAGAAATAGAAGGTGGTTAAGAAATTTGTTGCAACCACTCAGACACCGATGATCAACCAACCACAACCTTTACAGATCAAGAAGCCCTATAGTGGCACAACACCATTGTGCAACACTTTCCAGTATCATCATCCACCAAACACCCATTGCAGACAATGCACTAACTGCTGGAAGTTTGCTCACTAGGCAAACCAATGCAGGAGCACGGGGGCTCCATACATAAACAACAACGCAGCTACTACTGCTGCTACTGATAACAGGTCTTGCTACAACTGTGGTGAACCCGGACACTTTTCTCGGGACTGTCGCAAGAAGAATCAGCAAAGGGCTCAAGTAGAACGAAGTAGAGTCTTTCAGATTGGAGCCGCTGCAGCTCGACAAGACCTGAATGTGGTCACGGGTATGTTTCTCCTGTCTGACCTCTATGCATCCATATTATTTGACAGTGGTGTGGATCAGAGTTTTATCTCATCCGACTTTGCATGCCATCTTAATCTTGTTGAGGAATCTTTAGGCTCCCCTTATACTATTGAGATAGCAAACGGGAAATAGATAATAGTTGACACAGTAGTGAGGAATTGCCCACTAACACTTGGTGATCACACATTTTCCATCGACTTGATACCGATGGAGCTAGGCAGTTTCGATATCATTGTCGGAATGGATTGGCTATCTCTTAACAGAGTAGAGTTCATCTGTTTCGAGAAGCTACTACGTATTCCAGTGGAGAACGATCAGAGGTTGGAAATTCATGGAGATCAAGCAAGCCGCAGTGTCAAGATAATATCGTGCATGAAGGCTCGCAAGTACCTCAGAAAACAATGTATCGCATTTCTAGCTCATGTGGTAGAGAAAGACAAGAAAACAATCAAGATTCAAGACGTACCAGTTGTGAAAGACTGTACAGACATGTTTCTGGATGACTTACCGGGACTGCCACCCAAGAGATCGGTGCAGTTTCTACTTGATTTGATTCCGGGAGCGACTATTGTAGCTAAGTCTCCTTATAGGCTTGCACCATCAGAAATGCAGGAGTTGTCCAATCAATTATAGGCTTGCACCTCCGGTTCTCTTTGTTAAGAAGAAGGATGGATCATTCAAAAGGTGCATTGATTACAGAGAACTTAACAAACTCACCATTAAGAATCGGTACCCGTTACCGAGGATTGATTATTTGTTTGATCAATTACAGGGAGCTCAGTACTTTTCAAAGATAGAAATGCGTTCAGGTTATCACCAGCTCTGAATTCAAGAGGAAGACATACCAAAGACGGCCTTTCGTACTCGATACGGTCACTACGAGTTCATGTTGATGCCATTTGAACTGACGAACGCACCGGCAGTGTTCATGGATTTAATGTACCGGGTGTGCAAGCCGTACTTAGATCTGTTCGTTATCGTCTTTATTGATGATATAATGATTTATTCAAGAAACGAGAAGGAACATGAGCAACATCTCAAAACAGTCTTGGAACTCCTGAAGGAAGAACGACTCTATGCCAAATTCTCCAAGTGCGAATTTTGGCTAAGGGAAGTTCAGTTTTTGGGTCACGTGATTAACAATAATGGTATTGATGTGGATCCTGCCAAGATTGAAGCAATCAAGAACTGGGACGTGCCTACAACACCGACAGAGATCAGATCATTCTTGGGATTGGCGAGTTATTACAGGAGATTCATTTCAAATTTCTCTAAGATAGCTCTGCCTCTCACCAAACTCACATAGAAGAGTGAACCCTTTGTGTGGACACAGAAACAAGAAGAGGCATTCCAGACATTGAAACAAAGATTGTGCAATGCTCCTATCTTAACACTTCCAGAAGGCAATGATGACTTCGTAGTGTATTGTGACGCTTCCCATCAGGGACTCGGTTGTGTGTTAATGCAACGAGACAAAGTCATCGCCTACGCATCAAGACGGCTGAAAATACATGAGAAGAATTACACAACACACGACTTAGAACTGGGAGCTGTTGTCTTTGCTTTAAAGATTTGGAGACATTACCTGTATGGTACCAAATACACTATCTTCACAGATCACAAGAGTTTATAGTACATATTTGATCAGAAGGAGCTTAACATGAGATAGAGACGTTGGGTTGAGCTCCTGAACGATTACGATTGTGTGATCAAATACCATCCGGGTAAAGCGAATGTTGTTGCAGACGCTTTGAGTCGGAAGGAAAGAGTCAAACCCTTGCGCGTACGAGCAATGGCAATGACCGTGAAAACAAGTCTGAAAGATCAAATCATAGAATCACAACAAGAAGCAATGGCAAAAGACAATTTGAAACAAGAGCTCGATTGTGGAGCCGAGAAACATTTCGAGACTAAACAAGATGGAGTTATTTACTTTCAGGATCGTGTTTGGATCCCGGCAGTAGATGAACTTCGAACACTCATACTTGACGAGGCATACAAGACACGATACTCTTTTCATCCTGGTGCTGATAAGATGTACCAAGATCTTAGGTCGCTTTATTGGTGGCCAGTTGTCACACGCCGAGCCGGCGGGGTTGGATCGATGTCCCCGTCGGGCGGAAGGTTCTCGGGGCGCGATATCGTGAGTGATAATCAAAGTGATCAGATTGTTTACATTGCACATGATATAAATGAGAAATGCTAAATAGAATAGAATTACAAAGTTAAATTACATCCGTATCGTTCATAATTTAACCATGTAAATCTATCATAAACATCATAAGGTAACTATCTTGTAACTATACAAGATATACAAAATAATTGTATAGTGATGTTTCCAAAAATATGCAGGTCCAAAAATACGAAGTCTTCTATCTGAAGTCCTAGTCCAAAAGCATAAGCTTCCTAGTTGACCTATTCGTCACCTGAGAAGTCATGCAAAAATAAAATCAACACATGGTTGGTGAGTTCATATATTTTAAAGTTTGAAAATGATTTGTAAACCTCATCCGGTAAAGACCTTAACCTCATTAACTCCACATGTAATATCCGGATTGGTATGCTTATATATAGGGCATATGTAGGGTCGAACTTACCGCCCGCCCAGCCACCGTCCCACCACATACTAATCCGTATATGACATTGTTGTTAATGATAGTTAAGCATTTTTACCCTTCTCATTTAACCCAAAAATCCTTCTGTTCATTGTCCCTGTAATTACAATCATTTGAAACCCATATTGATTTCATAAGTTCATCACACAATATGATCAACCACAGCAATTGTAGAAACAGTTATGAATGCTTAATTAAATAAATAAATAAACATTTAATAAAATCTAAGTCCTAATGATTGGGGCCTTGGTCAAACTCGAGTAGACTAGTCTGTCAATCTAGGTACTTAGTAGTTAGGGAATTCTGTAAATATCATCAAACATATGACCTACAAATCAAACGGTCTAGCTAGGGCTTCTTGAAATGTAGGATTTCTTGTTTCGTTCTTGATCCGTTGTATTGGCATATGTTATCTATGATATTTCCCAGATTTTCCCTTGAAAATGATTAATTGATTCGTCTGATCCTGTCACAAGATGTACTTGATTCGTTGATCATGGAATACTAGATTCGTTGATCAATTGTACTCTTGATTCGTTGTTCATCAAACACTTGATTTGTTGAACATCGAATATTAACTTTGCAAAGATTGTTTCGTTTGATTCGTTGAACCTCCAAACTTGTTTTGTCAAAATGTTTCGTTTGATTCATTAAACTCACTCACTTGATTCGTCAAAATGTTTTGTTTGATTCGTTGAAATCACCCACTTGAATTGTCAAAATGTTTTGTTTGATTCATTGAACTCACACTCTTGTTTTGTCAAAATGTTTTGTTTGATTCGTTGAAATGTTTAGTTTAACCCAATTATCCACTTAAGTTATAAGTAGATGAATTTAGTAAAAACCTGCATAAAATTCACCTAGACATGATTCTAGGTTAAAAATTTACATATAAAACATATGATAAATAAAAGCATTTAAGTAAACAATTTAAATAAAACAGTTTACGCATGCTTCTCAGCCCTGCGTTTTAAAACAAAATGTTTAGAAAAGGGGCAATGAACTCACCTGTGTTGATGTCTAATGTTCTATCACAAAATGCGCACCCTTGTTTGTAAGCTAAGTATCTTCAGTTCCTGAGTTGTTTTATAAGAGTTTGAATACTATAAGTACGCGTATTAATAGTCGTATCTAAGGTTTGGTCTTGGTGCGTGCAACTAAGTGTCCTAATACTAGTGTATTTCTATGATTTAACTTAGCTATTCTAAATACATCCCCACATTTAATCCCAATCCCATTATTAGTTACAACACTCATCATTAAATTTTACAAAAATTCGGGCAGAGTTTCCTTTGTTTTCTGTTCAAATCCAGACAATTGATATTGTCTATTTACAAAAAAATTTCCCAACAAGGTAATCAAATAACATTTAACTAAACAGTCATAAATAAATTAAATTTAAATTTAATCTACTTTGTAACATCATTAAACTTAATTCAACAAAGTTTATAAAACATTTTTCTTTAATTATCTTGAAAATACTTAAATTACATAACATTTGACATGTGACGAGCTTTATTAAACCCATTGGGCCTCCTTAAGCCCAATTAATGATTCTTTGACTTCCCATTGATGTCGAGACTTGTGTTTTGATTCTCATGGATTTCTAACAATGTTATCCTATTTCTTAAACAATCTTATATATATACAACACCTCATATTGAGTTGTTAATGTGTGTCAAGGACTTTGGTTATAAGAATCCTTAATATATGCACCCATACAAATTCTAAGTTGTTCACTCTATGCATAGGTTGCATGGGTTCCCATGCACACACATCCTTTGCCTTACGCTTGTATACGTATCTAACCCCCATGCACCTTAGAAATTTCAGATTTAGAGTTGTCTAGGATTCGGCATCATCCCAAGGCAGCGAACCTTTTGAAAGGGCTGGCCTTGGGTTCGGCTATCACATTATCACCCACGAACTCTCAAGGTTCGTTCAGGTTCTAGGGTGTTGCATGTACAAGGGTTCGGCCATGACACAACTAGGCGAACCAGTAGGGTTCGGCTGCCATGCAAAGGTTCGGTTATCATCACCTAGGTTCGTGAAGCTAAGGAGGTTCGGCTCAAGTGGTTCGCGAGCTGATGGTTCGTCATGCGCAGGTTCGTGAGTCCTAAGGTTCGGCTGCTCAGAGATGGTTCGGCTTTCATTAGGGTTCATCAGAAGGAGATGGTTCGGCAAGGGTTAAAGGTTCGGGAGACCTAGGGTTCGGTATAGGACCTAGGTCAGAACCAACAGGTTCATGGATAAGAGTGGTGCAGGGTTCGTTGCTGATTCAAAGGTTCGTTCGAAGAAGGAAGGTTCGGCTAGGGTTCCCTCACTATCACTATTAGGTTCGCCCGGCTGCTGTTGGGTTCGGTCGATGGATCTCACAAACCTGTAACTTCCCCCTGACTTCATCACCATCGTAGAGAGCTCAAACCTATTACAAACCCATTCCTAACACTGCCTATATGCGTATAATACCTTAACCCAAATATTTTAAGTGTTCATAACCGGTTAACACCACCGAAACTCCTAGGGGTCAACACACACACCAAAACCGAACATAATTCGAAGTTTTTACCTTAAAATCAGTGGGTAACCTCGTGAAATCCTTGTACTTCCTTGATCCTCGTAGTGTGATGATCGTTTTGACACCAAATAGGCTTGAATCTGCAAAGAAATCGTCACAAAAATCGTAGAGAGAAGGTGGAGAACTTTTTTTAGAGAGAGAGAGAGAGAGTTTAAAAAAAAAATGATAGAGAGAGGTGAATTTGGTGGTGATTGTTGGAGCCTTAATGACTCCTTAAAGGCTTAGGAAAAATACCCGGTCGTTCGGTTTCGTTCGGTTTCGCGTAAAATACCATATCTCGTGATTTTCATCACAAAACGATACGATTTATTAAAATAGGATTTACAAAATTATTCCAAGTTGTGGTTCCTAATAAATTAGCTAATATCTTCTATTTATTTTAGATTTTAAAATATAAATTTATATTTTAATCGAAACGTACGGTCGTCGCGCGTATTCGTTCGAATCGTCACTCGTACGAACACGACGATAACTATGCTTTTTAATCTTGTTTTCTAGTAATCGGATATCATTCAGAACATTAAACTGTCAGATTTTATTCGCACAGATCGTCACCTATACGAATAACCCGTCAATTTAGCATTCACATAACAACATCCGTGTGTTTTGTTTTGTAAAACCTTACACACGTTTATATATAATAAATCCTAACAAATAATCACATCATGGTTCTATGTTGCTAGACAATTATCTGACTCAAGAACCCTATTTCTGAATTTTGATTCTGTTAAATGTTTCTGAATTTGTTGTTTGCTAACACAAAATAATAATGACAATGCTATGAATATGAATATGAAATGAAATAAAATGTTTGTAGTTTGTACCTGTTTACCGTTCATGTCACTGTTTAAGATCGCTGTTCCGGTGACGGTTCCGGCACTGATGTTACAGTCTCCCGTTGTTAGAGAAATTTCGTCCCGAAATTTAAGACTTGTTATCGGGTACAGCTTCCTCTTTAAACAGTTGGGGATACTTTGACTTCATGTGATCTTCACGTTCCTAAGTATACTCGGGTCCGCGTCTTGAATTCCATCTAACCTTTACAATCGGAATACGGCTTCGCCTCAGTTGTTTAACCTTGCGATCCATAATCTCAAAAGGTTCCTCGATAAAGTGTAACTGTTCATCGACTTGAATTTCTTCGAATGGAATGACGAGTGACTCGTCAGCAAGGCATTTCTTTAAAATTGAGACGTGAAACACGTCATGCACACCACTGAGTTTATCAGGTAATCTCAGTCTATACGCCACAGGACCAATACGCTCGATAATCTCAAACGGTCCCATATATCTTGGTGCTAATTTTCCTTTCTTTCCAAAGCGTACAACGCCTTTCCATGGGGACACCTTCAACATGACCCGGTCTCCCACTTGGAATTCCAACGGCTTGCGCCGTTTGTCAGCGTAGCTCTTTTATCTGCTCCTTGTAGCTTGTAGTCTTCTTTGAATCTGAGGTATCTTGTCAGTGGATTCCTGAATAAGTTCTGGCCCAGTTATTTGATTGTCTCCAACTTCAGTACAACAGATCGGTGATCGACATTTCCGGCCATAAAGAGCCTCGAATGGTGCACATCCGATACTACTGTGATAACTGTTGTTATAGGAGAACTCAATCAGTGGCAAATGAGAATCCCAATTCCCACCGAAATCCAATACACAGGTTCTTAACATGTCCTCTAGGGTTTGAATAGTACGTTCGCTTTGACCGTCCGTTTGTGGGTGGTAAGCTGTACTCAAATTTAACTGTGTCCCTAGAGATTTCTGCAGTGATTGCCAGAACCTTGATGTGAATCTGCTGTCTCTATCAGAAATAATAGACAATGGCACACCGTGGCGTACCACTGTCTCGTTGATGTAAAGTCTCGCCAATCTATCCATCGTGAAAGTCTCGCGCATCGGCAAGAAATGAGCAGATTTTGTTAAACGGTCAATGATCACCCAAATCGTATCGTGACCACTGGAAGTGCGGGGTAGCTTGGTAATGATGTCCATAGCTATTTGTTTGCACTTCCAGAGCGGAATCTCAGGCTGTTCCAGTAAACCAGACGGTCTCTGGTGTTCCGCCTTTACATTCGCACACGTTAGACATTGACCGACGTATTCGGCTATGTCTTTCTTCATTCCAGGCCACCAGTAAAATCCATGCAAGTATTGGTACATTTTATCAGAACCAGGATGAACAGAGTATTTAGTCTTGTGTGCTTCATCAAAGATAAGTCATCTCAATTCATCTGCCGTCGGGATCCATATACGATCCTGGTAGTAGATCATTCCGTCAGACTTAGTCTCAAGGCGTTTCTCTGCTCCACAGTCAAGTTCCTTCTTCAGATTACCTCGGTCAAGTGCTTCTTGTTGTGCTTGAATAATCTTGTCACTTAAACTGGTCTGCACGGTTATCCCCATTGCTCTAACACGTAGGGGTTTGACCCGTTCCTTCCGGCTCAAGGCATCAGCTACAACGTTCGCCTTTCTCGGATGGTAATTGATCACACAATCGTAATCATTCAGAAGTTCAACCCAACGGCGTTGTCGCATGTTGAGCTCCTTCTGATCAAATATGTGCTGCAGACTTTTGTGATCAGTGAATATGGTACACTTGGTGCCATATATGTAATGTCTCCAAATCTTCAAGGCGAAGATTACTGCTCCCAGTTCAAGATCATGAGTAGTGTAGTTCTTCTCATGAACTTTTAACTGTCTTGAAGCATAAGCAATAAATTCGTCACGTTGCATTAGTACACAACCTAGTCCCTGATGGGAGGCATCACAGTATACAACAAAGTCATCACAGCCTTCTGGGAGAGATAGAATTGGAGCATCACATAGTTTCTGTTTCAATGTCTGAAAAGCATCTTCTTGTTTCTGCTCCCAGACAAACGGTTCACTTTTCTGGGTTAGTTTAGTGAGTGGCAAAGCTATCTTAGAAAAATTCGAGATGAACCTTCTATAATAACCCGCCAATCCCAGAAAAGACCGTAGCGTCTTCGGAGTATCCCAGTTCTTTATCGCCTCGATCTTGGCAGGGTCTACGTGTATTCCCTCACTGTTGACCACATAACCCAGAAATTGAACTTCTCTAAGCCAAAATTCACATTTAGAGAATTTAGCACAAAGTTGTTCTTTCTTCAACAGCTCCAAGATCTTTCTAAGGTGTTGTTCATGATCTGCTTTGCTCTTCGAATAAATCAGTATGTCATCACTAAAGACAATAACAAACTGATCTAGATACGGCTTGCACACTCGGTTCATGAGATCCATGAAAACCGCTGGTGCATTTGTCAGTCCGAAAGGCATCACCATGAATTCGTAATGCCCGTATCTGGTTCGGAAGGCCGTTTTCGGTATGTCTTCGTCTTGAACTCTAAGCTGATGATATCCAGACCACAAGTCAGTCTTTGAGAAGTATTGAGCTCCTTGCAGTTGGTCAAACAAATCATCAATCCTCGGTAATGGATACCGATTCTTGATGGTTAGTTTGTTCAGCTCTCTGTAATCTATGCACATTCTGAACGATCCGTCTTTCTTCTTCACGAATAAGACCGGAGCTCCCCATGGTGAGTAGCTCGGTTTGATGAAACCCTTGTCAAGTAGTTCCTGTAACTAGTTTGACAATTCCTGCATATCTGAAGGTGCTAACCTGTAAGGAGATTTGGCAACAGGAGTTGCTCCAGGCATTAAGTCAATACGGAACTCTACCGGTCGCACAGGTGGCAAACCTGGTAGGTCTTCAGGAAATACTTTGGGATACTCTTTCACTACCGGTACGTCTTGAATCTTCTTCTTATCCTTCTCTTTTTCCACCACATT
Source organism: Mikania micrantha (assembly GCA_009363875.1). Classification (NCBI taxonomy): domain Eukaryota; kingdom Viridiplantae; phylum Streptophyta; class Magnoliopsida; order Asterales; family Asteraceae; genus Mikania; species Mikania micrantha. The sequence goes on along the minus strand of CM018692.1, from coordinate 83,702,764 downwards.
AGCCAAGAATGCAACGCAACGTTTCTGTAGACACTTACGCGCCTTTATGCAAGAGATGATTTTGACACTTCGTTTTCCTTGATCCCCTTTAACTTCCAATACGCGATCACTCGGCAATGGAATTCGAAGCAGCTTCTCAGAACAGATGACTTCCACTCGATTGGAGGAAAGCCAATCCATTCCAACAATGATGTCGAAACTACCCAACTCCATCGGTATCAAATCGATGGTGAATGTATAACCGTTAAGTGTCAATGGGCAGTTCCTATAAATTGTACTAACTGTAATCTGTTTCCCGTTAGCTAGTTTTATAATGTAAGGGGAATCTAACTGTTCCTCTACTGAATCTAATTGTCATGCAAAGTCGGTAAAGATAAAACTCTGATCCGAACCAGTATCAAATAGAACAGATGCATAAAAGTCATGTAAGAGAAACGTACCAGTGACCACATTTGGGTCCTGGCGTGCAGCTCGTGCTTCGATGGCAAAGGCTCGTCCACGGGGTGCTTGAACTGCTGGTTGTGTCTTCTTTGGGCAATTCTTCACAAAGTGGCCTTGTTCGCCACAATTATAGCATCCACCGTTGTTCTGATTAGCTGGTGGAGGAAGAGCCAAAGCAGCGTTGTTGACTGCTGGGTTAGGTGTCATCCGGCAGTGTTGGACCCAATGGCCCTTTCGTCCACACCTCGTGCATTGCTTGCAGGGAGTGTTAGCAATATGATGATACTGACACCTGGCACACAGAGGAAACGTGCCAGTGTAGGGTTTGCGGTTAGGGTTTTGTGGTGCTGCTGCTACTTGTTGAAGAGGTGTGGCCACCGTGTAGTTCTTGATGGTCTTCTGTTTCTTCTTCTGGTGTTGTTGATGATGAGGTTTCTTTGAAGACTCTTCCTTGCGTTTGCCGGTGTCAGCCTCCTTCTTTAAAACTCTAGAGGCTACCATTAGATCAGTGAGTTTTCCAGTCAATCTCACTGCAGACTCGACAGTGGTAGGGTTGGCTGAAACAACCATGCCCTGAATGCAGGCGGGAAGTCCACCTACATATCTGTCTATCCTCTTCTCTAAAGTTGGCACCATGTCTGGTACCAAAGCAACTAACTCGTGGTAACGAGTAGTGTGCCCCATGTGATCAGCCCCTTTCATTACATGGTTGGACAGTTCAACCTCTAGTTTCTGCAACTCGTTCTTGGGGCAGAACTCTGTTCTCAGCAGTGTCTTGAAATCTTCCCATGGCATGGCCATAGCTTCTTCTCTTCCTATAGCATTAACTTGACCATTCCACCAGGTCAAAGCCCGCTTATTGAATGTTCCAGCTGAATAGCGGACTTTGTGGTGCTCTGGACAGCTACAGAGATCCAGAGTAGCTTCAATCTTTTCAATCCATTGGATTAATCCAACGGCTCCTTCAGACCCATTAAAGCTGGGTGGCTTACATCCCACAAATGATTTGTAGGAGTAGTGTGATGAACCACCAGTATTTCCACTGGCTTCCCCTGAGGAGTTGCCAGTGTTGTTGATTTCGTTGCGAAGACGGAGGAACATCTCCGGTATCGCCTCCTTCATTTGGTTGGTCATCTGGTTACTCAGAAAACTCATCATAGCGATAGTGGCAGGATCCAAAGTCGGTGTTGTGCCCGAACTAGATGGTTGAGTGATTAGGGGAGGAGGAGGAGGTGGAGGAGGTAGTGGTGGTGAATCATTTGGGGACGGTGTGGAGGAGTGTGGAGCCAAGTCTTCTGGTGGTAGAGGTAACAAGGGAGGCTGTCTTCTCGGCGGCATTCTGATCATAACCAATAAAGTTATCGGTTAGTGCAATGATCAAATACAGAAGACAGTATGCAAGAAATTCCTAAGTCCTGTTTTCTCTATATACAGGGTCCCTAGGTTATAGTCTAGGCCAAACCGTTTAAATAAGTGACGTATATTTCTCTATAACCATGGCTCTGATACCAATCTGTCACACCCCGAGCCAGCGGGGTTGGATGGATGTCCCCGTCGGGCGGAAGGTTCTCGGGGTGCGATATCGTGAGTGATAATCAAAGTGATCAGATTGTTTACATTGCACATGATATAAATGAGAAATGCTAAATAGAATAGAATTACAAAGTTAAATTACATCCGTATCGTTCATAATTTAACCATGTAAATCTATCATAAACATCATAAGGTAACTATCTTGTAACTATACAAGATATACAAAATAATTGTATAGTGATGTTTCCAAAAATATGCAGGTCCAAAAATTAAGTCTTCTATCTGAAGTCCTAGTCCAAAAGCATAAGCTTCCTAGTTGACCTGTTCGTCACCTGAGAAGTCATGCAAAAATAAAATCAACACATGGTTGGTGAGTTCATATATTTTAAAGTTTGAAAATGATTTGTAAACCTCTTCCGGTAAAGACCTTAACCTCATTAACTCCACATGTAATATCCGGATCGGTATGCTTATATATAGGGCATATGTAGGGTCGAACTTACCGCCCGCCCAGCCACCGTCCCACCACATACTAATCCGTATATGACATTGTTGTTAATGATAGTTAAGCATATTTACCCTTCTCATTTAACCCAAAAATCCTTCTGTTCATTGTCCATGTAATTACAATCATTTGAAACCCATATTGATTTCATAAGTTCATCACACAATATGATCAACCACAGCAATTGTAGAAACAGTTATGAATGCTTAATTAAATAAATAAATAAACATTTAATAAAATCTAAGTCCTAATGATTGGGGCCTTGGTCAAACTCGAGTAGACTAGTCTGTCAATCTAGGTACTTAGTAGTTAGGGAATTCTGTAAATATCATCAAACATATGACCTACAAATCAAACGGTCTAGCTAGGACTTCTTGAAATGTAGGATTTCTTGTTTCGTTCTTGATTCGTTGTATTGGCATATGTTATCTCTGATATTTCCCAGATTTTCCCTTGAAAATGATTTATTGATTCGTCTGATCCTGTCACAAGATGTACTTGATTCGTTGATCATGGAATACTAGATTCGTTGATCAATTGTACTCTTGATTCGTTGTTCATCAAACACTTGATTTGTTGAACATCGAATATTAACTTTCCAAAGATTGTTTCGTTTGATTCGTTGAACCTCCAAACTTGTTTTGTCAAAATCTAGTTTACGCATGCTTCTCAGCCCCGCGTTTTAAAACAAAATGTTTAGAAAAGGGCAATGAACTCACCTGTGTTGATGTCTAATGTTCTATCACAGAATGCGCACTCTTGTTTGTGCTATCTTCAGTTCCTGAGTTGTTTTATAAGAGTTTGAATACTATAAGTACGCGTATTAATGGTCGTATCTAAGGTTTGGTCTTGGTGTGTGCAACTAAGTGTCCTAATACTAGTGTATATCTATGATTTAACTTAGCTATTCTAAATACATCCCCACATTTAATCCCAATCCCATTATTAGTTACAACCCTCATCATTAAATTTTACAAAATTCGGGCAGAGTTTCCTTTGTTTTCTGTTCAAATCCAGACAATTGATATTGTCTATTTACAAAAAAATTTCCCAACAAGGTAATAATATAACATTTAACTAAACAGTCATAAATAAATTCAATTTAAATTTAATCTACTTTGTAACATCATTAAACTTAATTCATCAAAGTTTATAAAACATTTTTCTTTAATTATCATGAAAATACTTAAATTACATAACATTTGACATGTGACGAGCTTTATTAAACCCATTGGGCCTCCTTAAGCCCAATTAATGATTCTTTGACTTCCCATTGATGTCGAGACTTGTGTTTTGATTCTCATGGATTTCTAACAATGTTATCCTGTTTTTTAAAAAATCTTATATATATACAACACCTCATGTTGAGTTGTTAATGTGTGTCAAGGACTTTGGTTATAAGAATCCTTAATATATGCACCCATACAAATTCAAAGTTGTTCACTCTATGCATAGGTTGCGTGGGTTCCCATGCACACACATCCTTTGCCTTACGCATGTATACGTATCTAACCCCCATGCACCTAGAAATTTCATATTTAGAGTTGTGTAGGATTCGGCATCATCCCAAGGCAGCGAACCTTTTGAAAGGGTTGGCCTTGGGTTCGGCTATCACATTATCACCCACGAACCCTCAAGGTTCGTTCAGGTTCTAGGGTGTTGCATGTACAAGGGTTCGGCCATGACACAACTAGGCGAACCAGTAGGGTTCGGCTGCCATGCAAAGGTTCGGTTATCATCACCTAGGTTCGTGAAGCTAAGGAGGTTCGGCTCAAGTGGTTCGCGAGCCGATGGTTCGTCATGCACAGGTTCATGAGTCCTAAGGTTCGGCTGCTCAGAGATGGTTTGGCGTTCATTAGGGTTCGTCAGAAGGAGATGGTTCGGCAAGGGTTAAAGGATCGGGAGACCTAGGGTTCGGTACAGGACCTTGGTCAGAACCAACAGGTTCGTGGATCAGAGTGGTGCAGGGTTCGTTGCTGATTCAAAGGTTCATTCGAAGAAGGAAGGTTCGGCTAGGGTTCCCTCTCTATCACCAGTAGGTTCGGCCGGCTGCTGTTGGGTTCGGTCGATGGATCTCACGAACCTTTAACTTCCCCTTGACTTCATCACCATTGTAGAGAGCTCAAACCTGTTACAAACCCATTCCTAACACTGCCTATATGCGTACAATACCTTAACCCAAATATTTTAAGTGTTCATAACCGGGTAACACCACCGAAAATCCTAGGGTCGACACACACACCAAAACCGAACATAATTCAAAGTTTTTACCTTAAAATCAGTGGGTAACCTCGTGAAATCCTTGTACTTCCTTGATCCTCGTAGTGTGATGCTCGTTTTGACACCAAATAGGCTTGAATCCGCAAAGAAATCGTCACAAAAATCGTAGAGAGAAGGTGGAGAACTTGTTTTAGAGAGAGAGAGTTTAAAAACAAAAATGATAGAGAAAGGTGAGTTTGGTGGTGGTTGTTGGAGCCACAATGACTAATTAAAGGCTTAAGAGAAATACCCGGTCGTTCGGTTTTGTTCGGTTTCGCGTAAAATACCATATCTCGTGATTTTCATCACAAAACGATACGATTTATTAAAATAGGATTTTCAAAATTATTCCAAGTTGTGATTCCTAATAAATTAGCTAATATCTTCTATTTATTTTAGATTTTAAAATACAAATTTATATTTTAATCGAAACGTACGGTCGTCGCGCGTATTCGTTCGAATCGTCACTCGTACGAACACGACGATAACTATGCTTTTTAATCTTGTTTTCTAGTAATCGGATATCATTCAGAACATTAAACTGTCAGATTTTATTCGCACAGATCGTCACCTATACGAATAACCCGTCAATTTAGCATTCACATAACAACATCCGTGTGTTTTGTTCTGTAAAACCTCACACACGTTTATATATAATAAATCCTAACAAATAATCACATCATGGTTCTATGTTGCTAGATAATTATCTGACTCAAGAACCCTATTTCTGAATTTTGTTTCTGTTAAATGTTTCTGAATTTGTTGTTTGCTAACACAAAATAATAATGACAATGCTATGAATATGAATATGAAATGAAATAAAATGTTTGTAGTTTGTACCTGTTTACCGTTCATGTCACTGTTTAAGATCACTGTTCCGGTGACGGTTCCGGCACTGATGTTACACCAGGGATGAAGAAAGATGATGCCACCTATGTTGGCAAATGCCTCACATGTGCCAAAGTCAAAGCTGAACACCAGAAACATTCGGGTTTGCTGGAACAACCTAAGATACCACAATGGAAGTGAAAACAAATAGCTATGGATTTTATAACCAAGCTACACTTCCAGCGGACACGATTCGATTTGGGTTATCATTGACAGATTGACCAAGTCCGCACACTTCTTGCCGATGAGAGAAACTTACAAGATGGAGAAACTAGCAAGGTTTTATGTCGATGAAATAGTAGTGAGGCACGGTGTGCCATTATCTATTATTTCAGACCGGGACAGTCGATTTACATCGTTATTCTGGCAATCATTGCAACAATCTCTAGGGACAACTTTCAACTTGAGCACCGCTTATCATCCACAAACGGACGGAAAAAGCGAGCGAACGATTCAAACCCTGAAGGATATGTTGAGAACATGCATCCTAGACTTCGGTGGAAGTTGGGATAAACATTTACCACTTATTGAGTTCTCCTACAACAATAGCTACCACAGCAGCCTTGGGTATGCTCCGTTTGAAGCACTTTATGGTAGAAAGTTTCGGTCTCCAATTTGTTGGACCGAAGTGGGAGACAACAGAATTACTGGGCCTGAACTTATTCAGGAGACTACTGATAAGGTAGCCCAGATACAACAGAGATTACAAGCAACACGTAGCCGCCAAAAAAGCTACGCAGACAAAAGGCGAAAGCCTTTGGAATTCAAAGTGGGTGACTGAGTAATGTTGATAGTGTCCCCATGGAAAGGCGTGGTTCGTTTTGGGGCTAAAGGTAAACTAGCACCAAGGTTTGTCAGACCGTTTGAGATAACTCAACGCATAGGTCCTGTAGCATACAGACTCAAACTTCCTGATGAACTAAGCGGAGTACACGACGTATTTCATGTATCAAATCTCAAGAGATGTCTCGCTGATGAGTCATTGATCATACCGTTGGAAGAAATACAAGTTGACGAGCAATTACATTTCATTGAAGAACCTATAGAGATTATGGAGCGTGAAGTCAAAAGACTGAAACAAAGCTGTATTCCTATTGTAAAGGTTCGATGGAACTCCAAGCGTGGACCAGAATTTACTTGGGAACGCGAGGACAACATGAAGACAAAGTACCCCCACTTGTTCGAGAAGTAAAGCCCGACATTGATGCTTAACTTTTGGGATGAAATCTCTTTAACAAGGGGAAGCTGTGACATCCAGTACCTGATCGTCCGGCAAGTCCGTACGGTATGTGTACCTTCACTTTTTACTATGTGTACCTTCACTTTTTACTGTGTGTAAATACGATATAAGAACAGTGTTTGTGATAACAGAATTCAAAATACAAGAAAAAGTTGTACATATTTATGTGAAAACTTAAATACCGTAAGTACAACAACTCACGATAAACAATAGTTGTATGTATTTAGGTAAAAACCTAAGTACAGTTAATACAACGAATCAAGAGAAACAACAGTGTACAAGTAAACAACAAGAACATGTCGGTTGCGATCTGATATCCATAGTTGACAGGAATCAGATGACCGATAGATCAGTACGAAAACAATGTGAAAACAGAATATTTAGTTGAGTCCGTCGGTGAGGAAACACAATTCAAAACATAATTGCAGTGTTGTTTCAGAATAACGAACTGACAGTGTGTTTGCGTGGGTGAAGATTCACACAAACATATCTGTGAGTTTAATATTCTGAAATGATGGCTGGAAAGTAGAAAACAAACATCAGAAAGCCAAACCAACGTCAAGTTCGTTCGGGTGACGATTCGAACGAATGCGCGCGAAGGTGGCGCGTTCTGACGAAACAAAAACGATAAACGATACAATCGAAAATAAAATAAGAAAATAAAACGTAAAAGATTTACTAGGAATTACCATATTTAAAATATTTAAAATAAAGTCTTTTTATTTAAAATACGTAAAATTCGCGTAACAATCCGGAAACGCAACGGAGACAAAAACCGAGCAACCGAAACGAACCCGAACACGCTCGGGGTAGATAAAGCCTAAATGAGGCATTTCCCTCATTTAATACACTCTTCCTCTCTCTAAACACAAAAATCCCGATTTTGTTCCTCTCTCTAGAATTCAAGACTTCAAATCATCATATCTAGCTCGATTCTTGACGAAAATGGGTGTTCTTGGTGTCTAAACGAAGCTCTAGACCTCCTCCACCTAGAAGTGCAACGATCTGGAGAGTTACCCGCTAAAAATCGAGGTAATGAGGCTTGAATCACACGAAAAAGTAGGGTTTTTGTCACCTTTTTGTTCGACCCATAACCCTAACCGGTTACCAACCATTCCATTCGACCCCTACACCTTCAAGGACCTCTCAACGCATACCAGCAACCTGGGAAAACAAGTTGGAACAGATTAAGAGATCGATGAGAATGGTGATTTGCAGGGTTCGTGAAGTACAGTTGCGGCCGAACGTCTGTCTAGTTGGGAAGGTGGGTGGCCGATCCTCCTTGGTTGCCGAACTGGTATATGAACCACGAACCTTCCATTGTCACGAACCTTACAACTCAAATCTGTTTCAACGAACCTTCATGGCAAACTCTTGGCAAAACCATGCGTGCAAGTCACGAACCTCTCTACTCGGCCGAACCTATGCACAACAAACCATTAGCCGAACCTCCCATGCCCCGAACCCTACATTAACGAACCCATGGCAGCGAACCTTCTTTCCTTTACCGAACCTGTAAGCTACACAAGATGAACGAACCTAAGACCTTGGTTCGGCCCAACCTAGCCCCCTCGGCCGACAACATTTATTTAGCCCCACATCCTATTCGGATCATTTAAATCCTTTGGCCCAAATTTAGTACCTGGGCCCAGATTATAATTGATTCGGCTCACACTTCATTTCGACGAGATAATCAGATCGGCACATTTCTTGTTGGGTCTAGGTCAATGTTCGGCCCACATGTATTAAATAGAAACAAATACTCTATACCAACTCAATGATGATAACATGAATTGATAATATGCATGGATGGGTAATGGGATACTACAAAGGTGACATGGAATATAGGAAACATTAAAGAAGCAAGTGGTTTCAAAGTGTTAAAACAATGGGACAATAATTATTCAAAATTCTTTTACAAGATGCTAAGGAATAATAACATTTAATCAAAGAGCTAAATTTTATACTTACAATTCTTCTGTGATGACATCAATCCAAGATTGAACACAAAATCAATAACAAAGTGTAATAGTTTAACCCTATTGGGTTGAAGGTTAGCATAATTTATAACAATGAAACCAGGGCCGAACAATGACCGAAACTCACAAGTGTAGCCAACTTTAGGGCTAACACACACCTATACACACACTCAAATACCCACAATTTACACTTACAAGTTACTTACGACGTAAAATCAATACAGGATCGTGAAAACAACAACAAAGTACAACAAAGAGCGTGTACACTTCTTGTTTAAGCTAAGTCAACTACAACTACTACAAGGTGAGTTCATATGCCCCTTTTCTAACTTAACTGATTTTATACTCTCGGGGCTGAGAAACATGCTTAACTTTTATTTACTTAAAAAGTTTTATGTTTAACATATTGCTTATACTTTGATTTAGATAATATTTCTTGACTTAGTATCGTTTATCATTGTATGCATTCTTGTATGATCATGATATGACAGGGATAACTAAGATGAATATGATAATATAACTTCATAACTCATCAACACAATAGAATAACATAGTTGTAAGATTATATCTTACAACACTTAGTTGTTCTTACAAGAACGAACATTAAGATAATCACAGGTGAACATGATGACAACAACAACAACATATATGAATGATATGAAGATAATATATTTTCATAATATCATTCAACACTGGAGTTAGCTAAGTATAATAAGACAAGTTCTTATCACACTTAGCTTAGAACTCGGCACATATTACTATTTAACATGGAACAAGTATCATCCACCACCTGAGTCGACTGAGTGTAGTAAGACTAGTTCTTAATACATCTTAGTGACAACTGGTGACTATATGGAACAAAAAGGAATGATAATCATGATAATGTAACTTCATGATAACAACATCATTCACACAACAATTAACATAATCTAATAAGACAAGATCTTATTTAACTTTGTTAACGAAAAAGAGAACATACAACATTGAGAACAAACAACAATATTGATGAACACAATACAATTGATTACTACTGAACTGTTTGCATTATATCATTTCAATCATGTGCCATGTATTCAAGTTTGATCATTGTAAGTCCCTTCACAAATCGCTGACCAGTTAGTTTGGCGTGACTAAACCGACGATAGCATAGTGGTACCGTAGGTCTGACAAACCTCTAGCTTTTAGGGCTAGCATGATCGTATTGATTCATTGGTCGGTATCGTATGACCGGTGACAGGGCGACGAACAGTCAGGGTCTGGAAAGCGACACATGGTGATATCATTCGACAGTGAAATTGAAATTAATCCATCGTTTCCTGTTGACTAGTAGACTGGGAATTTGTTTTCTCTCATGTCAAATTACTAGTAAACGTTTCGATGAGGCCTACGGTAATACAAAGTGGTAGAGGTAAATCGGATGCATTGTAATTTGATTATGTGAGGATTGCAATGGATTCCTTTTAGGCTCTATGCACTTCAAGTTGAGAACAAATATCAGTTGGTTAACTATGGAAAGGCCACTGTGTGAACGGGTGAATCAAACAACTTACAAACAACAAGTATGACATTGTGATTGTGTATGTGAACATTTCAAGGCTTTCAAATATCAAACTTATGAAGTCACCAACCTAGTGTTGACTTTGTTTAAATGCATGTTTTCTCAGGTGACGAACAGGTTTAGTCACCAGACATACATGGACATAGCTAGTGGACTTTAAGAAGGCCTAGCTACTTTTTGGTGTTGCATACTTTTGAATGACAAAACACTGAATCATCTTTTGTATATCGTGTACAGTTATAAGATATAAACTCATTGATTCTTTTGATTAGATTTACTTAGTTAAATTATGAGGAAACAATGTTATGTAACTTTGTAATTCTATTTCATTGTCATGTTAGCATTTCTCATTTATTTATCATGTACTATGTAAACAATCTGATCATTTCGATTATCAAACAATATCGCGCCCCGGGAACCTTCCGCCCGGCGGGAAAGTCGATCCAGCCCGCCGGCTCGGTGTGTGACAGATTGGTATCAGAGCCATGGTTATAGAGAAATATAGGTCATATTACTCAAACGGTTAGGCCTAGACTATAACTTAGGGACCCTCATGTAGAGATCATACAACATAGGATTACATTTGCATTTGTGTCTTCTGCGTCTGATCACTGCACTAACCGATTTTCTTTCGGTTATGATCAGAATGCCGCCAAGAAGACCAACACCAGCTTTACTGCCACCGCCTCAAGATTCTGCTCCACATTCATCGACACCGACACCACCTGACTCTCCTCCACATCTACCTCCTCCACCTCCTCCTCCGCCACCACCTGTTCATGAGTTGGATCCTACTACTATAGTACTGGTGCTGGCCAGACAACTGAGGGATGTGATCCTAGACATGATGAACAGGATCAATAGTAACAACAGTAACATCGCCAAGTCATCTGTAGAAGGCTGCGGTAACACTCTTCACCATCAGGACTATTCCTACAAGAACTTTGTAGGATGCAAGCCACCAAGTTTTAGTGGCAGTGAAGGTGTCGTCGGCTTGATCCAGTGGATTAAGAATATGGAGACAACCTTAGACATCAGTGGCTGTCCTGATCATCATAGGGTGAGATAAGCTGCTGGCTCGTTTAACAAGTGAGCTCTGACATGGTGGAATGCACAAGTTCAAACTAGGGATGATTTCAAGGTTATGCTGAGGGCGAAGTTTTGCCCAAGGAATGAATTGATGAAGGTTGAGACCGAGTTGCTCAATCTTGTCATGATTGGTACTGGGCATCTAGCCTACACTACCCGTTTTCATGAGTTAGCTACATTGGCACCGGACGTGGTGCCAACACTGGAGAAGAGGATAGAGCGGTATGTCGGGGGAGTACCTGCTTGTATCCAAGGGCACGTGATTTCTGCCCATCCTACTACCATGGAGATGGCTGTTACACTGTCGGAAACTTTGACAGATGTAATGGTTGCCTCCGGGGCTTTGAAGAAAGAAGCTGACATAAACAAGGTTGGGAGTTCAAGAAAGCCAGATAGACGCCCGGCTAAGAAACAGAAGGTGGTTAAGAACTTTGCTACAACCACTCAAACACCGATGATCAACCAACCACAACCTCTATAGATCAAGAAGCCCTACACTGGCAGAGCACCATTGTGCATCACTTGCTAGTATCATCATCCACCAAACACCCAGTGCAGACAATGCACTAACTGCGGGAAGTTTGGTCACAAGGCAAACCAATGTGGGAGCACGGGGGCTCCATACAGAAACAACAACGCAGCTACTACTGCTGCTACAGATAACAGGTCTTGCTACAACTGTGGTGAACCTGGACACTCTTCTCGAGACTGTCCCAAGAAGAATCAGCAAAGGGCTCAAGTAGCACGAGGTAGAGTCTTTCAGATTGGAGCCGCTGCAGCTCGACAAGACCTGAATGTGGTCACGGGTATGTTTCTCCTGTCTGACCTCTATGCATCCATATTATTTGACACTGGTACGGATCAGAGTTTTATCTCATCCAACTTTGCATGCCATCTTAATCATGTAGAGGAATCTTTAGACTCCCCTTATACTAATGTAATAGCAAACGGCAAACAGATAAAAGTTGACACAGTACTGAGGAATTTCCCACTAACACTTGGTGATCACACATTTTCCATCGACTTGATACTGATGGAGCTGGGCAGTTTCGATATCATTGTCGGAATGGATTGGCTATCTCTTAACAAAGTAGAGTTCATCTGTTTCGAAAAGCTACTACGTATTCTAGTGGAGAACGATCAGATCATGGAAATTCATGGAGATCAAGCAAGCCGCAGTGTCAAGATAATATCGTGCATGAAGGCTCGCAAGTACCTCAGAAAACAATGTATCGCATTTCTAGCTTACGTGGTAGAGAAAGACAAGAAAAAAATCAATATTCAAGACGTACCAGTTGTGAAAGACTATGTGGACGTGTTTCCGGATGACTTACCAGGACTGCCACCCGAGAGATCGGTGCAGTTTCGAATTGATTTGATTCCGGGAGCAACTCCTATAGCTAAGTCTCCTTATAGGCTTGTACCATCAGAAATGTAGGAGTTGTCCAATCAATTACAAGAGCTACTCGACAAGGGATTAATCCGACCGAGCTTTTCCTCGTGGGGAGCTCCGGTTCTCTTTGTGAAGAAAAAGGATGGATCATTCAGAATGTGAATTGATTACAGAAAACTTAACAAACTCCCCATCAAGAATCAGTACCCGTTACCTAGGATTGATGATTTGTTTGATCAATTACAAGGAGCTCAGTACTTTTCGAAGATAGACGTGCGTTCAGGTTATCACCAGCTCCGAATTCAAGAGGAAGACACACCAAAGACGGCCTTTAGTACCCGATACGGTCACTACGAGTTCTTGGTGATGCCATTCGGACTGACGAAGTGTTCATGGATTTAATGAACCGAGAGTGCAAGCCGTACTTAGGTCAGTTCGTTATCGTCTTTATGGATGATATACTGATTTATTCAAGAAACGAGAAGGAACATGAGCAACATCTCAGAACAGTCTTGGAACTCCTGAAGGAAGAACGACTCTATGCCAAATTCTCCAAGTGCGAATTTTGGCTAAGGGAAGTTCAGTTTTGGGGTCACGTGATTAACAGTAATGGTATTCATGTGAATCTTTCCAAGATTGAAGCAATCAAGAACTAGGATGTGCCTACATCACCAAAAGAGATCAGATCATTCTGGGGATTGGCGGGTTGTTACAGGAGATTCATTTCGAATTTCTCCAAGATAGCTCTGCCTCTAACCAAACGCACACAAAAGAGTGAATCCTTCGTGTGGACACAGAAACAAGAAGAGGCATTCCAGACATTGAAACAAAGATTGTGGAATGCTCCTATCTTAACACTTCCAGAAGGCAATGTAATTTAACTTTGTAATTCTATTTCATTGTCATGTTAGCATTTCTCATTTATTTATCATGTGCTATGTAAACAATCTGATCATTTTAATTATCAAAAGATATCACGCCCCAGGAACATTCCGCCCGGCGAGAAAGTCGATCCAGCCCGCCGGCTCGGGGTGTGACAAGGCCTTAGTTCAGTCGGTATAATTTTAATCACTTAACAAATAAATGATTCTTTTAAGCTTTAACATTTTTATAAATGTTGTATATTTGAAAGAGAACATATTTTTTGGTTTTAACTACAAATTTAATAAATGAGAATTTATTATTAAAAATTTATTTCTTATAGAAATTTAACATCCACTTTATCTTAAAAGTTATATAATTAAACTTATCTCTAAAAATATTAACAATATATCCTTTTAAAATTGGTTGTTTAATTTAATATATATCTTTAAAACTATATTTAACTTATTTAAGATTTACAAATTTAAATGTCTTTAAATCTTAAAAGCATTTAAAGGAATTCATTTTAAAGAATTTCAACTTTAGCAATTATATATAAAATTTAAAGGTAAACTTATACAATAAAATCAGGTGAGATTTATTTGTCACTTAAACAAGTGTTACATATTCAAACTAAAACAAAACAAAACTGAACTTGATGATCTATCTAAACTTAGGAATTCCTTAAAAACTATATCTACTTGAACTTACATATAATGAACTATATAGGTTGATATTGAAGTTGTTTGGGATAACTTGAGCTACTATCTAATTATCTATTGCAAAGTTATCAAACTCATCAAAAGGTGAGTCTTCATAGCCCCCTATGTAGTTGTTTTGAACTTTTGAGGTGAAACATGTTATCTTGAACTTATCTTATCTTTAAACCATGTGAACTTAGCTTGAATGGCCTTAGTTGTTTTGAACTTATCCTTTGAACTTATATATTGAACTTATCTATTGAACTTACATTGATCACACCTTATCTATTGGTAGCAATAATGGATTCCATTGTATTGACCACCCTTCCAGGATGGGGTTTTCCCTGTCTGGTTAAGCACGTGGTGATTGTTCCCTGCTGGTCAAACTTAACTATCTGATCTAATGTTTTTTCATTTACAATCTTTGTGCATTTTGCTTAGCATTCATATATGTTAACATATATATTGTTAAACTATTTAGTTATTTGAACAAACCTATGATAAATATAACATCAGTTTCTGAACCGTAGTTCAGAATAGTAGATTGTACAGTTGATCATGTACGAAACTATATGTATTACTTGTTATGTGATATTCAATACGAAACTATTACGAATCTATTTCAGAATCATGTTGTGACATCATTGTTTAACAGTCAGAAACACATCTGACAACAAGAATTTATTATGTGCATGTTAGTTAGGATTATATTATGTATAAATGTATGTGAGAATGTATAGAACAAAACGATAACGGATGATGTTACGTGAATATTAAACTGACGGAGTATTCGTGTGGGTGATAATTCGTACAAATATATCGTGAGTTTAACATTCTGAATAATATCTAATAATTCGATAATCAAATCGGAAAGTACAGTTGTCATCGTGTTCGTATGGGTGACGATCTGTACGAATATGCGCGAAAACAGTACGATTCGACAAAACAGTTAAATTAAACGTTTTCAAAATTTTAAAGATAAATAAAAGATATTTAGTTAATTTATTAGGAATTACCACCTATAATAATTTAGAAATCTCTATTTTAAAATTACGTAGTGTTTCGTTACGCAAAATCCGGAAACGACGCGTATACCCGAAACCGAGCGAATAAGAACGAACCCGAATGCACCTGAACGTTAAAAACATTTAAATGATATTAAATGTAATTTACACCTCACACCTACCCACTCTCACACTAATAATCCCCGAACTCTCTCTCTCTCTCTACACTTTCTCTCACTAGATTCAAACCCAATTTCTTCAAATCTTAACCAAATCGAGTGATTTTGGTGTCAAAACGACAACGTGTAGATCTCGATAATACAACGAATCAAAGCTCGGAACAAGCAAAATCGAGGTAAAATTTAGGTGAAACCCACGATTTTCAGTGTTTTCTTCCTTTTCGGAGACCTGCAACTTTTCAGCCGGTTTGGCGCTGTTAAACCCATAGGATTCACATGAAAAAGTCTTAGGATTACGCAGAACTCTTCGGATTGAAGCTTGGATAAGTTGGGAATGGTTAGATACTGAGTTAAGAACAATATCGATGCAAGAAGGTCCGGCTGAGTTAGTATCGATGAATGATGGGTTCAGCAATGCTCTTGTGTCGAGATTGTTAGTCTCGACAGACTAAAATTGATGGCAACCCTTCGAAACTATTAATGTCGATGTTCTCAAAGACCTGGAACACGTTACACCATCGATAATGACGGTATTGGTGGCCAAGAACCAGTCAAACCTAGTCCATCGAGCTTACAATATCGATAGCAAGGTTATGAGAGTTCATCGATATTAGTTGCCTGTGACCATCGATACTAACCATGCACATGCCGATACTAATAACTGATCATAATCCAAGTATTCTAAATTTGGAATCAAGTCGTAACAACCAAAATCAAGATCATGAGAGATGTTTGAACATGGGCATGTCAGGTAGAGAACAATTAGGGTTTCAAAGATGATAACCTGTTTTCTAATCCATCGATACTAATGATCTTTCAACGCAAAAGATACATAGTCTACAAAGAACGAGCACGCAAACATTTCTTGGTTGAATCATAAAAACTACAACACAGGTGAGGTCATTGCTCTTTTTCCAAACATTTGTTTTCTAAATGCGAGGCTGAGAAGCATGCATAAATTATTTTCCTTGTATTATATTTTACTTAAATGCTTTTAAATACTATATGTTTGCACGTATAAATGTTATCCTAGATTATGTATAGGTAAATTTTATGTAGGTTTTACAAAATATTATTTACTTATATAATAAGTAGATGATTATTTCATATTTGAGTAAACATTTTGATGAATCAAGCAAGCATTTTCAATGAATCTATTTTAAACGAATCTATTTTCATCGAATCTATTTTCAACGAATCAATTAAACAATTTTAACAAAACAAGTGTTCAAGTCCAACGAATCAGAGAATCATTTTGATGAAACAAGTATTCGATGTTCAACAAACCAAGTGTTCAATGATCAACGAATCAATTGTACATTTGTTCAAGGAATCTAGTATTCATTTTTCAGCGAAACAAGTACATTTTTCAACGAATCAAGTACGCATCAAGATATCATTTTCAGGGGAAAGTCTGGGAAATATCAAAGATAGCTTGTGTGAACGAAACTAAACGAAAAAACGGACGAAAATAGATGAAACAAGAACAAAACAAAAACCCTATATTTCAAGAAGTCCTAGATAGACCGTTTGATTTATAGGTCACATGTTTGATGATATTTACAAAATCCCCTAACTTCTGAGAACCTTTGATTGCTATACTAGTTTACTCGAGTTGACCAAGGCCCAATCATTTGGACTTTGCATTTAATTAAATGTTTATCTATTCATTTATTTAAGCATTTTAAATTAACTATTTTCCACATTTGCCATGGTGCTGTTGTGTGTGTGATGAGGTCAAGGAATCAAGAGGGTTTCCACATTTTTGACAAATCTAACGAAACTAGTGTGATGTTGGTTGAGAGTGAAACGATTAATTATCCTTTACAACAATATTCTATGTGGTTCGGTGTGTGGTGGGCTGATGGCTGGGCTTGACCCTACATATGCCCCATACTGGATACAATAGGTGGTTGTTAGTGAGGTTAAGGTCGTCACTTGGTCAGGTTTGTTCAAATTCATTTTCAATAATAAAACTATATGAACTCACCAACCATGTGTTGACTTGATCTTTTTGCACGACTTCTCAGGTGATGAACATGTTTAAGCTAGGAGTTCGTGCTTTTACTAGGATGCCCAAATAGAAGACCTAGTATTTTGGATGTGCATATTTTTGAACATCATTTTATGAATCATTTTCGTATATCTTGTGCAGATACAAGATAGAAAACTCATGATTCTTCTGGTAGATTTACATTGTTAAATTATAAAACGATACTGATGTAATTTAACTTTGAATTTCCATTACGATTAGTGTTTTCTCATTTGATATCATGTGCAATGTAAACAATTTGATCACTTTGATTATCACACGATGTCGCGCCCCGGGACCATTTTTCCCGTCGGGAAAGTCGATCCAGCCCGCCGGGTCGGGGTGTAACTGATTGGTATAAGAGCCATGGTTATAGAGAAACATAGGTCATTTTATTTAAACGGTTTGGCCCAGACTATAACCTAGGGTCCCTTCATGTAGAGAACTTAGGTATTGAGAACTTACTTCCAGTATGTCTTTTGCATTCGTTCATTGCACTAACCGATGCCTTTTCGGTTGTGATCAGAATGCCGCCTAGAAGACAACCATCTCCTCCACCACCACCACCGCCACCTCCTCCTCCTCTTCCTCTACCGCCACCTCTTCCACCTCCTAACTATGAGTTGGACGTGGCTACGATCGCGATAGCCACACTGCTCACTAACCAGTTGAAGTAGGCAATTCCAGAGATGATGAACCATATCAACGCCAATAGTAACAACAAAGGGAACACATCAGGAGAAGCTAGTGGCAACACTTGCACTGCACTGGATTACTCCTACTAGTCATTTGTAGGATGTAAACTACCAACTTCAGTAGCACTGAGGGAGCCATTGGATTAATCCAATGGATTGAAAAGAATGAGACTACTCTGGACATAAGCAGTTGTCTGGAGCACCACAAGGTTCGCTGCTCTATAGGATCATTCAACAAGCGATCCTTAACCTGGTGGAACTATCAATCAAGGAAAGAGGAAGAGATAAGTCATCGGCGATGCCATGGGCATACTTCAAGACTCTACTAAGGAATGAGTTTTTTCCTAGGAACGAGGTACAGAGGATGGAAACCGAGCTGTCCAGCCATGTGATAAAAGGAGCTGATCATAAGGGTTATACTACCCACTATCATGAGTTGGTAGCATTGGTGCCAGACATGGTGCCAACATTGGAAAAGTTGATTGACAGTTATCTAGGCGGATTACCAGCCTGCATTCAGAGCTTAGTCACTGTAGCAAGCCCTGTCACTTTAGAGTTAGCTATTAGCTTTTTAGGAGAACTTACTAGCGTGATGGCTGCTTCTGGAACTTTGAAGAAGGAAGATGACACATGCAAAAAGGAAGAATCATCCAAGAAACTTAATCACCACCCCAAGAAGAAACAAAAGGTCATCAAGAACTACACGATGGTCGCCGCACTCAACCAACTAGCAGCAGTCCCACAGAATCTCAACAAGAAACCTTACACATGCACATTTCCTTTGTGTGTCAAATGCCAGTATCATCACACTGCTAACACTCCCTGCAAACACTGCACAAGATGTGGAAGAAAAGGACATTGAGTCCAGAACTGCAGAATGGCACCTGCTCAAGCAGTGAATAATGATGCTTTAGTTCTCCCTCCACCCAACAATCTGAACCAAAACAATGGCGGATGCTATAACTGTGGCGAAGTTGGCCACTGTTCAAGGAGCTGCCCAAAGAGGATGCAGCCGGTAGTTCAAGCACCGTGTGGAAGAGCTTTCGTATTAGGAGCTCCAACTGCTCGTCAAGACCCAAAAATGGTCACTGGTACATTTCTCTTACATGAATTTTATGCTTCTGTTTCTTTGACACTGGTGCGGACCAGAGTTCTATCTCGTCCGACTTTGCATGTAAACTTAGTCATAGTGAAGAAATTTCAAACTCCCTTTATGCTATAGAAGTAGCTGACGGCAAACAAGTAACAACACACATGATTCTTAGGAACTGCCAATTAGTATTGAATGATCAATCTCTTACCATCGATTTGATACCGATGGAATTGGGTAGTTTCGACATCATCATAGGAATGGACTGGTTATCCCTTAATTGGGTTGAAATAGCCTGTTCTTAAAAGCTACTTCGGATACCAATGGTCAACGACCAAGTGATGGAAGTTCGAAGGAATCAAGCAAAACGGAGTGTCAAAATCATTTCCTGTATAAAGACGCGTAATTGCTTACGGAAACAATGCATAGCTTTCTTGTCTCACGTGGTGGAAAAGGAGAAAGACAAAATCAAGATACAAGATGTGCCTGTATTAAATGAATACCCGGAAGTCTTTCTTGACGACCTACCAGGTTTGTCACCGGCACGACCGGTAGAGTTTCGTATTGACTTTGTTCCTAGTGCAACTCCTGTTGCTAAATCTCCTTATAGGTTAGCACCTTCTGAAATGCAAGAATTATCGAGTAAGTTACAAGAATTACTGGATATAGGTTTCATCCGACCGAGCTACTCGCCATGGGAGCTCCGGTTTTGTTTGAGAAAAAGAAGGATGGATCCTTTGGATTGTGTATAAACTACAGAGAGTTGAACAAGTTGACCATCAATAATCGGTATCCATTGCCAAGGATTGATGATTTGTTTGACCAGCTACAAGGAGCACGGTATTTTTCAAAGATCGATTTGCTTTTCGGATACCATCAGCTTTGGATTCAAGATGAAGACTTACCGAAGACAGCATTCCAAACAAGGTACGTGCATTACGAGTTCAAGGTGATGCTTTTCGGACTGAAGAATGCACAATCCATTTTCATGGACCTCATGAATCGTGTGTGCAAGCCGTACTTGGATCAGTTTGTTATTGTCTTCATTGATGATATACTAATTTATTCAAAGAGTGAAGTTCTTGGATCATGTGATAAACAATGAAGGAAATCATGTAGACCCTACCAAATCGAGGCAATAAAGAAGTGGGATACTAGGACAACACCGACAGAGATACGGTCTTTTCTAGGATTGGCGGGTTATACAGAAGGTTTATTTCAAACTTTTATAGTATAGTGAACCGTTTGTTTTGGAGCAAAAACAAGAAGATGCTTTCCAGGCCTTGAAGCAGAAATTATGTGATGCTCCAATCTTATCTCTCCCAGAGGGTACAAATGACTTTGTAGTGTATTGTGACGCCTCCCATTAGGGACTCGGTTGCGTGTTTATGCAACTAGACAAAGCTATCTCATACGCCTCCAGACAGGTGAAAATACATGAGAAGAACTCCATAACACATGATCTAGAATTGGGAACATTAGCCTTCGCATTGAAGATTTGGACACATTACTTGTATGGAACTAAGTGTACCATCTTCACGGATCACAAGACTCTACAACATATTTTTGATCAGAAGGAACTCAACATGTGACAGTGAAGCAGGGTTGAACCCCTAAACGATTATGATTGTGTGATCAATTATCATCTGGGTAAGGTAAATGATGTGGCAGATGCCTTGAGCCGGAAGGAACAGGTCAAACCTTTGCACATAAAAGTAATGGGAATGAAAAGGGAAATCATTTTTTCTATTTTCACTACACACACTTAAAGGTGTGAGAGAAAACTCTCTCTTTCTCTCTCGGCCGTATCCCTATTTTCTCACCAATTCCGATCACCTTTCTTACGTATTATCCCACCCCATAGCTTGATTTTGGTTTTTTGATCTTGCTAGAGATGAAATAATGGGTGTATTGAATGAATCCGTAGGTTTTTTGTATTGTTTTTATGGTGTGCATGAGGAGCTATGGTTGCATGATGATGTATGGTGATATGATGTTATGGATGCCGACAATGGATTTAGTGGGGTTGCACAAAATTGCGGCTGCCAATTTATTTTTATGGCTTCGGTTTGCGTGGATGGCTTGTTGACCAAAGGTCTACATGTGGTGTTGCATGGAGGATGAGGTGGCCACATGGTGTGAAGGGTTTTTATTTGTTTAGGTTTCGGTTATTGGTGACTATTGGTGGTTCTTGGTGGTTTGCCGATTAAGCCACATGGTAACTCATATGCATGGGTTTAATGATAAGATAATTGGGTTGCATGTGGGTTGCAATCAATGTTGGTTTTAGAATTGCAGGTTCAATGATTGGCTCAATATCCAATGGAGATAATGCTATGTTTCTCCGCATTAACTTGGGGATGCATGGTACGCATGAAGTGCATACTTTCAATCGGTTAGTGGGTCTACATATTTATGATTGAGGTTTCCATCTTTGTGTGGGTATTTGAGGTTTATATTTTATTATTTGAATAAGGAATTCAAGATTAAATGGTGGCCGATTGTTTTTTTATTTGCTTTGCTTTATATGTAAAACAAATGCTTATGATATTCAAGAGGAAGGATAAAGTAAAATGAGAAAGTCTACATTTGGATGTGTATTGCATCTGAAGATGGATTTGCATTGCCACATGGGTGTCATTGTGTTGGTTTATGGTATATTTGTTTGGTCCAACCTTTCATTTTTTTTATGGTTAATAATTTCATTGAACATCATCAACATTTGAATGGAAGATAGTGCTTGTTTTCTTAATGGCCTTAGAAATGGGGGAGAAAACACACCTAAGTATGGGCTAAGGTGGACACTTACCACAAGTTTGGAAAGTGTTTGTTACTATCTTTCATTTGGATGTTAGGTCCTCTAAATGAGCCTTAGAAATGGGACGGGGATTGAACCAAAGTATGGGCAAGGTTGATGACAAGTAGTGAAAGAGTTGAACATGAAGAATGGATTGGACTTGGAGCTGTTTTTGGATTATATGGGATTTGAAAACTCTTTACATGATAAATCTTAGAGTAAGTATAATTCCTTGTTTATTTGGGCCTGCGTGCCTGAGTTTGATTTGTTTTGAATTGGGCCTGCGTGCCTATTACTTTGGTTGTTACATGCGGTTTCCCCCCTCTAAGGTTAAAAAGTCCTGGAGGGGGGGAATGCGTTTTGCTTGTAACACTTATTCTTTTTTAATAAAATTTACCAAGGCTTAGCTTTTTCAAAAAAAATAAAAAAAATGGGGAATGAATGTGCAAACAAGCCTACGTGATATAATTATTCAAGCTCAACATGAATTAGTGTCACGAGATAATGTGAAGAAAGAACTTGATTGTGGAGCAGAGCGAAAATTTGAGACAAAACTGGATGGAGTTATCTACTACTAGGATTGTGTGTGGATTCCTGCGGTAGATGAACTTAGGAATCTTATTTTTGATAAAGCGCACAACACAAGATACTCTGTAGACCCGGGCTCCGATAAAATGTACCAGGATTTACGGGGATTTTATTGGTGGCCAGGAATGAAGAAGGATATAGCTGAGTATGTCGGTCAATGTTTGACATGTGCAGAAGTTAAGGCGGAACACCAAAAGTCATCTGGTTTATTGGAACAGCCTGAGATATTACTATGGAAGTGGGAACAAATAGCTATGGATTTCATTACCAAGCTACCCCGCACTTCCAGTGGTCATGATACAATTTGGGTTATCATTGATCATTTAACTAAATGTGCTCATTTCTTGCCAATGCCAATGCGTGAAACTTTCAAGATGGATAAACTGGTGAGATTGTACGTCAATGAGATAGTGGTACATCACAATGTACCATTGTCTATCATTTCTGATCGAGAAAGCAGATTCACGTCAAGGTTTTGGCATTCGCTGCAGAAATCTTTAGGGACGAACTTAAACTTGAGTACAGCTTACCACCCACAAACGGATGGTCAGAGCGAACGTACTATACAAACCCTAGAGGACATATTGAGAATGTGTGTATTGGATTTCGGTGGGAATTGGGACTCCCAGTTGCCGCTGATAGAATTCTCCTATAACAACATTTACCATATTAGCATCGAATGTACCCCATTCGAGGCTCAGTATGGTAGGAAATGTCTATTACCTATCTGTTGGACTGAGATAGAAGATAACTGAATGACTGGTCTTGAGCTTATATAGGAAACTACTAATAATATCTCCAAGATACAACAAAAGTTACATGCGGCCAGAAGCAGACAAAAGAGCTATGCCGATAAACGGCGCAAGCCGTTGGAATTCCAAGTGGGAGACTGAGACATGTTGAAGGTATCCCCATGGAAGGGCGTAGTCCGTTTCAGAAAGAAAGGCAAGTTGGGAAAACGGTGCGTCGGACCGTTCGAAATCATTCAACGAATTGGTCCTGTGGCATATAGGCTGAAATTACAAGTTGAACTCAGTGGTGAGCACGACGTGTTTCATGTCTCAAACCTTAAGAAATGCCTAACGAACGAATCATTAGTCATGCCGATCGACGAAATTCAAGTGGATGAACAATTACATTTCATTGAAGATCCTTTGGAAATTATGGATCGTGAAGTTAAACAACTAAAATGAAGTCATATTCCGATCATCAAGGTTCAATGGAATTCCAAACGCAGCCTCGAGTTTACTTGGGAGCGTGAGGATCATATGAAGTCCAAGTATCCCCAACTGTTTATAGAGGATGTCATACCTGATAACGATTCTTAAATTTCAGGACGAAATTTATCTAACAAGGTGTAGTTCAGAAAAGTAGATTTTACTGTAGATCAGGTGTGAAACAATGTGTATTACTTGTTATGTGGTGTTCAATACGAAACTATTATGAATATATTTCAAAATCATGTTGTGACATCAATTTTTGACAGTCAGAATCACATCTGTCAACACGAATTTATTATGTGCATGCTAGTTAGGATTATATTATGTATACACGTATGTGAGAATGTATAGAACAAAACGATAACGGATGTCGTTACGTGAATATTAAACCGACAGAGTATTCGTGTGGGTGATGATTCACACAAATATATATGTGGTTTTAACGTTTTGAATGATGTCTAATAATTAGAAAATCAAATCGGAAAGTACAGTTGTCATCGTGTTCGTATGGGTGACGATTTGTACGAATACGCGCGAAAACAGTACGATCCGACAAAATAGATAAATCAAAGGTTTTCGAAATTTTAAAAAATTAATAAAAGATATTTAGTTAATTTATTAGGAATTACCACCTAAAATAGTTTAGAAATCTCTATTTTAAAATAACGTAGCGTTTTGTTACGCAATATCCGGAAACGACGTGCTGACCCGAAACCGAGCGAAAAAGAACGAACCCGAACGCACCTGAATGTTAAAAACATTTAAATGTCATTTACTCCTCACACCTACCCACTCTCTCACTAAAAATCCCAGAACTCTCTCTCTACACTTTCTCTTACTAGATTCAAACCCAAATCCTTCAAATCTTAACCAAATCGAGTGATTTTGGTGTGAAAACGACCACAACAACATGCAGATATCAAAAGTACGACTAATCAGAGCTTGGAACAAGCAAAATCGAGGTAAAATTTAGGTGAAACCCACGGTTTTCAGGGTTTTCTTCGTAGACCTGCAACTTTTCAGTCGGTTTAGGGTTATTAAACCCATATGATTCACATGAAAAGGCTTAGGATTACGAGGAACACCTTGGATTGAAGCTTGGATCAGTTGGGAATGGTTAGAATCTGGGTTAAGAACAATATCGATGCAAAAAGGTCCGGATGAGTTAGTATCGATGGATGATGGGTTCAAAAATGTTCTTGTGTCGGGATTTTTAGTCTCGACAGACTAAAATCGATGGCAACCCTTCGATACTATTAATGTCGATGATCTCTAAGACCTGGAATACGTGAAACCATCGATACTAATAGTATCGATGGCCAAGGGCCAGTCAAACCTAAGCCCATCAAGATTACAATATCGACAACAAGGTTATGAGAGTTTATCGATATTAGGTGCCTGTGACCATCGATACTATCCATGCACATGCCGATACTAATACCTGATCATAATCCAAGTATTCTAAGCATAGAATCAAGTCATAACAACCAAAATCAAGATCGTGAGAGCTGTTTGAACATGGGCATGTTAGGTGGAGAACCATTAGGGTTTCTAAGATGTTCACCCGTTTTCTAATACATCGATACTTAGGATCTTACAATACAAAATATTTTCTAAAATATTTTAGCATAAAAACACATGTTTTAACAATTGATTGGGACTAAGGCACTTGGATTTTGTTAAGTAAAACCATATAGTGAGGGGTTAATATCTGCAATGGTTCTAAGTGGTGAACTAGGTGTTAACCTCAAACTTAGAGTTATAACTATTAACTTAAGAATTTCTAGGCTAATAAGCTAAGTTTATTTGGTAAATTTACATCACGAAATAACATTATAAGTAGCTATGGGTGACAAAAGAACTAATGAACTATGTTGAGATCAAGACGGTTCAAGAATTAACTAAGTATGGGTGTGTTGATCATATGTGTCAACTCTCAATACTTAGTAGTTTGATATCATGAATAATCAACTTAGATAGTTCAAGTTGAAGAATCTAAGCTATTGGTTAAGTCATGAGTGAACAAGATCAAAGTGGCTGACAAAGAACTATCAAAGGACTTGATCTTAACTAAGTTAGGTTAACTCAAGTTCTGACATGTTTAACTTATATTTTCATAAAATAACATAAATTTTCATTAATAGGCAATGATTAATAACATGCAACCATAGTTTTATAAGAATCATCATAACTTATTTTATTAAAATATTTATAAGGTAATTTCTATTAAAATAAACATAAACTTTTCTAATTTAAATAAGAATTTCTAAATGGTGATTTACTAAATAGTTAAGTCTTTAAATATCAAAAATCTTATGTAAATAAGGTTGAATCTCAATTAGTCAAGGGATAAGGGTTCATAAAGGGCATGCACCTTAGAATGCTTAGAGAAATCATAGTAATACACTATTAAGAATGTAGGACACTTAGTTGCACATCGAGACCAAAACCCAATAATAGTCAAATATATATATATATATATATATTTATCGTACAAAAATCATAATAAATCAAATCAGGTGGTCGAAGATACATAGTCTACAAAGAACGAGTGTGCATACAACTGCAACACAGGTGAGGCCATTGCCCCTTTTCTAAACATTTGTTTTAAAAATACGAGCTGAGAAGCAATCGTAAATTATTTTCCTTGGATTATATTTAACTTAAATGCTCTTAAATACTATATGTTTGCATGTATAAATGTTATCCTAGATTATGTCTAGGTAAATTTTATGTAGGTTTTACAAAAGATTATCTAATTATATAATAAGTGGATGATTATTTCATATTCGAGTAAACATTTTGACGAATCAAGCAAACATTTTCAACGAATCTATTTTCAACGAATCAATTAAACAATTTAACCAAAACAAGTGTTCAACTCCAAAGAATCAGAGAATCATTTTGAGGAAACAAGTATTCGATGTTCAACGAACCAATTGTTCAATGATCAACGAATCAATTGTGGATTTGTTCAACAAATCTAGTATTCATTGTTCAAAGAAACTAGTACATTTTTCAACGAATCAAGTACGAATCAAGAAATCATTTTCAAGGGAATGTTTGGGAAATATCAAAGATAGCATATGTGAACGAAACTAAACGAAATAAGGGGCGAATCTAGACGAAACAAGAACAAAACAAAAACCCTATATTTCAAGAAGTCATAGCTAGACCGTTTGATTTATAGGTCACATGTTTGATGATATTTACAGAGTCCCCTAACTTCTAAAAACCTTTGATTGCTATACTAGTCTACTCAAGTTGATCAAGGCCCAATCATTAGGACTTAGATTTTAATTAAATGTGTATCTATTCATTTATTTGAGCATTTTAAATTAACTATTTTCCACATTTTCCATGGTGTTGTTGTGTGTGTGATGAGCTTAAGGGATCAAGAGGGTTTCCACATTTTTGATGAATCTAACGAAACTAGTGTGATGTTGGTTGAGAGTGAAACGCTTAATTATCATTAACAACAAGATTCTATATTTTTCTGTATGTGGTGGGCTGGCGGCTGGGCTTGACCCTACGTATGCCCTAGACTGGATATAAC
The DNA here is from genome assembly GCA_009363875.1 of Mikania micrantha. NCBI lineage: Eukaryota > Viridiplantae > Streptophyta > Magnoliopsida > Asterales > Asteraceae > Mikania > Mikania micrantha. Next base: position 83,675,156 of record CM018692.1, on the reverse strand, counting down.
ACCCCGACTGATGGCGGAAACGTCGCACTGCCACGAGGGAAGTGTAGATTGCTCATAAGGTCATGGGCATCTAAAATTATTATCACATATAATTTAATTCAATTAAAGTAACTCCACAAAAATCATGTTCATCATGATTTATATACAAGTTAGACAAAAGATATAGCTAAATTAACTAAACCCTAGTATTCAGAGATTCAGTTAATTTAGCAAAGTCCAAGATCCTAAGTGATAATGTCCAAAAGTCGTAGAGCTATCCTCCTCTACCTACTTGTCTTCATTCCCTAAAACATGTTGAAAATCAAGTGTCAACTACATACGTAGCTGGTGAGTAATCAAAAGTTTTATTACTCCAAAAATATTTATAAAAGTTTTAAGTATAACACGTATGAACCTGTAAAGATAATCATAATCTGTATACACGCAAGCAAACACATCAAGTCAAATAATCCAAGTAATCATCCAAATACATTAAATCAATCTCAACGAAACAAATCAAATCCACAACCAACAATCACCATAATAATCTCAATATAATGTACTGCAGAGGACCGCAGTCAACTCAATCAACAGTAGGTGGAATCATCGCGGAGAACCGTAGTCAACTCAATCAACAGTGGAATCACCGCGGAGGACCGAAGTTAACTCAATCAATAGTAATACAATCATCACGGAGGACCGAAGTCAACTCAATCAACAATGAGTCACATGAGTTATGATAATCCATATCCACAATAATATCTCAATAATAGCATCCCAATGATAATCCAGTTCCACACACGTTATACCAAAATCATAATGGTTTTGGAATACATGTTCCACCCCCGAGTTTAAAAGCAAAATATTTAAAAAGGGGTTATGAGAACTCACAGTGATGTCTTATAGTTCAATGATTTGTTGAACGCGCGCTCACTTTAGGTGGAATCAATGGTGACTCAACAACCCGTGTTTCATATGTTTCATACTCAAAAATATATGTGTCCTTATCATCATGTAATGCTTGTTGTGTTTAACTTTTAGTTTAGCACATGTCTTTATTTACATGAGGTTATTTAAGTTAAATGAAATCTTTACGTATTTACAATAGTTGTAATCATCCAAATATAAGTTTTAAAACTACTTCGTTTTAAATGAATAACGATGATCTCAATTTCTAAACCAAAGTTTACTAACACACACACACACACAGATATATATGTGTGTGTGTGTGTTGAAAAGTTGGTAACCTTGCATATATCTATACATGCATGCATGCATAAGTCCATGCATGTCTTATTTAAGTTAACCATCATAACTTAAGTTTTTAAAACTTAATTAAGGTTTAAGAAATAATGATGATGTTCTTCACACAAAAGTCTAAATTATGTAAATTCATAAGTGTATGTGTGTGTATATGTATATATATTGAAAAAGGTGGCAACTTAAATTGTTTACTTGCATGCATGGATATATGCTAACATATTCCTTAAGTTAATTCATTTCGTGTGTATATTCATCCATCAATATTATTATGTTTGACCCTTAGTATCGAGACTTATTATTGACAAAGTTAATCCATAGTATCGATGGTATACACTGGTTAATATCGACAAGCTGCCCATCGAACTTATTATTTTTGAGAACCTTGTGTTGAGACTACTAATATCGACAACCTTATATCAAGATTGATATGTTTGAAGCTAGTTCCACATTGTTGATACTTCCTCATTCAGTTTAGCCATCGATATTGTAATCTCGATGAAGCTTAGTATCGACACGGTTAAGTTCGGTGAGGGTAGTTTCGATGGCAACAGATTCGATGAGGCTAATGTCGATGACCCCCCATCGATATTGTTAGTATCGATGGAGGCCTTCTTCTTCAAAAGTGATGATTTATCAAATCGAGGTGCAGGTCTCTCCTAACATCTACGCTTCTTAACATTTGTTCTTTTATGACGTTTAAGTATGTAAAACGTGTTTTTAAAATGTATAGATGAACTGATTTGTGTTGGTGCTCAAACCATGTGAAAACTCCATAAATCTACCTTAAAAGGAGATCCTTAGCTCGATCACCTTGTACTCTCGTGTTCTATGTGAGTGGAGAAACCAATTGGTACAAATTTCACTCCAAATGATCAAGAATTGAAGAAGTTTGCTTTTTGAAAATTTATAGAGAGACAGTTGACATGTATGGATTTTTTAGAGAGAGAAAGTTCAAGAAAATGAAAGAAAAAGGAAGGGGATGGGCGTTTATAGCCCAGGTTCTTCCCGTGTGTGCGGTTTGTAAAGTTCGTGTGTTAATGGTTTAATTTCTCGGTTTACGTAAATTATATTTAAAATACAAAATGTTAAATAAAAATGACTTTATTTAAAATCGTTTAAGGTGGGTATTCCTAGTAAACGTTTTAAACCATTTTATTTAATTTAAATATCATAAATATTATTTTGGTTATCTAGTTGAAACGCGTTACTCACGCGCATTTATTAAGATTGTCACCTTTATAAATACAACGTTCGTATCGTATTTCAACTTGATTTACGATCATGGAATATCGTCTCAGAATATAATTCCTAATAAATGACATATCCATGATAGATCGAAATAAGTTTATGTATAGGGCATACGTAGGAGTCGGTCACAACCTATCCAGCCTCCGTCCTACCACAATTTTGATAAACCATAACAATGTGTCCTTCACTATATTTAGTGACCAGCCGTTATCCTTTACCAATTCCAAACAACCCAGTTCATATCATATTCATTCAACTGGAATAAAACACTGTGGTTTAGTCTAGTTATGTTCCAAACTAACTTCCCCATGGTTTATACATATTCATCATATGTTCTCATCAATGCATACCAATAAATATATCACCAATCAAATCCAAAACACCAAATTATTATAATAGGTTCTATCAATACAAATATATATGTAATGACAATACCTGAAATATAGTGATGTTACAGTCTACCCTAGTTGAGGGAATTTTGTCCCGAAATTCAACTTGGAGCAACTGTAGTGAATAAATGTGGATACTTAAGCTTCATCTGATCATCTCGTTCCCAGGAGAACTCTGGACCACACTTCGATTCCCATCGTACTTTGACAATTGGGATTCGGCTGCGCTTTAGTTTCTTAACATCACGATCCATAATCTCGACTGGTTTTTCAACGAAATGCATAGTATCGTCGATGCGTATATCATCGAGCGGTACTTGAAGATTTTGATCAACTAAGCATTTCATCAAATTTGACACACGAAAGGTCGGGTGCACATTACTAAGTTCAGGAGGAAGTTCCAGCTTGTAGGCAACCTTCCTGATTCGTTCAAGAATCTTAAAAGGGCCAAAATAACGTGCAGCAAGCTTACCCTTCTTCCCAAATCGTATGACTCCCTTCCATGGTGATACCTTAAGTAATACCATATCATCCACTTAAAACACTAAAGGCTTACGATGTTTATCCACATAACTCTTCTATCAACTGCGTGCAGCTAATAAATTGTCGCGGATTTGGTGAATCTTGTCAGTCGTATCTTGAATGATCTCAGGACAAGTGATTAGAGATTCGCCGATCCTGGTCTAAAAGATAGGTGAAGACATTTTCTACCATATATAGCTTCAAATGGTGCCATACAAATGCTGGTGTGATAACTGTTGTTATACTAGAACTCGACTAAGGGTAAATGGCTATCCCAGTTGCCAACGAAATCGATGACACAAGATCTCAACATATCTTCTAATGTCTAAATCATTCGCTCCGTCTGTCCATACGTTTGAGGATGCTAAGCGGTGCTAAGATCCAATCATGTTCCAAAAGCTTCATGCAGTGATTCCCAAAATCTTGCTGTGAAACGAGCATCACGATCCGATATTATGCTTAAGGGAATTCATGTCAGCTAACAATCTCATCAACAGAGATACGAGCTAATTTCCACACAAGGTACGTTTCGCGTATTGATAAGAAATGGGCCGACTTTGTTAACCGATCTATTATCACCCATATAATATCATGACCGCTTGCAGTTCACGGGAGTTTGGTAATAAAATCCATGGATATATTCTCCCACTTCCACATGGGTATTTCTGGTTGTACTAGCAATCCCGAAGGTCGCTGGTGTTCAGCCTTGACTTTTGCACAATTAAGGCATTTGGCCACATACTCAGCTATATCCTTTTTCATTCCAGGCCACAAGTACAAGACTCTAAGGTCTTGGTACATCTTGTTAGCTCCTGGATGGATTGAGTATCAAGACATATGTGCCACATTCATGATTGTTATCCGAAGATCATCTATGTTCGGTATCCACAATCGATTCAAATAATACATCAAACCGTCATCCTTAGTTCCCAATTGTAACTCAGACCCACAAGACATCTCATCATGTAGGCTGCCTCGAGCTAATGAGGTTTGTTGGGCTACCAGAATATCATTTTGGAGATTAGTGTTGACTCGGACACTATGGATTTGAACATGACTCTTGCGACTAAGCGCATCTGGTATCACATTCTCTTTGCCAGAATGATAGTGAATTTCACAGTCAAAAGCATTCAACAGTTCAACCCATCTCCGTTGTCTCATGTGTTAAGTTCCTTCTGGTTAAGAATGTGGTGCAAACTCTTATGATTTGTAAAGACTACACACTTTGTGCCATAAAGATATTGTCTCCATATCTTCAAAGAAAAGACGACTGCACCAAGTTCCAAGTCTTCAGTAGTGTAGTTCTTCTCGTGGATTTTCAACTGTCTTGATGCATATGCCACAACCTTTTTCCATTGCACAAGAACATAACCGAGACCTTGATTTGATGCATCACAGTAAACCACAAAATCATCATTTCCATCAGGTTGTGTTAGTACGGGAGCATTACAAAGTTTCTTCTTCAATGTCTGAAATGCCTCTTTTTGCTTTGGTCGCCACTCATAAGGCCTATCCTTCTGAGCCAAGGAAGTGAGGGGAACAACAATTCGAGAGAAATTCGAAATAAACTGCTAATAGTAACCGGCAAGTCAAAGGAATGAACAAATCTCCGTCGGTGTCTTCGATATACTCCAACTCTTCACAGCTTCAATCTTTGCAGGATCCAGATGAACAACCTTTTCATTGACTAGGCGATCAAAGAATTAAACTTCCTTAAGCCAAAATTCCCACTTGGAGAATTTGGCAAACAGTTGCTCTTTTCTTAAGATCTCCAAAATCAACTTAAGGTGTTGTTCGTGTTCTTCTTTGCTCTTGGAATATATCAAGATATCATCTATAAAAACAATGAAAAATTTATCCAAGTATGGCCTGCAAACATGGTTCATGAGGTCCATGAAAACCACAGGTGCTTTGGTAAGGCCGAAGGGCATTACCAGAAACTCGTAATGGCCATATCTTATTCTAAAAGCTGTTTTGGGAATATCATCTTCATGTACACAAAGCTGATGATACCCAGACTGAAGATCAATCTTCGAAATCCATGCCTAGCCTTGAAGTTGATCGAAGAGATCATCAATGCGTGGCAATGGGTGTCGATTCTTAATGGTCAACTTATTCAATTCGCGATAATCGATAGACATTCAGAATGACGCGTCCTTCTTCTTGACAAATAGGACCACTGCACCCCATGGAGAATGGCTCGGGTGAATGAATCCCTTATCTGACAGTTCTTGTAGTTGACTCGCCAATTCTTGTAGCTACGAAGGTGCAAGTTTGTGAGGAGATTTGGCGAATGGGTTCGCACCATGTACTAAGTGAATTCGAAATTCTACTTGATGCTCTAGTGGAATTCCTGGCAAATAATCTGGAAATACTTCAGAAAAGTATCTTATCACTAGAACATCTTGTAAGCTCTTGCTCTGCTCCTTTCTATCCACTACGTTTGCTAGAAATGTTATGCATTTCTTCCTAAGATAATTATGGGCTTTGGTACATGACATCAACCTAAGACCTTTACTAGAGGTTTCCCTAAAAACTCATAGAGTTTCACCCGAAGGTAAGGGAGTATGAATATATTTCTCATGACATCAACCAATCCATGCCTATGATATCATCAAAGCTACCAAAATGCATAGGTGTACGATCAATTTGTAAAACGTGAACATTTAAGTTCACAGTACATCCAATAATAATAGTGTCAATATCATACTATTACCGTTAGCCACCTCTACGTTAAACGTTTTGTCTAGTTTAGCACGTGTTATACCAATCATTCATTCAACCTTATATGAAACAAAACTCCTATTAGCACTAGAATCAAATAAGATAGATGCATAAGAGCTATTAATCAGAAACGTACCGTTAACGACATCCTAGTTGGCCTGAGCAGCTGGAGCATTCAGTTGAAAAGCTCGGCCTCTTGCCACCCTTTGGTTATTCCTAGTCAGCCTTGGGCACTGGTTTCTAAAATGACCAGCATCACTGCACTCATAACGGGCTCTTGCTTGTGGAGGTGCAGGACGGAATGGTACTGCTTGAAGTGGTTGTGCATGTGGTGCAGGTAGTGCAAGCGGTGCAGGTTGCATCTGTTGTGCCTGCTATGCACTTTTACATACATTGGCAAAATGACCATACTTAATGCAGTTGTTGCATACGCGACATGGTTAGTTAGGTGCATGATGATATCGGAAGATATTATATTGCTGAATCTTTCCAACATAGGGTCTGGTGTTAGAGTTGCTGGATGATTGTTGAGTAGCCTGAGCAACCGGAGTAGTCACAGCAAAACGTCTTGTCTTTCTCTTCCGACTGCTGCTCTTAGATGAACTAGCTGGTTCAGTCTTGACTTCATTTGAGGTCTCTTTTGCAGTTGTCTTCGTGTCAGTCTTCTTTCTTCCCTTCCGTGTGAGTGTACCAGCCTTCACATGGTTATCCGTCAGTATAGCAGATAGGTGGATTGCGGCTTCCAAAGTGGTAGGATTCCTACCAAACACTGTGCCTTGAATCTGCATAGGTAAACGACCTATGTACTTCTCTATAGCTCTCTCCAATGGTGTCACAAGATGAGGTACTAGTGAGCTTAACTCATGAAAACAGGTGTTATAGATCAAGTTCTCACCATTGTCTTGCTTGAGTTCCCAAAACTCAGCTTCAAGTTTCCTCATCTCACTACGATGACAAACTCTGTGGTCTTCAGAGTTTTAACTTCAGTCCAAGTCAATGCTAGGGCTGCATCAACTCCCCTAGTTTGCTTCTCGCCATTCTACCAAGTTTGTGCTCTCTTTTGGAAAACACTGGTGGCATAACGCACCTTCAAGTTCTCAGGACAGTCAATGTTAATGAAGGTGTTCCCAGTACTCTCAAACCACTTCAACAGACCAGTGGTTCCCTCAGCACCCGTGAATTTCGTCAGGTTACAGGAGTTAAAATGTTTAAAAGTGCAAACAGGTGGGTTTGCACCACCCCTGTTCTGATTGAGATTCTGGTTAGCTTGATTTAGCTGAGTCACCAACCCCGTAATGAGATTTGCTAACTCTTGCATGAAATATTGGCATTGTTGTTGTTAGCATCACCATTGTTGTTGTTTGTATTATCTTCATTGTGACGGCGCGACGGCATGTTTCTGAGGATGTTTAGACACATGTTACTACTGTTTACAACGTAAGTCATACAAACTAAGGTCAAATGAGTTTATTTTAATTGTTAGGATTACATATATGGGACTATACTTGTCTCCTATCTGTTCTCAAACTCAAAATAAGGCAATAGTTGCTAATGTTATACTAAAGCAACCTAACTGGGTCATATCTAATATTAACTAAATGTTCCTAAATTTTAACGCTTTCTACCCTATACCAACACTGAAAATCTCCCGATGCAGTGCAACTAGTTGATATAGGGCATACGTTGACTTGACCGCAGTCGCATCATCCACCGTCCTATAACCGATGATATAGGGCAACTAGTTGATATAGGGCATACGTAGACTTGACAGAAGTGCAACTAGTTGATATAGGGCATATAGAGGAAGCTAGTATCGATGGATGAACATTCATATGTGTTCTTCCATCGAACTAAGCAAGTTCGACCAAGCTTCTACACCCAAGTGCTCGTGGATACCAACCATCGATACTAGTAACTTAGCCACCTCCAAGTATTCTAAACCTAAAATGAATCAAATGACTATAATTTGATTTTTCCTACAACCTAAGCTTAGCTCCATTAAAACCTAACCTATGTCGATACCAATCAAAGTCTATTATATGAACTTAATAATGATATGGTGAGCACAATGATTTCAATATAGTATTGAAACTCATATTACAATACGCATGGCAAGTTCCATGCATAATGTAATGTGTTGCATGTTTCTTTTAAAGACTAATAGTGGACTAAAGGCTTAACCATGTAAATACAACACTTTAATAACATTATCAACTTTAACCTAAAGAGTTAATGACTAAGCTTAGGTTGGTTAATGAAAGTTATGATAACTTATACACTTAAGAAAGGATAATGACCCTAACAACGAGTTTTAATTAAAATATAAAGGCAACATAAGTTAGCTATAAGAAAGCTATTCAAAATGTTAAACATATCATAATGCTACACAGGGATTTGAATCCATGCAACCATCAACAACAAGTGAGAGCATCGATAACACATATACAATCGTTAGGACTAGAAGCAAGTTATTCAAAATGTTCAGACTTGATGTTCATACAATCATTTTCATTAGGACTCCTAGGTCTGAAATCACTATTCTTAGATTCCATACTAGAAGTTTACACAATCCTTAATCTTAGGACTCAAGGGTTGGAAGCTATTTACTTAGTCAAACTTGAGTTCACGCAATCGTTTATCGTTAGTACTGGGTGATCAAAAAAAGGAAAAGCGGGGTTACTATGTCAAGGTCATAGTTAGCTTTAAATTTGTTTTATAGCTAACTATGGATTGGTGTAGTTTTAGCAATATGGATTAGCTATCAAATAACTTTAACATCTTAGGCCATATTGGACACATGCTTAGTAATACGGAGTTGGTAGTAATTAACTTTATTCTCATGGGCCGTATTTTTTTCATTGGTGAGTCTTACTCCGAACTGCAGACGTAGTTTGAGACTTGGAATTAAGATGATATGTTGATATACTTGATGATAGTTTGTGTTACAATAGTATGTTACTACTTTTATATGACTTACATTTCCATTATACATTGTTAACTTGTTCAATCAAGTTTCATACAAGTTATTACTCATGTACTTACACTGTTATAAATCTTTAACCTTATATTGTTTAAAATATTTAAACCTATGTATATTGTTTAAAATCTTTAAACTTATACTGTTATAAATCTTTAAAGTTATATTGTTTAAAATCTTTAAACCTTAGGCGACATAGTTAAGATAGAACAAGATCAAGAAACAAGCTAGGATGGATTAGAAACTCACATAATCCTTGTTGTTTAATTATTTTGTTTGTTCTTATTTTGTAAACAATATTTTAGAGCTCGGTTAGTTTTTATTCTTTTGGTAGATAAATATGATCTGTAATCAACTACTTTTAAATCTTATGAAGTTCAGTAAACATTGTGGTTGTTCTTCATTAATCTTTTTCATGATTCAATCAATCAGTCGTCACCGCTCCGTGGATTCCGTACACGGCGCGGGGTGTGACAGGTTGGTATCAGAGGCAAGGTAATAGAGAACTAGGAAAAAGCGAATACTAATGACCTACACTATAACCTAAGCTACCCCATAGGGCTAAGTGCTATGATTTTAGGATACTTAGAAAATAAGTAAACTTGAGTTAGCATTAAGTCTGCACTAAACTTGTAAGATATTAGGGACAAAATTTTTTTAAAACAATTTTTCAGAAAACCAAGGAATCTAGTATCAGGATTCAATAATTTTAGGACCCAGACTAAATTCGTCAATTTTTGTTTATCGAAGGATTTCATATGCAAGGGTTTGTATTCATAGTATCCGTGATCTAAAATTCTAAACTTGTCAAGGAATTCAAGGGTATGAATATGTATTCTTAGTATTCCTAACTTGAAGTTCTCATCATGGAAATCATAATACTCAATATTATATGTATTGAGATACTGGATTGAACAATCTATGTCACAAGAACATGAAAACTGGAGGTCTTGGTTGCAAGTGAACCAAAACTATAGTTTTCACAATCATAGACAACGAAACAATCATAAACAATCATGAGTTAGGATCCTAGCTTCGAATACAAACAGCGGACTAGCCTAGACATACTGAAGTGGTGGTGGGCTGGCGGCTGGGCTTGACCCTACGTGTGCCCTATATATAAACTAACTTCAGTGTGACAGGGGGAATCCAGCGTGGCTATTTGGAGTAAATATCTGGGTTTAACAAGAATCATTTGAACACCCATCAAACACATGTGAGCATATACATGAAGCCAAGAGAACAAAGAACATAATGAGACAATATGCGAATCAACCTTATGTGAATCAATCATATGTCTGAAACAATCTTATATGTGAAATTTATGAGCAAATCTTTTGGTGCCAATCTTATGTGAGAACATGCTTAGATCTAGTGTGGATCACACATATCAACATAGAGTAACATGACAACATAGTGCATACATGCCAACATAAGTAATGCCAACATAAGTTCAATCATAATCTAATCATGGTTCAGTTGATCAATATCATTTTGAATGATTATCTTTTGAACACTCCCGTCAGTTAGTACAAACTTTGTGCTAAATGCAAGCAAGGGCATGATCGTGGTGTGTTGAAGAAGTGGTGGGCTGACAACTAAGTTTGACTGTACGTATGCCATATATATAGGGTTTCTTTGACATATCAGGAAAGTCTCAGTGTGTAGGTTTGGTGGGGAACTTCAGGGAACTTGGTACATAAGATCATGATATACAACCATATGAGAAGTATACTAATAATTTACCTGCTTATGTGTGTGCTTGATCATTTTAACAATTGAATATTACTAAATTATCTTGTCAATTCAATTGCATAAATTCACGTTACTGACCTGCTTGTGGCTTTCACTTCGTAGACTCGACGTAATCCTCACGAAGAGGGTTCAACAAGTGGAAACGATGAAGAGATCAACAAGATTGCCCGAGTAATCACCTTGCATATGAAGGAAGTTAATCCGGATATGGTCACTGATATCACCAACAATCTACGGGGCAGTAGCGGTAATATAGAAACAAATGACTCCAACACAACCAACACTGGAACTACAAATTTCACTTTTAAGCAGTTCAATGATGCTAAAACCTCGGAGTATTCTGGTGCTGAGGGAGCTACGAGTCTGCTACAATGGCTCGAAAGCATCTAGGAAATTCTTGATTACATGGGATGTCCTGAAAACCTGAAAGTCAAAATGGCAGCTCGTGCGTTTTATCAGGGCGTTCTTACATGGTGGAACTCTGATAGGAATACCAGAGGCCAAGAAAGAGCTTCATCCCTACCTTTCGAAGATTTTAAGAAGCTGCTTGTAGAACAATTCTGTCGACGTCATGAGCTGAAAAGGCTTGAAGTAGAGATGTGGGGCGTCGTTCAAGACAATGTGGAGAATACAAATTACACAACTCGATTTCATGAGTTGTGCCTGCTGGTACCACACTTGGTTACTCCTCTATCTTGTAAGATAGATAAGTACATTAAAGGATTATCCTTGCTAATTAGGGGTAGTGTCATGGGAAGCAGTCCCACCACTTTGGAGGCGGCTATTCATTTGAGTGTTACCTTAACTAAGGAGTATGTCAAAGCTGCCCTACTTTACTGAAAGGGATACAAGGGGGCTAAGGCTGATGAAACGAAGTAGCCTGAAAAAGAGCCCAAAAAAACGAAGTAGAAGACTATTAAGCTTTATGCAGCGAGAACTGAAGTCGCTCCAATTCAAGCCACACCTATTACCACTGTACCCCAAGATACTGCCGCTAGAAAGGCCTACTCTGGGACGTATCCACTTTGTACTAATTGCCAGTATCACCATATCCCTACCCTTCCATGCAGACAGTGTACTACGTGTGGAAGGTACGGGCACTTAGCGACAATGTGCCTTGCCCCAAATCTTGCTGCCACTGCAACCCTATTAGTTCTTGCTATCACAGGGCAGAAGGACATTTCAGAAACAATGTCCTCGTCTCGGAAACAACACTACTGCCACTAACACTGCTCGTGCTTTTGTCATCGAAGCCACCGAAGCACGTAAGGAGCTGGCAGTCATCACATGTACATTCCTCATCAACAACCATTATGTATCTATATTATTTGATACTGGCTCAGACAAGAGTTTTATCCCTGCCACAATTGCATCATTATTTGACATACAACCATCAGTACTTACTACTCCATATACAATAGAAATACCTGATGGTAAGAACATACTTGTTAATTTAATACTTCGTGGTTGTAAAATTATGTTAAACGACCATTCATTCATCTTCGATCTCGTTCCATTGGCACTCGGATGTTTTGAGGCCGTCACTGGAATGGATTGGTTATCAAAATATAAGGTCCAAGTCGTTTGTTTGGAGGAAACTACTTTGAATTCCCCTACCCCTGGGCAAAACGATGTAGGTGTACGGTGAGAAGCCATGCAGCGGATTGAAGATTGTGTCGAGCATCAAGATGAATAAGTAATTAAAAAAGAATTATTTTGCCTTTCTGGCACATGTAGTGGAGAAGAAACTGGAGAAACAGATGGTTAGAGATGTACCAGTCATCAGAGACTACTCAGAAGTATTCGTAGAAGACTTGCCAGGACTACCACCGTCCGAAAAGTGGAGTTTCGAATTGAACTCTTCCCTGGAGCGATCCCAGTGGAGAAGTCTCCATATCGATTAGCACCGTCCGAGATGCAAGAACTGCCTAGTTAGCTTCAGCAACTTCTAGACAAAGGGTTCATTAGACTGAGCTACTCACCATGGGGATCCCCAGTTCTCTTTGTCAAGAAGAAAGATGGTTCGTTTTGTATTTGCATCAACTACAATAAGCTGAAAAAGTTAACAATCAAGAACAGATATCCTCTACCTAAAATCAATGAGATATTTGATCAATTACAGGGAGCAACTTGCTTCTCTAATATTGACTTGCGATCCGGGTATCATCAGTTAAAGGTAAACGATGAGGATAATCCAAAGATTGCGTTTAGGACTCGATATGGGCACTACGAGTTCGTGGTTATGCCATTTGGGCTTATTAACGCACCAGCAGTGTTCATGGACTTGATGAATCAAGTCTGCAGGCCTTACTTAGATCAGTTCGTTATCGTCTTCATTGATATATACTGATCAACTCTAAGACTGAATAGGAGCATGAGAGTCACTTGAGAAAGATCTTAGAGCTGCTAAGAACTGAACTTTATGCCAAATTCTCCAAATGTGAATTTTGGCTAAAGGAGGTTCATTTCTTAGGACATGTTATTAATGGAGATGGGATGCACGTTGATCTAGCAAAGATAGAAGCAATTAAGAACAAGACTACCCCATCAACTCCAACAGAAATTCGTTCATTTCTGGGTCTGGCAGGTTACTATAGAAGGTTTATTGCGAATTTCTCAAAGATTTCCTTGCCACTCACTACATTGATCCATAAAAGCCAAGCGTTCATATGAGGACAGAAGCAAGAAGATGCATTTCAACTTCTCAAACAGAAGTTATGCAACTCCCCTATCGTTAGTCTTCCAGAAGGCAGTGATGATTTCATTGCCTACTACGATGCTTCGAACCTAGGTCTCGGTTGTGTACTAATGCAATGAGACAAGGTCATTGCTTATGCTTTAAAAAAACTTAAGGTTCATGATAAGAATTATACTACTCACGAACTTGAGTTAGGGGCTAGGGTCTTGGCATTAATGATTTGGAGACACTACATTTATGATACCAAATGTGTCATATACACGGACCGCAAGAGCCTTCAACACATTCTCAATCAGAAGGAGCTCAAAATGTGACAAAGGCGTTGGGTTGAACTGTTAAATCAATGCGTGTTAGAGCCATGGAGATTAACACACAACCAAACCTGAAGGATCTGATCCGTATTGCACAATAACAGGTGGGGATCAACAATCAACTGAAGACCGAGTTCGATTCCGGAGTTGAAGGTAAACTAGAACCTTGATCAGATGGAGTTATATACTTCAATGGACGTATGTGGATTCCAAAATTTGAGGAATTGTGCACCCTCATCTGTGATGAGGCACATAACTCATGATATTCGGTCCATCCTGGAGCCGACAAGATGTATCAAGACTTGAGAACATCTTACTGGTGCCCTGGGAAGAAGAAAGACATAGCTCTATATGTAGGGAAGTGTCTAACATGCTCAATAGTCAAAGCATAACATCATAAACCCTCGGGACTTCTACAGCAATTTAAAATTCCTCAATGGAAATGGGAACAAATTTCCATGAATTTCTTAACCAAGTTGCCCAGAATACAGCGAGGTTACGATTCAATTTGGGTGATAGTCGACTGACTTACCAAATCTACTCATTTTCTCCCAATCTGAGAGGATTACAAAATGGAAATTTTGTTCACATTGAACATCAATTAGATCATTGTGCGGTAAGGTAGTGATAGTCGTTTCACTTGTCTCTTTTGTCAATCACTGCAAAAGGCTTTGAGAACTCACGTTGACCTTAGCACGGCATATCATCCCCATACTGATGGTCAAAGCGAAAGGACTATCCAGAAACTCAAGGACATGCTTTGTTCTTGTGTGATCAATTTTGGAGGAAGTTAGGATACCCATCTTCCACTCATTGTGTTTTCGTATAATAATATCTATCATACGAAAACAATATGCACCATTTGAAGACCTGTATTGTAGCAAGTGTCGATCACTGGTCTCCTAGACCGAGGTTGGTGACCCGTAGGTAGTAGGACCTGAGCTCATTCAAGAAACAGCCGATAAGATCTCAATTATTCAATCAAGGATTAAGGCCGCAAGGGATCGGCAAAAGAGTTATGTTGATCGACATCAGAAACCGCTTGAATTTCAAGTCAGTGGCCGAGTCTTACTTAAGGTTTCTCCCTGGAAAGGTGTTGTCTGATTTGGGAGGAAAGGGAAACTTGCACCTAGGTACATTGGACCTTTTGATATCCTAGAGAGGATTGGTCCTGTAGCCTATAAACTCAAACTTCTGGTCAAGCTAAGCAACGTTCACGATACTTTTCATGTGTTGAATCTTAAGAAGTGCTTAGCTGATGATGTTGTTCAAATTCCATTAGAGGACATTCAAATTCAAAACAACATGCAATTCTGTCACGCCCAGAGCCGGCGGGCTGGATCGACTTTCCCGTTAGGCCGAAGGATCTTGGGGCGTGATATCATGTGATAATCGAAATGATTAAATTGTTTACATGGCACATGATGCATAATGAGAAATACTAAATGACATTGAAATATAATTACAAAGTTAAATTACACAATCTGTGTTCATAATTTAACCAAGTAAATCTACCCAAAAAGAATCATGAAGTTTCTATATTGTATCTACACAAGATTAACAAAAATGATTCACCAATATGTCATCCAAAAATATGCACCACCCAAAAGTAAGCTATTGGTCCTTTAATAAATCCAACTAGCTTTTGTTCTGATGTATGGTGACTAACCTTGTTTGTCACCAGAGAAAATAATACGTTTAAAACAAAGTCAACACTATGTTGGTAAGTTCATTAGTTTTGTTATTGAAAACTATTGGATTTATTTTCACAATATCATGTCACACACAAGTAATATTTAGTCTCATTTGGCATTAACTCATCCCAATGCCCTCTCTATAGATACGCCTACAGATAGGATATCGTCCATCTAAGCATGCTTATATACAGGGCATACGTATCATGAATGAAGCCGCCAGCCCACCACACGCTTAACTGAACTCTATACCACCTGTATTGTAGCTATAGATACCTATTTCATCTCACATTGGCTTATTCTCAATTATCATTCCCCATATGATAAGTCATTACCACACAATGATACTAGCATGGCATAATAGGTTTTAAAGAGCAAAGATTACGACATTCTTAAATGGTGGTATACTCTTTAAGTTTCAAAAGTATAGATTTTATTAATTGTGTCCCTTTATAACTGATTTCTCATTCATTGGAACTTACTGTTGCTCGCATCTAAATAAGAAGCGAGAGTAAGTCTGACACATAGTTATATCCCAATTGATGACTAGAATTGAATTGACCACATTGTGTCCACCACAAAGGCAAACCACAATGTCCTCAATTCATTCCAATTCAGTAGTTTTCACAAGTCCTCACAACTACCTGCCACTAGCTTATGACATGAGTGAGGTCAGTCTCTCAATCTGCTAGTCCATAGAATAGAAGTGGTGAGATAATTAGCAGATACTATCGTACTATTATCACCCATGTCAGATATAGTTGGAATAAGCTGACTAAAAATCAAGATAGTCTTATAATCATCATCTCTTAGTCATCATCCCATAGTCATCATCTCATAGTCATCAACTAATAGTCACCAACTCATAGTCATCATCTCGTTGTTATCTCATTTTAAATAACAAGATATTATAAAATAAAATCTTATTTCATTTGTGTTATTTAAATAATTGGATGAATTCATGAAGTTATGTTATCTTGAAACATCCTTAATTTGTCATTTTTGGTAATGCACTCATATGCATACGCATTGATCTTGATAAAAGTCTGATAATAAAGATGAAATCTTTAATATCTAGGTGACGTGTTATTTGAAATAATGCACTTAAACTTTTAATGTATAAAAGAGTTAGCATGTTTCTCAGCCCCGTATTTAAAATCAGAAGATTAGAAAAGGGGCATATAAAATCACCTTGTAGTTGATGTGGTTGACTAAGTAATCAAGAAATGCACGCACTCTTTGTTGTTATGATGTTGTTGTATTCAAAACCAATGTTGAATTCAATGTTGTTTGTAACTAATAAGTACGAGTTATCATTTTGTAGGTTAACCCAAAAGTGGGTTAAATTTTATAAGTCTTTGTATCTTGAATTTTCCTTGAACTCATTTGATGGAATAACATACTAATACTTAACCAATTTAGATTAAGATTAGTAAAAAATATGTTCTTTGTTTATATGATTATCCTTATTATTGACTTTAACGTATTGTAAACTGGTAAATATCATAATATTTTCCTAAGTACAACTTAGGTCTTTAGGTTAACATTTAAAATATTATCCTTCTGTTACTTGAAATGGTTATCATCGCTTGAGTGTGTTCATATAATTAGTATGTTATAAAGACATAATCCTTTAATGTGTTGCCCAAGAGTTTAAATGATATTTTGTTTTCTTAAAAATATTTCATCAACTTTGTAGTAAAGTTGACTAATTTACTTGATAAGTATAACCCTTTGCTTTCTTGATCAAACATGACTCAGTTGTAAACCTTTGACATGTTTTAAAGTATAGTTTTTGATTTAAAATGCTTGTTATAAGATTCATCTATGTTTTTAAGCAATGTTTAAGTAATATAAGTGAAAACATCTTAACCCAGTTGCACCCAAACCCGATTACGTTCAAGCCGTTTTGGATCAAAATATTTTGAACTTGTTGGCTGAGTTTTATGAAGCTTCTTTGGCTTAAACATGTGTTTATTCAGTGGTGTATGGCCCACCCCACAAATGCTTCTCAACTAAAAAGAATTAGATGGATTTTCGGTTTGTATAGGAGTTTCTCAGTTGGATATGCTTCTCCATAAGGTTTCTCGGTGGCAATATTCCAATTAAAGAGTTTCTCAATTGCTTTTGTGGGTTTTCCCAAATACCCATGGGTTCTCAACCAAGTTAAAGAAAGACCAAGGGTTCTCGGCCAACCTATCAAAAAGAAGGGTTCTCGATCATGGATAGCAAAATGGAAGGGTTCTCGACCAAGGTCTTTGTAACAACCGAAAATTTAGCAACCTAATAATAAACATGTGAGATTTCAGTAACTGTTGATGTTAGAAAAATTACGTTATCAAAGAAATAAGCACATTTGATCGTGCTTGAAATCCACATTGATTTGACAGATGAAATTGTTACAGGGTGATAGTATGCGAGAAACGGTGAACGTGGGCGAAAACCGTGTGCGAAACGGAGTTACGGATTGCCCGGAATCGCGAAACGAAGATAAAATCGAGAAATGGACGAAAATGGCCTGGGGCGGTACGCCCCGAGCCACTCGTCGACCCTAGAGGGTACGCGCGGAGTTTGTCGAGAAGATTCGGACTTTCCCAACCCGCGCGCTACACCTCAGACCATCGTCTGGCTTGGGGCGGTACGCCTGACGTCAGCAAGACGGAAAACTGGGTTAAAAAGTCAGATTTCATCTGGAAATCATATCTTGTTGCTTTTCTTCGACGTCTCCATCAACTCAGACGAAAAAGTAGCATTCAGTCCCTCAAATCTTCAATTCTAAAGCCTTTTGATCGTGTGGATCGCACCAGGGAACGTTTCTGCAAGTCTGGATCATCTTTTTATACGCAGAATTCCGTCCGAATAGGTAACGGTTCATGTTAACCTTCTAGATTGATAATTATTGATTAAATCTTGTTTTTGAACGTGAGGATATAGTTAGGGTTGTTGATTATTGCCTAGATGATGGCTAGGATTGATTATAAACGAAGAACTCGAACTGTTGATGGGTAAATCCTTGTTTTGATCCGTTGTAATGCCCGGTTTGCATGGAATCATAACAATGGTTATAATGATTTTAACCATTTGATTATAACAAGGTAGGAGATTAGTTGATTAATCCTTGACATGCAAAGTGGAACGATTATATGATGTTTATGATAGCAGGCAGATTAGTATGTTAAACATGTTTGTTAAACCAATTCCAATGCTACGTTGTGATATTTCATGATATCTGGGTAATCAATAACAAGGATTGATCAATTCTAAGCTATTAATCTATCTAGGAACCTGTTTTAGCATTATAATCAACAACATTAACTATTTGATGACTATTAAGGCAATGTCTTTGACATTGGACGTTCAGAAAGATTCAATCAGTAAGTTTAGCAACGCCTAAGACGAATTAATTAAATAAGTGAATACGCTTATTTGATTATTTAAGCCGAGTAAATAAGTAATCTTTAACCATAACAAGGATAAAGAGATCAAAATGATCAAAATGATCAAAATGAGTGTAAGCGAAATTTTGAAATAAAGCTCCGAATGAAACTTACGACATGCCGAAGTTTTGAGCGGTAATCGTAAATTTGAGCACCTTTATGATAAGTTTATAATCATGATAATATATATTCATGTTAATAGGATATCATTCGGAAGTGAGAAAGTAAGGAAATGAAGAAAGTTAGCAAATTGTGCTTAAGCTCAGGTGAGTTCTTTGTAGCCCTATTTTTAATGTTTTATCATTTTGGGCTGATATGCATGTTATAAAGTTATTGTATGAAAGTGATTTTAACCTGATTAAAGTCAGGTAAAAAATGTTTTCAGGTAAAGAACGTTTTCAGATAAAGAATGTTTTCAAGTAAGAAATGTTTTAAAGTAAATAACGTTTTAAGTCTCGACTGCGGTTGAGAAGTAAATGGTTTTAAGAGTCTCAGCTGAGATGTAAAGAATGTTTTGCTGGCTGCGGTTGGCAAAACTTGAGCACTGCGGTGCGAGGAACTGCTTATGATGATGATGGTTTAAATGATTTAAACCATGTTATGTATGAATGATGTATGTAAAGAACTCTTGTACCAGTATGAGCCGTCAACTTCGGTTGATGGTTAAAGAGTCCTGTGGAAACACAGGCCTGCCGACTGTGTGTCGCCAGTTGAGGAAATCTTATGCATGTATGAGTTATCGACTTCGGGTTGATAGTTATAGAGTCTTGTGCTGCACAAGCATGTTGACCTCGGTCAACAGGACAGGCTACATTTACGCACAGTATGATTGATGTTATGATGTCATGTATGTTATGTATATGAAATATGTTATGCTATATAAAGATATGAAAGGTTAAAGATTTTTATAAAAAGTTAACTTAGAACTCACCAGCTTAAAGCCGACTTGTTTTAGCATGCATGTCAGATTGAGCAAGTTATGATAAGGATATGATGGCAGTGACATGGCATGAGGACTACCTATTCAAGAGCTGGCATTCCTGTTAAGATTAAATGTTATGTAATTAATGATTTCCGCTGCTAAAGTATACGATTATCCTACGGTTTAAGAGATATGCTTGTGATGTTTAACCAACCGAGGGACTCCCAGGGAACGGGGCCTCTCAAGTTGGTATCAGAGCCATAGTTTGAGAGATTCGGGCATAACCTGATGCCTGAACTTAAACTAAGAATGGGACCAAAGCTAAGGATGCCAGTAAAGGGTAGTTCAATGCCACGAGCGTCATGCTAAAGTAAAGAATATAAGTTTTGATATAGTTGAAATAGATTTAAAGTATATGTGCCTGAAAGTTAATGTGAAATAGTTAAAGTGAAATGCATGTATATGTACCTATATGTGTTAAGATGTACGAACATGTTGGATTGTTTAGACTATTGGTAATAATAATGTTTATTAGGAAATGAACTAAGCATGTGGTGGAAGAAACCTTAGACACACGAGTACAGATAAATAGTGATCGCAATTAGCTACTGCGGTTACGGATTTATCTATATGACTCATGCTCGGGTTTCATCTGTCATCTGACTTGGACATAAAAGGAAGGATTCAATGACTGAACAAATTATAACTATTCGATGTCAATGAAGGTAAAGAAAAAAATGTGATAGAAAGGTTGAAAGAGTTATAGAAACAATTGGGAATGCTCGTTTCGTTAGATGGATACTGGTTAAGGTCTTACCTTATTGGTTTGACAAAGATTCATGGATTAATGGGTATAAAGTATGAATGAGAATAATAGAAACACGGTTAGAAAAGTAAATGATTAATGACATTCCGGACACGGTTATTAATGATTTACTATACAACTGAGTTTGTATTATTGTCTATCATACGAATACCTTATATGTCCTAAATTGCATTATGGTCACATTGAATTCATCGTTGAAGCTATTAGGAAGCTAACGCTGAATGACATACCCTAAGAAATTGTAAATGTGCTAATTCAAAGGTCGATCAGGAAGGAAACCATTAGAACATGGAAACAGAGTTCGATTAATGGTAGAAATGTAGTTTGAAGATGATGACGGTTCAAGAAATAAAGCATACATGGAAAGTGATGAGGACAACAATGGTGGATGCAGCGCTTCGTGTAACCATTCGGGCAACGATGACATGATAATGATATGAATGTAAGTATATCAATATGGATGAAAGAAATCAATTATGGATGAAAAGAATTAGTACGTGTGACTGAGTTTGTGTGTAAAGGATTCAATGGATTTGTGAATGATGGAACTAATTTACGAATGAAGGAAATGGCTTATAAACGAACAAGGAACTTCATTTATGGATAAATTATTCATCACTTGTGAATGAATAATATTATAAAGTAAGGATGAGTACATCCGATTGAGGTAATGTAAGTTCAAATTTCACCTAGAGATTTGATGAGATTATTCTCTATGTCATGAATGATAATGCTTTGTTAGTATCATAAATCCTGACAAGGTCTCACTAGGTTGAGGAATACATGTTGACATTAGGAATTAAGAATTGTACCTGTGTTTACTAAACGTGAAAGTGAGATAGAAAAGTCGAGTATACGAACATGTGTGATAAAGGTGTGATTAGGAATTGATAAGCGAAGATAAGTGAATGTATGCCTGGCTTTAGGTATAAGTGAGTCTCAAAGACTAGAGTCAGTCTTATGTCAAATGCGAAGGAAAAGAAAATGTTCAACCATCAAAATAGTTCGAAGGTTATGAAAAGTTGAAATGATACGACTTGCTTTTGACAAGAATTCATGTGAAGACTGACCGAACCTAGAATTGTTATGCTAAAGATGTTATAGATGATTTTAATAACTCTAACAGGAAGCTATTTATGCTAGAAGAGGATACATAAGTGTTGCAACATTGTTATCATTTAATGAACTATCTTGTCTTCACAAGATATTAGATGTTGAACATGTATAGAACACGTATAGAGTTTAAAGTATAGATTGTAAAATGTGGGTTTGATACGGTTACAAGTGTTAAGAGAGTCTTGCATCTGTTGCAATAAACTACTTAAGGATATTTGGATTAGTACAAGCATAATGATAAAGGATAATTGCCACTGTCCTATGTATAAGAGGATTCATGGTATTGTTATGTGATAGTGTGCATACGTATGTTATCAAAGAAAAGTTTTATGATAAGATTGTCATGCATAAAGTGGATCAAATGATGAAGTCCTCTTAATGAGGCAAATGATGAGGTAAACGATGAAGCCTTTTTGTTGAGAGAAACAAGAAATCCTCATTATAAGGCAACTAATGAAATATTGTAACAACACCAAGACTTGGTTTTGGTCTGTTTATGCAATGAAAACTTTGGTTGGCTTTATGCATTGACAATCTTATGTGTTAAGATATGTATGTAAGTTATGTTAAGAAAATTTATTAATGATCAATTTCCAACGAGTGCTCTATATATGGTTTAATGCCAAGAGAGATAACTATTTGTAAAGACTAAATGGAAGAGGATATGAACCATATTCTCTCGTTAACATGTAAATGATACGAGAAGCACAAGGGTACAGTAAAAAGGGGAAAGGTAATAGTATATGATTCAAGATAACTAAAAGTTTGGAAGAACATGAATCGGTGATAAGACCCGATTTGATAGAGTGTAGGTTCTGCGAAATAGGGGCAACAGGTCAAGGATTTTAGATAAAGAACATAAGTCACGTTACTCTATTCATCCTGGTGCAACGAAAACATATCAAGATCTCTGAAAGGTTTACTGGTGGCCACGTATGAAGTTAAATGCAAGGTAATACGTAAACAAATGGTTGAGATAAGCGCAAGTGAAAGCGGAACATCAGAAACCTTATAGTTATGTGCAACCTTCAGAAGTCCTAGAAGGGAAGTGGGAATACATCACCATGGGTTTAATTATTAAGGCAAAATGTCGCGATACTACTTGAGTGAGTGCAAACCGATTAATGAAGAGTGCTCATTTCTTGTCTATGCGTGAGACTTATACGTTAGAGAAATTGTTTGAATTAATTGTGAAAAAAAAAGTTACAAGACATAGAGTTCCAGTTTTATAGTGTTAAATCGTGATACGCGATTTGTTTCAAGATTTTGAAAACAATTTCATGAATCGATGGGCACATGATTAAATAGCAGCACTGTGTATCATCCTCAAACAGATGAACAGTTCGGAAAGAACTATACAAATTTTAGAAGATATGCTTGGAGCTTGTATTATTGATCTTGGTAGTATCTGAAATGATCATTTACCATTAGTGGAATTCTCATACAACAACAACTATCATGCTAATAGTAAGATTAGCTGAAAAAGTTTCAACTAGTTAAAGTACGGATGAAAGCTGCACAGGATCGACAAAAGTCCTATGCGGACAAAAGGCGAAGACCAATAGAGTCGAGGTAGGCGATCAGGTATTGTTTAAGGCTTCACTATGCAGAGGAATTATTTGATTCATAAAAAAAAGAGGAAAACGGAGTTTGAGTTTAGTGGACCTTTTTGAATAATGGTACGGGTCGATAGGATAGCTTATCGATTAAATCCTCCAGATAAGTTGAGTGAAATTCACCCAACATTTCACGTTTTACACTTAAGAAAATGTCTAGCATATGATGTAGGATACGTGCCATTAAACAATATTGAAGTTGATGAAATGTTAAACTACATAGAAGAACCTGTGGCAATTGTTGACACGAAAGAAAAACAATTGCGTAACAAGACGATTAGACAAATTGAGGTTCAATGGAAACACCGAAAAGGATCTGAGGCTACATGGGAGACTGAAGACGAGATGAAACGAATCTACCCACATTTTTTTGGGACGTAACAGGTTTCGAGGACGAAACCTATTGTAAGGAGGGTAGATTTGTAACAACCGAAAATTTAGCAACCTAATAATAAACATGCGAGATTTCAGTAATTGTTGATGTTCGAAGAATTACGTTATCAAAGAAATAAGCACATTTGATTGTGCTTGAAATCCACGTTAATTTGACAGATGAAATTGTTACAGGGTGATAGTATGCGAGAAATGGTGAACATGGGCGAAAACCGTGTGCGAAACGGAGTTACGGATTGCCCGGAATCGCGAAACGAAGATAAAATCGAGACATGGACAAAAATGGCCTGGGGCGGTGCGCCCCGACCCACTCGCCAACCCTAGGCGGTACGCGCGGAGTTCATCGAGAAGATTCGGACTTTCCCAACCCGCGCGGTACATCTCAGACCATCGTCTGGCTTGGGGCGGTACGCCTGACGTTAGCAAGACGGAAAACTGGGTTAAAAAGTCAGATTTCATCTGGAAATCATATCTTGTTGCTTTTCTTCGACGACTTCATCAACTCAGACAAAAAAGCAGCATTCAGTATCTCAAATCCTCAATTCTAAACCCTTTTGATCGTGTGGATCGCACCAGGGAACGTTTCTGCAACTCTGGATCATCTTTTTACACGCAGAACTCCGTCTGAATAGGTAACGGTTCATGTTAACCTTCTAGATTGATAATGATTGATTAAATCTTGTTTTTGAACGTGAGGATATAGTTAGGGTTGTTGATTATTGCCTAGATGATGGCTAGGATTGATTATAAACGAAGAACTCGAACTGTTAACGGGTAAATCCTTGTTTTGATCCGTTGTAATGCCCGGTTTGCATGGAATCATAACAATGGTTATAATGATTTTAACCATTTGATTATAACAAGGTAGGTGATTAGTTTGATTACTCCTTGAGATGCAAAGTGAAATCCAAGCGTTTCACACTAATCGCAATTATTAACATACTCATTTTAATGATTATCTGATGTTTATGATAACAGGCAGATTAGTATGCTAAACATGGTTGTTAAACCTATTCCAATGCTACGTTGTGATATTTCTTTATATCTGGGTAATCAATAACAAGGATTGATCAATTCTAAGCCATTAATCTGTCTAGGAACCTGTTTTAGCGTTATAATCAACAACATTAACCATTGGATGAATATTAAGGCAATGTCTTTGACATTGGACGTTCAGAAAGATTCAATCAGTAAGTTTAGCAACGCCTAAGACGAATTAATTAAACAAGAGAATACGCTTATTTGATTATTTAAGCCGAGTAAATAATCTTTAACCATAACAAGGATAAAGAGATCAAAATGATCAAAATGAGTGTAAGCGAAATTTTGAAATAAAGCTCCGAATGAAAGTTACGACATGCCGAAGTTTCGAGCGGTAATCGTAAATTTGAGCACCTTTATGATAAGGTTATAATCATGATAATATATATTCATATTAATAGGATATCATTCGGAAGTGAGAAAGTAAGGAAAGGAAGAAAGTTAGCAAATTGTGCTTAAGCTCAAGTGAGTTCTTTGTAGCCCTATTTTAAATGTTTTATCATTTTGGGCTGATATGCATGTTATAAAGTTATTGTATGAAAGTGATTTTAACCTGATTAAAGTCAGGTAAAGAATGTTTTCAGGTAAAGAACGTTTTCAGATAAAGAATGTTTTCAAGTAAGAAATGTTTTAAAGTAAATAACGTTTTAAGTCTCGACTGCTGTTGAGAAGTAAATGGTTTTAAGAGTCTCAGCTGAGATGTAAAGAATGTTTTAAGTCTCAACTGCGGTTGAGAAAGAAATGATTTGTAAAAGACTCGACCGAGGTTGAGTAGCAAATGAGGTTTTGATGGCTGCGGTTGGCAAAACTTGAGCACTGCGGTGCGAGGAACTGCTTATGATGATGATGGTTTAAATGATTTAAACCATGTTATGTATGAATGATGTATGTAAAGAAGTCTTGTACCGGTATGAGCCGTCAATTTCGGTTTATGGTTAAAGAGTCCTGTGGAAACACAGGCCTGCCGACTGTATGTCGCCAGTTGAGGAAATCTTATGCATGTATGAGTTATCGACTTCGGGTTGATAGTTATAGAGTCTTGTGCTGCACAAGCATGTTGACCTCGGTCAACAGGACAGGCTACATTTATGCACAGTATGATTGATGTTATGATGTCATGTATGTTATGTATATGAGATATGTTATGCTATATAAAGATATGAAAGGTTAAAGATCTTTATAAAAAGTTAACTTAGAAGTCACCAGCTTAAAGCTGACTTGTTTTAGCATGCATGTCAGGTTGAGCAAGTTATGATAAGGATATGATGGCAGTGACATGGCATGAGGACTACCTATTCAAGAGCTCGCATTCCTGTTAAGATTAAATGTTATGTAATTAATGATTTCTGCTGCGAAAGTATACGATTATCCTACGGTTTAAGAGCTATGCTTGTGATGTTTAACCAACCGAGGGACTCTCGGGGAACGGGGCCTCTCAGTCTTGGTTCTCGGTTACTAATAAAAGAGTTCTCGGTATTTTGGTGGTCTACCAACAACATGGGTTCTCGGTAGGGTATAAAATGGGTTCTCTGTTTTTCTAGGAAAAAAGGGTTCTTTATTGAGTTCATCCCGTCTTCAACCTCCAGCCCTAAACACCATTTCATATAGTTGTAGGTTCCATAAACTCTCGTATTTCAACTTGTTTTAAACTTAAATGTTGCTGAAAACTCATTTCGAAATGAAAACAACTCTATGGTATAAGTTTAAACTAAAAGAAAACCCTAAATGAGATGCGTAGGTTTACCTTAAATCGTGTTCTTTAGCTCATTTCCAGCGTTAGTTCTTCTTCTATCTGATTGGAACTTCGTTTTGCTTGCCAAATTTTCAAATTTGGTTGGGTTTTGAGGAATATTGAGAGAGATTTGGATGAGGTTTTTAGTGAGAGAAAAGTAGAGAGAGGGTGAAGACGTAAATGAGGATAGAGGTGGTAGGTTGGGAATTAAATGAGAAAATAAAAGCTTTTTTTGGGTTTTATACCCATTTTTGTTCCGGGCTCGTTTCGTTTGCTCAGTTTTACATTTTCGTCACGTCTCGTAACGTAACGAAAAATTTAAGAACTTTGAATAAAATAGTTTTCATTTAAACTTTTTAAGGTGGCTATTCCTAGTAAATGTTTTAGAATTATTTTATTTATTTTATTGTTTTCGAAACGTTTATTTTATTTGTTTCGTCAGATTGTTTCACCTTCGCGCGTATTCGTTCGAATCGTCACCCGAACGAACACGACGACGGTTTCACTTTCTGAGTTTTGTTTTCTAATTTTCTATTATCATTCAGAACGTTAAACCCACGAATATGTTTGTGTCACACCCCAAGCCGGCGGGGTTGGATCGGATTCCCCGTCGGGCGGAAGGTTCCCGGGGAGCGATATCGTGAGTGATCATCGTAATGATCAGATTGTTTACATTGCACGTGATATAAATGAGAAAATGCTAAATATAATATAATTACAAAGTTAAATTACATCAGTATCGTTTATAATTTAACAATGTAAATCTACCATAAACATCATAAAGTTTCTATCTTGTAACTATACAAGATATACAAAATAATTGTATAATGATGTTCCAACAGTATGCAGGTCCAAAAATGCTAGCTCTTCTATCTGAAGTCCTAGTCCAAAAGCATAAGCTTCTTAATTGACCTGTTCGTCACCTGAAAAGTCATGCAAAAAGACCAAGTCAACACATGGTTGGTGAGTTCATATAGTTTAGTATTTGAAAATGATTTGAAAACCTTCTTCGGTAAAAACCCTAACCTCATTAACTCCACATGTAATATCTATATCGGTATGCTTATATATAGGGCATACCCCTGAGTCGAGCCTACTACCCGCCCAGACGCCGTCCCACCACATACTAATGCGCATATGACACTGTTGTTAGTGATAATTAAGCATTTTTACCTACCTTACTCTTCCATTCCACTATAGTTCTAATGTATTCTCAAAACATTTGTTAAACCCTCGGGTAAAAACCTTAATCTCATTAACATCACATGTATCATCCAGATCGGTATGCTTATATATAGGGCATACCCCTTAGTCGAGCCTACAACCCGCCCAGACGCCGTCCCACCACATACTAATCCACATAGGACATTGTTGTTAATGATAATTAAGCATTTTACCCCTACCATTAACCCAATTGTCCTTCATTTCTTTGTTCCTGTAAATACAACGGTTTGAAATCTCAATTGATTTCTTAAGTTCATCACAAAATATGATCAACCACTATAATTGTACAAACAGTGAAATAAATGCTTGATTAAATAAATAAATAAACATTTAATAAAATCTAAGTCCTAATGATTTGGCCTTGGTCATACTCGAGTAGACTAGTGTAGCAATCAGGTACTTAGTAGTAAAGGAGATCTGTAAATATCATCAAGCATGCGACCTATACTCAGTCAGTCTAGCTAGGACATCTTTTGAGTAATAGGATTTTATTGACCGTTCTTGACCGTTCTTGATCGTTCTAGACCGTTCTTGACCGTTATTGACCGTTCACATGCTATCTTTGAATATTTCCCAAATTTTCCTCAAAATAGTTCTTTGTAAATAGTTCGTTAGATCGTTAGCTCTTTGACAGCACCCTCTTGAAATAGTTCTTTGAAATTAGATAGTTAGTTCTTTGAAATAGATCATTAGTTCTTTGAAATAGAATCTGTAGTTCTTTGAAATAGATCTTTAGTTCTTTGAAAATAGATCGTTGAAAATAGTACTTTGTTTTAGATCTTTAGTTCTTTGAAAATGGTTCTTTGAAATTAGTTCTTTGATTCACTAAGTTATTTACTCATGATGAATAGATAACTTGTCTTAAATTCAATAAACAATTTACCTAGACAAAGTCTAAAATAAACAGTTATACATGTTAAACATATACAATTTAAAAGCATTTAAGTAAACAATTTAATTAAAAACAGTTTACGCATGCTTCTTAGCCCCACGTTTAAAACAAAAATGTTTAGAAAAGGGGCAATGAACTCACCTATCTTGCTTTGTATTGAATTACCACAAAATGCACGCTCGTTGTTGTTGCTTATGTATCTTCGTTTCCTGAGTTGTTTTAAAAGAATTCGAATATGATAAGTACTTATATTAGTAGTCGTATCTAGGGTTTGGTCTCGGTGTGCAACTAAGTGTCCTAATTTACTCATGTGCTTCTTTGACTACATTGAATTTCTCTAACTTATTACCCATAATTAACCCTGATCCCACATCACTAGTTAAAAGTCTTTAATAAAAATGTTTTTAATTTATTTCTATTTAATTTAAACTTTTAAGTTTTAAAACCTTTTATTTAATTTAGTGAGATTTATAAATCAATTTCTCTTTTCAAAGACATTATTAATTTAAGAAAAGTCTAGTTATGATGATGGGCTTAGATTAATCTTAAATGATTAACCTTGGCCCTTTACTAGATCTTGATCGTTCATGATTCCTTGATCGTTTACGTGTATAATCCATCCTAGATAGTTTAAATAACTATCTAATGAAATTATATGTCTTTATAATTGTCTAAGGATTAGAAGTTATTTATGAGAACAACTTCACAATTTTAGACTTTAGTTTGATTCTCAATGAATTCTCAATGTTTTAAACCAAAATGATATCCACCATCATGTTCGAATGTAAATAAGATTTTGAGAAAACTTTTCGGTAATCAAAATCTTAACCCATGCTTACATGTAAATCTATGTTTGTTTCTTTGATAACACTTAATTGAGTGCATGCCATGAAATCCTAATATTTCCATGCACACACAAGGAATCCCAATCCATGGATGCTCACACATACATATATACTTTTGATCAACTCCCATGCACATGCACACACTCATGCATGAACCCAAGTGATCCAAACCCTAGCCAACTCTGGTCTTCATGACCAACCCATCATTACCCGCGCATGTAGGCTGGTCCGAATGGGTGTTTGCCGAATAGGGTTGGGCGACATAGGACCTGGGCGACCGAAGGAGACCAGGGCGACTGAACTGGGCCGCATGGCCTCTGGTCGAATGGCTCCTATCGAATGGGAAGACTACGACCGAAAGGAACTCAGACGAAAGGAAAGTGGCGACTGAGTCCAGACCGAATGGGAGTTGGCGAATGGAAGAGGTGCCAAGCGAATGAAGACGTCTTCGGCCAATGTTCCTTCGCCCTTTGCCATTCGGCCATTTAAGGCCTCATTCGGCCACCTGGTTGGATTCCTTCGGCCATTCGCGATCTGGTGTTCACTTATCCCTCAAATCGAACCCAAATCAATCTCGTGGTATCCCCTATGTTTCTCAACAAGTTTTGTGCATATCCTAAGGTTTTAAGTGGTTAGAAATCGGTTCTAATGGTGGCCGGCTCCTAGGGTTTTCAAAACCCTAAAACCGAACTGAAAATCACGTTTTACCTCAAATTGGCTGGATAAACTCTTAGATCCGTTGTACTTCTATGATCTACAAGTGATTGTGGTCGTTTAGACACCAAAATCACTCAAAATGGTTGAGATTTGGACAAGAAATCTTAGAGAGAAGGTGTGGGTTTTAGAGAGAGTGTAGAGAGATGAACGAGTTGGAGGTTGGTGGCTGGTTGTTGAGTGAGTTTATGGCATTGAATGCCATAATAAATGGCTTGGGTTTACCCGAGTTTGTTCGGGTTCGTTCGGTTTCGCGTGGTCTCGCGTAGAATCGCCGGTTTCTCTTCGTTTTCGTAACGAAACGATCCAGTTTTAAAATAGAATTCATAAAATTATTTTAGGTTGTGATTCCTAATAAATTAACTAATTATCTTCAATTTATTTAAATTTTCAAAATTATTTAATTACCGTTTAAATTGAATCACGTAGTTATTGTGCGCGTTGGTTCAGATCGTCACCTGTACAAACACGACATTAACTCTGCTTTTCAATATGGTTTCCTAATTATTGGACATCTTTCGGAACGTTAAACCTTCAGATATATTCGTACAGATCGTCACCTATATGAATAACCTGTCAGTTTAGCATTCACGTAACGACATCCGTTGTTGCTTTGTTCTGTAAGGCCTCACATACGTTGATACATAATAAAATCCTAACACATAATCACATGATGGTTCTGTGTCGTTAGATAATTATCTAACTTACAAACCCTTGTTCTGAACTTCGTTTTCTGAACTGATTCTGAATTTGTTCGTTGATGACATGAAATAACTATAAAACATTATATGAATATGATAAACAATGAAAACACATATAGTTCGTACCTGATTACTGTTCGTTTTACTGTAGCGATCACTGTTCCGGTGCCGGTTCCGGAACTGACGTTACAGTCTCCCCTTGTTAGAGAAATTTCGTCCCGAAATTTAAGAGTTGTTATCGGGCACAGCTTCCTCTTCAAACAGCTGGGGATACTTTAACTTCATGTGAGCTTCACGTTCCCAAGTGAACTCGGGTCCGCGCCTTGAATTCCATAGAACCTTCACAATCGGAATACGGCTTCGCCTCAGTTGTTTAACTTTGCGATCCATAATCTCTAAAGGTTCTTCAATGAAGAGTAACTGTTCGTCTACTTGAATTTCTTCGATTGGAATGACGAGCGATTCGTCAGCAAGGCACTTCTTTAAATTTGAGACGTGAAACACGTCATGCACCCCACTGAGTTCATCTGGTAGTCTCAGTCTATACGCCGCAGGACCAATACGTTCGATGATTTCGAACGGTCCCACGTATCGTGGTGCTAATTTGCCTTTCTTAACAAAGCGTACTACACCTTTCCATGGGGAAACCTTCAACATAACACGATCTCCCACTTGGAATTCTAACGGCTTGCGTCGTTTGTCGGCATAGCTTTTCTGCCTGCTCCTTGTTGATTGTAGTCTTCGCTGAATCTGGGCAATCTTGTCAGTGGTTTCCTGAATAAGCTCTGGCCCAGTTATACGGTTATCTCCAACTTCAGTCCAACAGATCGGTGATCGAAATTTCCGGCCATAAAGAGCCTCGAATGGTGCACATCCGATACTGCTATGATAATTGTTATTGTAGGAGAATTCGATCAGTGGCAAATGGGAGTCCCAATTCCCACCGAAATCCAACATACAGGTTCTTAAGGTCTGAATTGTACGTTCGCTTTGACCGTCCGTTTGTGGCTGGTAAGCTGTACTAAGATTTAACTGCATCCCTAGAGATTTCTGCAAAAATGATTCTGAATCAAATGATATCAACAAAACAACTTTGGAGGTTCAGAATCAAAAATCGAAAAATTTCTTCTTGCAGGTTCGCGGCTATGAATACAGTGAAAGTGACGAACCTCACTCACGAACCTGATATATATATTCACGAACCTATTCAGGCGAACCTGTCAAGCGAACCTTTCCACAAACCTTTTAAACGAACATGTTGGACGAACCTCTCAGACGAACCTGAACAACGAACCTTTCAAGCGAACCTATTCAACGAATATGATCAGCGAACCTTCTCACAAACCTATTTCAGGCGAAACTTTGAAAAATTTGATTTTTATTTAAAATTTCAAAACAATTCATGTTTAAATTTTTCAAAGTCAAACAAATAATCAATAATTATTGATTTAACATCAGATAAAAATAAAAATCTTTTTGTAATTTTTTTCAAATTTTTAGAACAATTAAACTACAAATTTAACCAATCTAACTATTCTAACAAAAATCAAATCTTTTTGTTTGAGAAAGATCCACACATGAGATCATATTGTTTTACAATTATCAACACATCTGATTGAATTAGTGAATATATTTAATAGCAAATTACAAATCTAAGATGATTGTCAGTATACTTATCCTTTTTAAGTTCAATTACTTAGTTAAATTATCAATTTAAACAAAATTATCAAATACCTTATAATTTACATTTACTTGAACACATCCCCGATTTGTTAATAACTAATCAAACATAAATGTTCTTGAAACTTGTTACTTCAATTTTAACTAGACTGATCATGCAAAAATAAAGCAGAATTTCTATTTGAAAATAACAAAATAGAAAACAATTTGAATTTGTTCAAATTCTTGAAATCAAGGTTGATACTTACGTATGCTCAGATGATCCAGAAAATGAACTAAACAATAATTTAAGATTAAGCTTTTAACAATCAGTTCGATATTTTCATATACGCAGAGATTGTCCAAATCTTAATCAGAACCAAGAAAAACAAATTTGAATCGTTTAAAGCTATAACAATCAGGTCGATACGTAAGTAAACGCAAAGAATGTTTCAGCTTTAAACTAAAATAAAAGAAAAAAAAATTAGAATTTCTTTTGAAAAAT
The DNA here is from genome assembly GCA_009363875.1 of Mikania micrantha. Classification (NCBI taxonomy): domain Eukaryota; kingdom Viridiplantae; phylum Streptophyta; class Magnoliopsida; order Asterales; family Asteraceae; genus Mikania; species Mikania micrantha. The sequence goes on along the minus strand of CM018692.1, from coordinate 83,641,973 downwards.
AAACACATGATCAAAACTAGTCATTTAACATTTTGTTCAAGAAACATTTTGTCAGAAAAATTACCACTCTTTCAGGACAAAACTAAGTACTGCATTCTAAGCATCTATTTCTTATAAAGCATAATCAAACTTTTGTTTAAACTTATCTTAACTAAGTTATAAACCTACTAACACATCATACTTAGTACTTGTAACTGCTCTTTAGGTTTCAGTTCCTAATAGTACATATATGCTTCCAATTGTACACAATGTACTATCATTTCTGACTTGGTCGAATCAATTTCTTAGAATTTTCAATTTTTTAATGTTTTTGTGTTTTTGGTTTTTCAAATGTTTTTGTATTTTTCAAAATTTTTCTCCCCCTAAAAACTAAAACACAAAACAACAAAAAACAAAATATCTGATGTTAATTCAATAAGAAATGATTATGAAGGAGATTGATTCTTAATTACCTCACCCATGACCCGAATTCCATTTAATTTAGTAAATACTCAAAACGGTTTTGTCAAAGGCCTTGGTGAGAAGGTCTGCTCTTTGTTCATCAGTATGTATCTTCACCACATTAATAAGTTTCTTTTTATAGCAATCGCGTATAAAATGAAACCTAATATCAACGTGTTTGGAACGTGAATGATACACAGGATTCTTAGTGATAGCAATAGCAGCCTCGTTGTCAACATGAATCGGAGTAGTCATGAAATTTAAACCGTACTCACTCATTTGTTGTTGTATCCACAAGACTTGGGAACAACAACTGGCAGCCGCTACATACTCAGCCTCACAGGTTGAAGTAGCAACAGATGTTTCCTTTTTGCACTGCCAAGAGACTAACCTCTCCCCTAAAAACTGTGCCCTCCAGTAGTTGATTTGGCATCAGTCTTGCATCCTCCATAGTCATAATAACTATAAGCATTGAAGGAAAGGTTATCATCCTTAGGATACCACAGACCGGCGTTTGGTGTACCCTTCAGATAACGAAGAATTCTCTTGACTGCTATCAGATGAGAAACCTTAGGTTTTGATTGATAGCGAGCACAAATACTTGTAGCAAACACAATATCTGGCCGTGAGGCAGTCAAATACATCAAGCTTCCGATCATTCCACGATAAAAAGTAGCATCAATGAGCTCCCCCTTAATATAAGGCTCAATCCCGTGATTGGGCTGAATGGGTGTAGAAATGGGTTTACAATCAAGCATGCTAAACCGTTTTAGCACATCTTGAATGTATTTTGTCTGATGAATGAATATACCATCATCAGTCTGATCAATTTGTAAACCCAAGAAGAACTTAATGTCTAACATGGCACTCATTTCAAACTTCTCAATCATAACCTCTTTAAACTCTAGACACATCTGTTCATTGGTAGATCCGAAGATGATATCATCTACATAGATCTGAACAAGAATAATATCCTCGCCCTTTTCCTGATAAAACAGTGTCTTGTCAATCTGACCCCTATTGAACCCGTGTTCAATAAGGTGAGTCAAGAGCGTCTCATACCAAGCTCATGGAGCCTGGTGTAGACCATATAGTGCTTTGTCGAGGATATAAACCTGATACCGGTAGATAGGATCCTCAAAGCCCGGTGGCTGACAAACGTACACTGTCTCCTTCAACGACCCATAGAGGAATGCAGACTTAACATCCAACTGAAAAACCTTAAACTTCCTATGGGCAGCAAAAGATAGAAATAATCGAATTGCTTCTAGTCGCGCCACAGGTGCAAACACTTCGTCGTAATCAATTCATTCGACCTGTTTGAATCCTTGAACAACTAAACGTGCTTTGTTCCGAACAATCACACCTCGATCATCTCTCTTGCACTTTAACACCCATCTGGTGCCAATCTTCTTTTCTCCCTTTGGCAAATCCAACAAATGCCACACACCCAGCTTCTAAAACTGATTTAGCTCCTCTTGCATGGCCTCCACCCAGGCAGGCTCACGCAGCACTTTAGTAATAGATTTTGGCTCAATCTGAGAAATGAATGCAGAATGGATCCATAACTCTTGAGATCCATGAGTTCTCTCCAACTCAGCATACAAACTCTCTGTTTTTGTAACTTGAATTCTTGTCTGTACTCCAACAGACGGATTTCAAATAATCCGCTAAACAGGATGATTCACATGGACTCATGTAACTGGCACTTGCAGGACCCCAACCTGATGATCAATATTTGTGATATTCTGGTCAACATCTTGATCATGAGAAACTGCATCTTCAAAAACATCATGATCATCCTCAGATGACCAATCATCATTCATTGTTCCTGGAGTGCCTTCCTTCATTGGATGATTATCTTCAGCTTGATGAGAAACATCTTGATCATCAACATTCTGCAGATCATATAACATCTGCAAGGATATTTCATCATCAGTAACATTAGGAGACAAGTTAAAAGACTCAAAAAGTTTATCATAATCAAAAAGCCAATTTGGTCCTTTGCCTTCAGGTATAGGTGTATGTCTTTGAACATCCACATTATACCATAGTTCCACAACACCCGTGTGTTTGTCAAACACACGTTTGTTGGGCAGGCTGTACCCAAGAAAGAAACATTCTTCAACTATAGAGTTGAATTTAGCATCTTTCTTAAGCATGGTACAAGGAGCCCCGAAAGGTTCCAAGTGTTCCAAATTTGGTTTTCGATTTTGAAGCAGTTCATAGCAAGTCTTATTATGTCTTTTCACAATTAGCACTCTGTTAAGAGTAAAACAGGCGGTCTCTACAGCTTCACTCCAGAATGTAATGGGGAGCTTCGTATCAACGAGCATAGTTCTTGCAGACTCAATCAATGTCCGGTTCTTTCTCTAAGCTACACCGTTCATTTGTGGTTCATATGGTGCACTAAATTGCTACTGAATGCCCTTTGAATTACAAAATTCTTCCATGTTTTGATTCTTGAACTCTGTCCCATTGTCTGATCGAACACGCCTTACTCTTAACTTGTACAATGTCTCCAACCTATTCACTAGTAAAACAAAATTTTCATAAGTTTCTGATTTAAACTTTAAGAACATTACTCATGAAAATCTCGAAAAATCATTGGTCACCACAAAACAGTATGATTCACCACCGATACTCTTCACATTAATCGGTGCAAACAAATCCATGTGAAGTAGTTCCAGTGGTTTATCAATAGAAAAACTGTTTTTGTTTTATGGGACCTCCTTTTCTGTTTACCCATCTTGCAAGACTCACACACATCAGGGAGTTTAAAGTGTTTCACCGGTACTCCATCAACCAAAAGATTATGCACTAAATTATTCATCTTCCTGATATGTATGTGCCCCATCTGTCTGTGCCAAGACCTAGTATCCTGCTCGGTTGACTTCGACACTAGACACGTCTCCACCTTGTTTACAGTCTCCGCCTTAGCCATATCCAAAACATATAAATCCTTACTCCTGTCAGCAGTCCTCAGTATCCAATCTTCAGGAATCTGAATTCCTTGTTGAAGAACATAACATTTATTGTCATCAAACAACACCTTATAACCTTTGTCACAAATCTATGACACACTCAAACGATTGTTAGTTAAATCCTTGCAGTAATTCACATTGTCAAAGGAAACTTTACCATTAGTTAAACTACCACAAACGGTAATCTGACCACCTTTGTCACCTGCAAAATTAACATAACATCCACTCATTTGCTTGAACTCTTTCAACAAACCTAACTCTCCCGTCATGTGCCATGAGCATCCACTATCAACAATCCATCGACTGTTGATATGGCCCATGAATGCGACCTGCACAATAAATTAAAAAATTTGATCAGTACCAAAAGGGATGACTCCCGCCATTCCGGCGTTGAGTCTCCCTGAATAGCCTCCTGTCATTCGGTTTTGATGAACTACTTGAAGACCCATCTTCCAAGCATTCATCCTTTCTCACAAAAAAATTATCATCTGACCTGTGTCTGAATTTCCAAAAAGAATTTGAATTAACATTTTGTTTTGAAAATCGTTTGGAAGAAAAATTGTCATAAAATTCATCATCAGATAATGATGTCATTTTTACCACTCTTTTGACATGTTCTTTATTATCAAAAACTTTCCTTTTCTGAATCTTTTCTTCCTTAACCCAGACACACTCAGGATCAAATTTTCTAAGGACTCTCATTTCCTCCTCACTAGGCTTTACTCTCCTATTACTCCCACCAGATTGGATCACCCGACTGTCATTTTCAGAACTTTTCCTTAACTTATGATTTGGACAATTTGCTGAAATATGTCCTTTTCCACCACAAGTAAAACACTATCGTGTTTCACGTGGAGTAAAAGAATGAAATCTGTTACAAGTATCCAAATCACAATCAACAATGACATGACCCAATCTTCTACATCTGTAGCATTTCCTTTGTAAAATACTCTTTGGTTTTAATTCATCACAACTCTTTGATGAACCCAAAGATTTAGATGCAACAGATGGAGATGAACTATTATGTTTAAAAACAGTGGCTTTTGTCTTGGAATTATTCTTTTGAATTTGAAAAAGCTATGATTTTCCTTTCTTTTGATTACCCTTGTCACCCAGCTTGACAACCTTCTTATCAACCTTGTCAGAAATCCCTTTTTGTTTTTGAAAAACATTACTCGATTTTTGACACTTCAAACTCCGTTTCTCAACAGTATTGACTTGATGACCAATCATTCTCAGAATATCAGCTGGAAATTCTGAATCTGTAATGTCCTCGATAATAGGAGCATCATAGTCAACAAATTCACTATCATGAGATGATGAAGTTCCCTCATCCTCAGTTACATGATCAGAAACAATCTCCTTTAATGAATTCGCATTAACTTCCAAAGTAGGATCAAGTTGTGGTCTTGATACATAACTGGGAGGATGTGGTACAGCATGAAAACCAATTCCAGAAGTATCATACGAAGATCTTTGCATAGCCGCAAAGTAATCGATAACATAAGCTGAATTTTGGTAATTATCAAGCTTGCCTTTGTGTAACTCAGCTTCAGCTTTAGCTGCTGATAATTCCACTTTTAACTTCTGAACTGATTCAAGATGCACAGACACAGCATGGTTTTTTTGTAAAACTTTGATCTTCAAATCTTCGTTTTCTTTACCAAGATCAATTATCTTCTTGTCAAAAGATTTTTCTCATAAAATCTGCTTTTTATTTGCTTCTGTGCTGTCCATCAGTTCAGCTGTTAGCTGAGCATTCATCACCTTCAGTTTATCAATCATCTCAAGCAAATCCTCATTTACCTCATCCACTTTCTCCTTGCCTTTGCCAGATTCTTTTTCCATCGAAGCCATAAACGCACTCACCAGTTCATCGTATTGCTTCCCCCAGTCCTAGCCCTCATCAGCTTGACTCACAAGAGCTTTACTTAAATCATTAGATTTTTCTTTCTTTTTCTGGAAAGTATCTTGTGGCTTGAACGGATTTAGATTCCCTTGTTTCTTTGGGTTCTTGCATTCTCTGGCAAAGTGACCATGCTCACCACATTTATAACACTGAGTAGACTTTGGATTAAATCCAAATTTGGTGTTGCGGTCGGAAGTGAATTTCTTGCCCGTTTTCTTCTCATACCGATTGATTCTTCGAATAACACTCGCCAGAGCCCATTGTGTATCAATTAGTTCCATTTCATCATCATCAATTTGTGCATAGTCTTCAAACGTGAGATTAGCATTTCCAATTCTGCCTGAGACTTGTTCATCGTATGCACTGACAACACAAGATAGAATTGACATATGATCTTTAACAGCTTCAACAGTAAATTTTCCCATATTAGTAGTATTGAGCTGAACAGGAGGTGGTGTCGAGTCAGATTTCTTCTCGTTGGTAGAATAAGATGAACTACACTTGTAGAAGCAGAAGGAACATGAGCACTATCAGAAGTACTAGACACAAATGCAGTTTGAATTTTGGCAGATGAAGCAGGCGGTGTAACTACAGGATCACCATATAATGAAGGATCTTAGGTAACATTCACTCGTCTCGCTTTCCGTTATCCTTCATCTCTTGTTATTCAAGCTTCTGTACAAATTCTACCAAGGTCAGTCCTGGTAGATTCTCCTTCAATATTAGCACTAAAGAGTTCCATTTATCGGGTAAAGCATCAGCTAGACAATCAATCTTTTCATCTTCTGAATATTCAATGCCACATTTTCTCACTTTTGTCAACAGATGTCTGTATCTAGTCATTAAAGCATCCAGACTTTCATTGCCTATGATGTTAAAATTTTCAAACTCCTTTCGAAAATCTGTTGCCTTCATCTTCTTCAGATTCGTGTTTCCTTCAACTCTAGATTTTAAGGCATTCCAAAGACCATAAGCAATCTTGTGTTCATCGAATTAGTGTAGAATCTGGTTTGGAATAGCTTGACTTAATAACCAGTATGCCTTCTTCTCTGAATCATATTTCTTTCGCTCATCGACATCTAATCTTTCTAAGAGTTGATATAGATCAATTCCAACAACTCTGGGTCTCTCATATGGAGATAGAATTATCTCCCATAGATTAGTGTCCGTGCCATTAAGATGAGTTTTGAATCGACCCTTCCAATTGTCGTAATCAGTCAAATCTAATACATTTGGCACTTTGTTGGCACTTCCCACTTCGGTTTCACTAATCAGAATGCTCTGGAGCTTGGTATTCTGACTAGCCATAGCTGCGTACATCTCAGACATGATTTCGAATTCTTAAGCAGCGAACCTTCAATCACCCAAACGAACCTAGAGTGGCGAACCTTAAACTCACGAACCTAGATCACAAGCGAACCTTCAGACCAGCGAACCTTGAAACAAACGAACCCTTAGACAGATGAACCCTTAGACAAGCGAACCTTGATCCAGAAGAACCTCTTGCAACCCAGACGAACCTTCAGACGAATTATCACACGAACCTAGGACGAACCTTGGACAAACCTTGCACCCGAACCTCAGACGAACCTTGCAAAATAACTGACGAACCTTCACTGAAACGGAACGAACCTCTTCTGAAAACACAGAGGAACCTCAGAAACTTGTCAATTCCAGCGAACCTTTTGTTCCAGTAACTCACAGGTTCGGCTCACGAACCTGTACAGCAAAATTCAAAAATTTTGAGAGGGAAACTTTCAAAAACTTTGAAAAATCCTTCCGAATCTTCAAAATAACACCACCAAATCGTGAATTGTTGCAATACAACAAAAATTGATGATAAAACAAATCTCAAACAGCAATCAATCGACTAGAAAAGAAGAAGCTTTTGCCATAATTGATCTTCAAGTCTTCAAAACCTTAAAATCACTTGAATTCTTTGATCAAATCAATATAGAACTTCACCAAATGGCTCTGATACCACTGTAGATTTGGTGAAATCTGTTAGGATCGATCTAGAAGCTCTACAATCTATCAATCATGTGCGGAATCCATGGTTGATATAGAATGAATCAAAGAACAAACAAGTAATCTCATAAACAAACTTCTTCTATTAATCAACAAATGATTACAATCTCACACAGAAATTTTTCTCACACAGAGAATTACACTCAGGTTCTGCCAAAGTTCTATCAAAAGTTATGAAGAATTCGGACAAACCTTCTATTTAAACAATCAGCTGTCAGCCGAACCTATCTACAGCCGAACCCTTAGGTTCGCTGGCCGAACCCTTAGGTTCGCTGGGCGAACCTAGGTTGCCAAACCTATAGATTCGCCGAACCTTCTTCAGGTTATAGGTTCGCCGAACCTATCAAAGCAATAGGTTCACCGAACCTGCCTAGGTTCGTGGGCCAAACGAACCTATCCAAAACCTATAGCCGAACCTATACAAAACATTAAATAAATTACATTTTTTAATATCAAACTATTACAATTATGTACTAACAAAATATGAAAGTGACGAACCTCAAAGACGAACCTGGTTTATATATGAGCGAACCTATTGACCGAACCTTTCAGGCAAACCTCTCAGGCAAACCTGTCCCACGAACCAGTCCAACGAACTTAATCAACGAACCTGTCCAACGAACCTGATGGACGAACCTTCACACAAATCTTTTCAGGCGAACCTTTTCAAAAATTTGATTTTTATTTAAGATTTCAAAACAAATCAATGTTTAATTTTTCAAAGTCAAACAAATAGTCAAAAATTATTGATTAAACATCAGATAAAAATAAAAATCTTTTTGTAATTTTTTAGATTTTTAGAACAATTAAACTACAAATTTAACAAAACTAACTAAACAAAACAATCAAATCTTTTTGTTTCAGAAAGATCCAGACATGAGATCATATTGTTTTACAATTATCAACACATCTGATTGAATTAATGAAAATATTTATTAGCAAATTACAAATCCAAGATGATTGTCAGTATAATTATCCTTTTTAAGTTTAATTACTTAGTCAAGATATAAATTCAAACAAACTTATCAAATACCTTATAATATCCATTTACTTGAACACATCCCTGGTTTGTTAACAACTAATCAAACATAAATGTTCTTGAAACTTATTGCTTCAATTTTAACTAGCCTGATCATGCAAAAATAAAGCAGAATTTCTTTTTGAAAATATCAAAATAAAAAACAATTTGAATTTGTTCAAATTCTTGGAATCAAGGTTGATACTTACATATTCTGAAATGATCCAAAAAATGAACTAAAAAATAATTTAAAATTAAGCTTTGAACAATCAGTTCGATATTTTCATATTCGTAGAGATTGTCCAAATCTTAATCAGAATCAAGAAAACAAACTTGAATTGTTTAAAGCTATAGCAATCAGGTCGATACGTAAGTATAAACAAAGAATGTTTCAGCTTTAAACTAAAATAAAAGAAAAACAAAATTAGAATTTCTTTTGAAAATTAAACACATGATCAATCCTAGTCATTTGACTTTTTGTTCAATAAACATTTTGTATGAAAAATTACCACTCTTTCAGGACAAAATTAAGTACTGCATTCTAAGCACCTGTTTCTTATAAAGCATAATTAAACTTTCGTTTAAATTCATCTTAACTAAGTTATAAACCTACCAACACATCATACTTAATACTTGTAACTGCTCTTTATGTTTAAGTTCTTAATGGTACATATATGCTTCCAATTGCAAACAATGTACTATCAATTCTCACTTGGTCGAATCATTTTCTCAAAATTTTCAATTTTTTAATGTTTTTGTGTTTTTGGTTTTTCAAATGTTTTTGTATTTTTCAAAATTTTCTCCCCCTAAAAACAACACAAAAGAACAAAAAAAATTAAAATATCTAATCTTAAATCAACAAAAAATGATTACGAATGAAGTTGATTCTTAATTACCTCACCCATGAGCCTAATTCCATTTAATTTGAGTAAATACTCAAAACGGTTTTTGTCAAAGGCCTTGGTTAGAAGGTCTGTTCTTTGATCGTTGGTGTGTATCTTCACCACATCAATGAGTTTCTTTTCATAGCAATCGCGTATGAAATGAAACCGAATATCAATGTGTTTGGATCGTGAATGATACACCGGATTCTTGGTAATAGTAATAGCAGCCTCGTTTGTCGACATGAATCAGGGTAGTCAGAAAATTTAAACCGTAATCTCTCATCTGTTGTTGTATCCACAAGACTTGGGAACAACAACTGGCAGCTTCTACATACTCAGCCTCACAGGTTGAAGTAGCAACAGATGTGTGCTTTTTGCACTGCCAAGAGACTAACCTCTCCCCTAAAAACTGTGCACCTCCAGTAGTGGACTTCGCATCAATCTTGCATCCTCCATAGTCAGAATCACTATAGGCATTGAAGGAAAAATTATCATCCTTAGGATACCACAGACCGGTGTCTGGTGTACCTTTCAGATAACGAAGAATCCTCTTAACTGCTATCAGATGTGACACCTTAGGCTTAGATTGATAGCGAGCACAGATACTTGTAGCAAATACAATATCTGGCCTAGAGGCAGACAAGTACATCAAGCTTTCGATCATTCCATGATATAAAGTAGCATCGATTAACTCCCCCTTAATATCAGGCTCAATCCCGTGATTGGGCTGAATGGGCGTGGAAATGGGTTTACAATCGAGCATGCTAAACCGTTTTAACACATCTTGAATGTATTTTGTCTGAGGAATGAAGATTCCATCATCAGTCTGATCAATTTGTAAACCCAAGAAGAACTTGATGTCTGACATGGCACTCATTTCGAACTTCTCAATCATAACCTCCTTAAATTCCAAACACAGTTGTTCATCAGTAGATCCAAAGATGATGTCATCTACAAAGATCTGAACAAGGATAATATCCTTGCCCTTTTCCCGATAAAACAGTGTTTTGTCAATCTGACCCCTATTAAACCCGTGTTCAATAAGGTGAGTCGAGAGTCTCTCATACCAAGCACGAGGAGCCTGATGTAGAACGTACAGTGCTTTGTCGAGGATATAAACCTGATCCCGGTGGATAGGATCCTTAAAGCCCGGTGGCTGACAAACGTGCACTATTTCCTTCAACCACCCATAAAGGAATGCAGACTTGATATCCATTTGAAAAACTTTGAATTTCTTGTGGGCAGCAAAAGATAGAAATAATAGAATTGCTTATAGCCGCGCCACAGGTGCAAACACTTCGTCGTAATCAATTCCTTCGACCTGTTTGAATCCTTGAACAACTAAACATGCTTTGTTCCGAACAATCACGCCTCTATCATCTCTCTTGCACTTTAACACCCATCTGGTGCCAATCTTCTTTTCTCCCTTTGGCAAATCCACTAAATGCCACACACCTAGCTTCTGAAACTGATACAGCTCCTCTTGCATGGCCTCCACCCAGGGAGGCTCACGCAGCGCTTCAGTAACAGATTTTGGCTCAATCTAAGAAATGAATGCAAAATACGTCCATTACTCTTGAGTTCCATGAGTTCTCTCCAACTCAACATACAAACTCTCCACGGTTGTAACTTGACGTCTTGTCTGTAGTCCAGCAGATAGATTTCCAATGATCTGCTCCACAGGATGATTCACATGGACTCTCGTAACCGACACTTGCGAAACTCCAACATTATGATCAAGATTTGTGATATTCTGATCATCATCATATGACCAATCATCATTCATTGCTCCTGAAGTGCCTTCCTCTATTGGATGATTATCTTCAGCTTGATGAGAAACACCTTGATCATCAGAATTCTGCAGATCATATAACATCTGCAAGGTTATTTCATCATCAGTAACATTAGGAGACAAGTTAAAAGACTCAAAAAGTTTATCATAATCAAAAAGCCAATTTGGTCCTTTGCCTTCAGGTATAGGTGTATGTCTTTGAACATCCACATTATACCATAGTTCCACAACACCCGTACGTTTGTTAAACACACGTTTATTGGGCAGGCTGTAGCCAAGAAAGAAACCTTCTTCAACCTTAGAGTTGAATTTAGCATCTTTCTTAAGCATGGTACAAGGAGCCCCGAAAGGTTCCAAGTGTTCCAAATTAGGATTTCGATTTTGAAGCAGTTCATAACAAGTCTGATTATGTCTTTTCACAATTAGCACTCCGCTAAGAGTAAAACAGGCGGTCGCTACGGCTTCACTCCAGAATGTAAAGGGGAGCTTAGAATCAGCGAGCATAGTTCTAGCAGAGTCAATCAATGTCCGATTCTTTCTCTCAGCTACACCATTCCTCTGTGGTTCATATGGTCCACTGAATTGCTGCTGAATGCCCTATGAATCCATGTGTTGATTCTTGAACTCTGTCCCATTGTCTGAACGAACACGCCTTACTCTCAACTTGTATAAAGTCTCCAACATGTTCACCAACAAAACAAAATTTTCATAAGTTTCAGATTTATATTTTAAAAACATTACCCATGAAAATCTAGAAAAATCATTGGTCATGACAAAACAGTATGATTCACCACGGATACTCTTCACATTAATCGGTCCAAACAAATCCATGTGAAGAAGTTCCAGTGGTTTATCAATAAAAAACATTGTTTTAGATTTATGTGACCTCCTTTTCTGTTTACCCTTCTTGCAAGACACACACACATCAGGGAGTTTAAAGTGTTTATCCGGTACTCCATCAACCAAATGATTGTGTACTAAATGATTCATCTTCCTGATATGCATGTGACCCATCCGTCTGTGCCAAGACCTCGTATCCTGCTCGGTTGCCTTCGACACCAGACACGTCTCAACCTTTTTTACCGTCTCCGCCTTAGCCATGTCCAAAACATATAAATCCTTACTCCTGTCGGCAATCATCAGAATCCAATCTTCAGGAATCGGAATTCCTTGTTGAAGCACATAACATTTTTTGTCATCAAACAACACTTTATAACCTTTGTCACAAATTTGTGACACACTCAAAAGATTGTTAGTTAACCCCTTGCAGTAATTCACATTGTCAAAGGAAACTTTACCATTAGTCAAACTACCACACCCGGTAATCTGACCACCTTTGTCACCTGCAAAATTAACATAACATCCTTTCATTTGTCTGAACTCTTTCAACAAACCTAACTCTCCCGTCTTGTGCCCTGAGCATCCACTATCAACAATCCATCGACTGTTGATCTGGCCCATGAATGCCACCTACACAATAAATTAAAAATTTTGATCAGTATCGAAAGGGATGACTCCCGCCATTCTGGCGTTGAGTCTCCCTGAATAGCCTCCTGCCATTCGGTTTTGATGAACTGCTTGAAGACCCATCTTCTAAGCATTCATACTTTCTCACAAAAGATTTATCATCTGACCTGTGTCCGAATTTCAAAAAATAGTTCGAATTAACATTTTGTTTTGAAAATCTTTTAGAAGAAAAATTGTCATAGAAATCATCATCAGATGATGATGCCATTTTACCAACTTTTTGCCATGTAGTTTATTATCAAAAAATTTATTTTTCTGATTCTTTTCTTCTTTAACCCAGACACATTTAGGATCAAATTTCCTAAGGATTCTCATTTCCTCCTCGGTAGGCTTCACTTTCCTAGGACTCCCACCAGATTGGGTCACCCGACTGTCATTTACAGAACTTTTCCTGATCTTATGATTTGGACAATTTGCGGTAATATGTCCTTTTCCACCACAAGTGAAACACTGTCATGTTTCTCGTGGAGTAAAAGAATGAAATCTATGGCAAGTATACAAATCACAATCAGCAATGACAGGACCCAATCTCCTAAATCTGTAGCATTTCCTTTGCGAAATACTCTTTGGTTTTGATTAATCACAACTCTTAGATGAACCCAAAGATTTAGATGCAACAGATGGAGATGAAACATTTTGCCTCAAACCAGTGGCTTTTATCTTGAAATTATTTTGAGTTTGAGAAAGCTTTGATTTTCCTTTGTTTCCAGCCCCAATTTGATTAACCTTGTCTACCACCTTGAAATTATCAGAAAACCCCTTTTGTTTTTGAAAAACACTACTCGACTCTCCTTTCTGTGTAGTGGAAGACTTGACAAACACAGTTGGTTTGAGAGTGGAGGAAGTTTTGACTTTTAATCCTGATTTGGAAACAACATTTTGTTTGACCACTGCTTTCTCGGCTGATTTTATTTCAGACTTTGATTTCTGAAAATTTGGACTCTTCTTCTCTACATTATTAACTTGATGACCAATCATTCTCAGAATATCAGCTGGAAATTCTGAATCTGTGATGTCCTCGATAATATGACCATCATAATCAACAAATTCACTATCATGAGATGATGAACTTCCCTCATCCTCGGTTACATGGTCAGACACAATCTCCTTTAATGAAGTCAGATTAACTTCCAAATCTGGATTAAGTTGTGGTCTTGATACATAACTGGGAGGATGTGGCACAACATTAAAACCAATTCCAGAAGTATCATGCGAAGATCTTTGCATGGCCACAAAGTAATCGATGACATAAGCTGAATTTTGGTAATTTTCAAGCTTGCCCTAGTGTAACTCAGCTTCAGCTTTAGCTGCTGATAATTCCACATTTAACTTCTGAACTGATTCAAGATGCACAGACACAATATGGTTATTTTGTAAAACTTTGATTTTCAAATCTTCGTTTTCTTTACCAAGATCAATTATCTTCTTGTCAGAAGATTTTTCTCTTAAAATCAGCTTCTTATTAGCTTTTGTGCTCTCCATCAGTTCAGCTGTTAACTGAGCATTCATCACCTTTAGTTTATCAATCATCTCAAGCAAATCCTCATTTACCTCATCCACTTTCTCCTTGCCTTTTCCAAAGTCTTCTTCCATCGAAGGCATAAACGCACCCATCAGTTCATCGTACTGCTTCCCCCAGTCATAGCCCTCATCAGCTTGACTCACAAGAGCTTTAGATGAATCATCAGATTTTTCTTTCTTTTTCTGGAAAGTATCTTGTGGCTTGAACGGATTTAGATTCCCTTGTTTCTTTGGGTTCTTGCATTCTCTGGCAAAGTGACCATGCTCACCACAATTATAACACTGAGTAGACTTTGGATTGAATCCAAATTTGGTGTTTTGGTCGAAAGTGAATTTCTTGCCCGTCTTCTTCTCATACCGATTGATTCTTTGGATAACACTCGCCAGTGCCCATTGTGTATCGATTAGTTCCATTTCATCATCATCGATTTGTGCATAGTCTTCAAATTTAAGATTTGCATTTCCAATCCTTCCTGTAACTTGTTCATCGTATGCACTGACAACACAAGATAAAATAAACATATGATCCTTAACAGCTTCAACTGTAACTTTTCCCATATTGGTAGTATTGAGCTGAACAGGAGGTGGTATCGGGTCAGACTTCTTCTCATTGTTAAAATAGGATGAACTAGAACTTGTAGATGTAGAAGAAACATGAGTATTATCAGAAGTACTAGACACAAATGCAGTCTGAATTTTGGCAGATGAAGCAGGCGGTGTAACTACAGAACCAGCATATAATGAAGGATCTTGTGTAACATTCACTCGTCGTGCTTTCCTTTTATCCTTTATCTCTTGTTCCTCAAGCTTTTGAACAAATTCTACCAAGGTTAGTCCTGGTAAATTCTCTTTTAAGATCAACACTAAAGAGTTCCACTTGTCTGGTAAAGCATCAGCAAGACAATCCATCTTCTCATCTTCAGAATATTCGATGCCACACTTTCTCACTTATGTCAGCAGATGTCTGTATCTTGTGATTAAAGCTTCTAGACTTTCATTTCCTATGAAGTTGAAGTTTTCAAATTCTTTACGAATGTCTGTAGCTTTCATCTTCTTCAGATTTGTAATACCTTCAACTCTAGCTTTCAAGGCATTCCAAAGACCATAAAAAGTCTTGTGCTCATCAAATTGATGTAATATTTGATTTGGAATAGCCTGACTAAGCATTCAGTAAGCCTTTTTCTCTGAATCATACTTCTTACGCTCATCGACATCTAGTCTCTCTAAAAGTTGACATAAATCTGTTCCCACAACTTTAGGTCTCTCATATGGAGATAGAATCCTCTCCCAGAGATTAGTGTCCGTGCCATTAAGATGACTTTCAAAGCGACCCTTCCAATTGTCATAATCAGCCAAATCTAACAACTTTGGCACCTTGTTGGTACTTCCCACTTCTGTTTCACTAATTAAAATGCTCTGGATCTTAGAATTCTGAGTAGCCATTGCTGCATACATCTCTGACATGATTTCAAGTTTTTAATCAGCGAACCTTTTCAAAAAAATCACTTGCCGAACCTTTTCAGATAGGCGAACCTTCAATCAATCAAACGAACCTAGAGTAGCGAACCTTAACCTCACGAACCTTGATCACAAACGAACCTTTAAACAAGCGAACCTTGAGATAAACGAACCCTGAGACAAGCGAACCTTGAACCAGACGAACCTCTTCTGAAATAGCAACAAACCTTCAGACAAACTATCACACGAACCTTGCAATCCAGATGAACCTTGAACGAACCTAGGACGAACCTCTTCAGAAAACACAAACGAACCTCAGAAAACCTCTTGGACAGCGAACCTCTTATTTAACTATCCACAGGTTCGTCTCACAAATCTGTACAGCAAAATTCAAAAATTTTGGAGGGAAACCTTCCAAAACTTTGAAAAAATCCTTTTGAATCTTCAAAATAACACCACGAAATCGTGAATTGTTGTAATTCAACAACAATTGATGATAAAATCAAACTCAAACAGCAATCAATCAACAAGAAAAGAAGAAATTTGAGCCACAATTGATCTTCTAGTCTTCAAAAGCTTCAAATCACTTGAATTCTTTGATAAACTTGTGTAGAACGTCACCAAAATCTCTGATACCACTGTAGATTTGGTTAATCGGATCAGGATCTAATCAAGAAGTTCTACGAACAATCAAACACGTGCGGAATCCATGTTTAATCTCTAAAATATCAATGAAGAACAAGCAATTTCATAAACACGTTCTTGTATTAATCAACAAATGATTACAACTCTTTCACACAGATAGTTTCTCACACAGAGAATACTCAGGTTTTCTGAAATTCTACCAAAAGTTATGAAGAATTCAGACAAACCTTCTATATATACAATCAGCTGTCAGCCGAACCTATCTATAGCCGAACCTCTAGGTTCGCCAGCCGAACCCTTAGGTTCGCTAGGCGAACCTAGGTTGCCAAACCTATAGGTTCGCCGAACCTTTACAAGATTGTAAATAATTTACAATTTTGAATAGCAAACTATTACAAATATGCACTAACACTCACTGGTAGCAGCATATCACACAAACTGGTAATAATCGGATGATTCTTCATTTATTTATGTTAAATTAGTTATTTATGGTTTAACTTACTGATTAGATCATTCTGAACGTTCAATGTCAAAGACATTGCCTTGAAAGTCATCAAACCGATATTAGGTTTTTAATTAATTATCTTAGTGTCATATCATACAATGTATGATAATGTAGGAACCTATACTGATTCAGGTTTCTAATACAAGGTTGATGACACATTTGATTAATCAGAATAATCTCAGATTAACCAAATAGTTAATGTTGTTGATTAGGGTGTTGAAACAGTTTCAAGATGAATTTATGGCTTAGGAATGATCAATCCTTGTTATTGAATACCCAAAATCGTGAAATATCACAATGTACTTTTAGAACAGGTTTAATAACCATGTTCAACATACTAATCTGACTGTCATTATAAACATCAGATAATCATTCCAATGAGTATGTTAATGATTGTGATTAGTTTGAAACACTTGGATCTAACCTTGCATTTCAAAGATTAACCAAATTAATCACCTACATTGTCACAATCTAATGGTTTAAATCATTATAACCATTGTTATGATTTCATAAAAACCGGGCATTACAACGGATCAAAACAAGGATTTACCCGTTGAAACATCGTGTTCTTCGTTTCTAACCAATCATAGCCCTCATCTAGGCAATAATCAACAACCCTAACTATATCATTACGTTCAAAAACAATATCTAATCAATCATTATCAAACTAAAAGGTTAAAACAAACCGTTACCTAATCAGACGGATTTCTGGTTGTAAAACAACGATTAGGACTTATAGAAACGTTCCTTGGTGCAATCCGGACGTTTAGATGTCTTTGAAACTGAATTTGGATGATTATAGGGTCAAATTTTTGTCTATGGAGGTGTTTAACTTAGAGAGAGATCAAGAAAATAAGTTCTAGATGCATTCTGATCTTTTATTCCAATCTGCCGACCTAATACACGTCAGGGTTACCGCCCCGGGTGGGAGTTTGGCCTGGGGCGTAGCGTGCGAGAAAAGGGTTCTCAGATATTTTTTTCATCCACGCGTACCGCCTAGCGTGGAGGTCTGACGCTAGGCGTACCGCCTGGCACCACGAATTTTGATATTTTTGTCATTTACTTCGTTTTGCGATTCCGGATAATCCGTAACTCTGTTCTGCGCACGGTTTTTGCCTACGTTCATCATTTCTTGCATACTACCAACCTGTAGCTAAATCAATATGGATCTCAAGCATGACCAAATGTGCTCACGACATTGATGCCGTAATTCTCAAATCTAACTCCGTTTCGCGCACGGTTTTCCCCTACGTTAACATTTCAAAAATGTTTAATTTAAATTTTTAATTGAATTATACGGTTTTCGCGCGTATTCATTCGGATCGTCACCCGTACAAACACGAAGATAACTGTACTTTCCAATTTGATTATCTAATTATTAGACATCATTCAGAACGTTAAACCCAGAGATATATTCATGCGAATTGTCACCCACACGAATACTCCGTTAGTTTAATATTCGAGCAACGAAATCAGTTATTGTTTTGTTTTAGTCGTTCTCCCATACGTTTACACACTATATATCCTAAACTTCATACACAGAATAATTTAGTGTTGTCAGACATAAATGTGACTGTTGTACGATAGCTTACACAATGTTTCTGAAATAGTTTCATAAGCATTTAGCATTAATTTCGTATAATAAGTATTACACAGACTTCCACACTAAAGTCTACTGTACAGGCTACTGTTTCGAACCACTTTCCGGGCACTGATGTTACAATAACCTTAAAAGAGTTAATAACCCTTTTCAAGCCTTTGGATTTCTAAACTCGGGGTTCACAATACCATTAAAAAATGTTTACGTGCTAAACTTACAAAGATAAGCTTAAACGAGTTCATAACCCCTTTTCAACTGTTTGGAATTATAAATATCGGGGATTTCAACACATTTACAGAGTGTTTATGTGCTTTAGGTATAATGATATTCTTAAGTAAGATCCAAACCTTTTTCAAAATTTCAAATTTCTAAAATTCGAGGATTGAAATGCATTTACAGAGTTTTTACGTGATTCAATTACATGAATATGCTTAAATGAGTCCTTAACCCCATTTCAAATCATTGGATTTCTAAAATTCGAGGTTTCTAAAGTAAATAATACAAATAACTATGTTTTAATATTTATAATTTTAATATAACATTAAAATGATATTTATAAAAATATATATATAACCAATTTGTATTAATTATGGAGTTTAAATTATAAACAATTTATAACAATTAAAAACAAGGTTTAATAAAGTTGGAGGGTAAAAATTTTCAAAATTCGAAACTGCAAATAAAAGGAAAAATATGGAGGACTGTTTATGCCAACCTTCCAAAGTTCTCATCTTCCCCACCCAGATCCAAGCCATATGCCCGTTTGACCCAGTTTCGACCCATTTTCTTCCTCGTTCGAATCCAGCAAGATTACAACTAATCAAAGCTCGATTAGGAAACCCCTTGATCGTGTTGACTGATTCAAATCAATAATTAAGGCTATTAACAGCTGTTAAACGCGTTGAATCCTTTCCAAACTAAGAGCATCGACAGGTTATTTAAATTCGATGAAGCGGTCTATACAAATCCAATTAACTCGAGCATAACAATCATTGGATCATCTCTAAACTTTCTGTGATCACAAAATACTCAAACAAACAACTTAAAATCAAGAATTTAAGTATAAAAGTCGCGGTTCGCTCGTCTCATCTCCTATACTCAAAATCCATTCAAACAGACGATAAGGTTAGTAATCTATACATCAATCTATGTGATTTATGATAACGAACAATAACCATATGGTTATTCAGTTGATCGAGTTTTAAAACACACGAATTTTGGTTGAGAATGGATTAGGGTTCGTCGGCTTATACTGAATGGGGAAAACATACAGAACCTTGTTTTATATATTTGTTTCCTTCAACAATCGTCTTCAGGGTGCTAGCCTAGCAGTTAGCACTTGTGATTCTATTCCACACGTCTCTGGTTCGAACCGAGTTAACACCGGTTTTGGACCATTTTTAATCATTTTTATTGTAACTTTTTATTTGTAACTCATTTTTAAATGTAGTTTTCACAGAAAATTATTTTTATTAAAATACTATCATTTTAATAAAAAAGAAATTATAATTATCATGCTAATAATATAAATAATATACATACATATATATATATATATATATATATATTAGTAAATACTCATATTTAAGTACTAAAATACTTATAATTAAGTTAATTTTATACATATTATAAAATAAATATCTTTATAAAATGTTCATTCATGCTATATGAATTTAATTTTAATAACTCATGTTGAACAAATGTTTTGATAAACTAAAATTTTAATTTTATAAAAACCTTCTTAAACATTTTATAAACATATATCTTTGCATTTATAACATCCAAATAAATTTTAAACACTTATTTGAAATGTTGTAAATAATAATTTCATTTTCTTTTAAATAAATATAAATGTTACATATAAAAAATCTTTTTAGGAACATTGATAAACTAAAATGATAGATCATTACAAAAAACATTCTTACACATGTTATAAAATCTATTTGGTATTTAATAATATACAAATAACTTTATCTAAAGTTTTCAAATTTATTATTCTAAATGTTAAATTAATAAATTATTTCAAATGGTTATTAATTTTTGTTAAACATCAACTTATTTTGACTTCAACCTTTTCTTTTTATGTAAACATGAGTAATTTTGACTTTATAAACATCATCACTATGTTCATGTAACAAATAAACCATAATGAATTTAGAGTTTTAACAATTAAAAACAAATCGAACCAGATGATCTATTTCATACTTAGAAATATATAGTTATGTTAACAATATGTCAAATGAAATATTTAGGTGACCTAGTGGGCCCCTGGTAGGGGGCTCGCACGACGGGTTATTAGCTCAGTGGTAGAGCGCGCCCCTGATAATTGCGTCGTTGTGCCTGGGCTGTGAGGGCTCTCAACAACATGGATAGTTCAATGTGCTCATCGGCGCCTGACCCTGAGATGTGGATCATCCAAGGCACATTAGCATGGCGTACTCTTCCTGTTTGAACCGGGGTTTGAAACCAAACTTCTCCTCAGGAGGATAGATGGACATCGAGGTGAGTCTTCATAGCCCCTATTTTATTTGTTTTGAACTTATGGTGCGAAACATATAACTTTGAACTTATCTTTAACTTATGTACATGAAAACTTAGCTTTGTGACCTAAACTATAGTGTGAACTTAGCTTGAGCCTGCATTGATCACAACTTATCTTTAGTAACAATGATAAATCTATTAGAGAGACCATCCTACTATTGGTTGAGTTGACTTCCGTCCTTTGCAGTGATTGTTTACTACTTTAGCATTGTTAGGAATGCCAGCTTGGTCAAACATCATTTGTTAACATTATTCGATCTACGTATGGTTTAATTACATGTTTTAGTTCATATTGGCTTATTGTCGCATGTGACAACATATCTTTTATCAAATTACTTTTGTGTGTGTGTACAAACCTACGAAACTCACCAACTATTCGTAGTTGACACTAGATTTTAAACATGTTTCAGGTGAGGATGCCATTTAGCTATATTATTGAGCTTAGATTGGATTTTAATTATATTTGGTGTTTGAATTAAATTGATGTAATAGTAAGGGTTTGAATATTTAAGTAATGTATTGAATGTTTGAATTTAATGGGGAATTGAATGCGATGTTTGAATTAGTTATAATTATATACCTTGAGCTATGAACAATCCACACTTCGTGCCGCCCCAATGTTTCCGCCATCGGTCGGGGTGATACAAGTTTCTAACACCGAGGGTTTAAAATTAAATTTCAGAATGCTTACATTCTTAAATTACAATGATATGCTTAGGTGAGTTCTAAACCCTTATCAAATCATTAGATTTCTATAACTCGAGTTTGCGGAAGAATTGCAATGTGTTTACGGGCTTAAATTACACTTATACGCATGTGTGTACATAATCCCTTACCAAATCTTTGGATTTATTTAACTCGCTGTTTGCAAAAGATGTAACAACTAGTTTTCCATAATATTTTAATAAATTTATATATAATAAAGTGTTTTGATTTTCCTCTGAAGAGTGTTTTGATAATGACATTATAAAGTCGCTGTGTGGCTACTTTTCTATAAAGGGTGATCATATGACACTGGCAAGTGGTTTATGGATTAATAATATCACATTATCAAGACAAAAAAATAATGATCATAATGAGGGAAAGCGAAATTGGCATACAATGCTCCGAATGAAAGTTATGATAAAACGAGTTTTGAACGATAATTATAAAGTGGCCTATATAATTAGTACATCACTAGGAAGAATGATTGATATAATTAGATAGGCATTTAAAAATCGTGAACGTGGGCGAAAACGGTGCGGAAAACGGAGTTCGTATGAAGCCAGAATCGCAAAAAAAAGTTCAAGACACTACACGCGTTCACCGACACGTGTCCTAGGTGGCAAGGCACGTGTTTTCAACTATTGCCACGTGTCATTAGTGGCTGCTGTGACAATCCGCAATTCCGTATTAATTTAGTTAAACCGGGACTAACCGAAGTGACACAAAAAGTTAATAAAATCAACTACGAGGGTTAGAAGTGAACAACACAAGTTATAAACATCAAAATTACAATGGTTTAGTTGTAGTTAAGTTAAAATATAAGGATTTTGACTTTAAAAGTCAAAATTTGGCCTAGAAATCAATTGGAAGTCGGATTTCACCTTCACAATCAGTTACACTCAAATTAAACTATCTTAAATCATCACATTGATGATTAATAACAGCCAACATACGTTATGAATCCATTAATCAGCGAATTAAACCAAAAACGACCTCAAAGGTCGAAACCGTAGCTTCTCATTATCAAAATCGTATATCCCAATCATAGTTCGCGAAATTGAAACCTCAGAACCTCTATTCGGCACTTTTAGAACCTGTGAAACTAAGCAATTCGATTCAAGACGCAGCAGGAAGTGAAGTCGATTGGAAGGGGGGCCGAACATCAAGTCTATAGTCGACCTCTATCGAAATAACATCAAACCAGGTAATAATCAACCTCTACACAACCTAAACATGCCGAAAAAGCTTAGCCCTATGACAATTCGGAGTTTTAAGACCGAATTGTTTGATTTCGATAACTAGGGTTCTACATGAAGAACGAATTGGGGGTTTTAATGCGAACATGTTTAAAAATCAAATTAATCAATGCAGAGAGCTTCGAAATCATCAATGTAATGAAACTCATATGATAGTTTTATCAAACAACTCCGAATTGAATGATTTCAATTCTAGGGTTCTTATGATAAAACGACTTTGGGGATTTTGATCGAGATGAAATCTAAAATCAAATTAATTGTTACTGTTAGTTCAGAAAACCCCGATTTACAAAACACATATGCGAATTTCATGATATAATAACAAACCAAAGGGTTTTTGGTTCTAGGGTTTCTATGAAAAACGTTTTAAGGAATTCGAACTAAACGAACTTGTTATTCAAATTAATTAGCACAGACATTTTCGAAATTTCCTTAGGAATGAGAACCATATGATTTTTCAGATCAATCTAAATGAAATCGATTAAATCAAATTGTAAACTTTGATACTCGAGTTCGAAACAATGCAAGCCACGAATTAGGACTTTTTGTGGTTTAATAATCGAATTAAGACAATCCCTAGACTCGGTTAGATCACAGGAATAAAACCCCCAATTTTTTGATATCGATTGGGTTCGATTTATGGACCAATTTGGGCTTGGTGGTTCGGTTAAGAAACATGGGGGAACCGATTGATTAGAGATTAAAACAATTAAAGTCGAAACTATGTTGCAATTGTTTAGTTGGTTGAGATGGTAAGTGAGTGTGTAGTACGGAATGGAGGTCGCGGGTTCGAACCCGGCTCCATCTGTTTTTGGGTTTTTAAGCGATTTTAGTATTTTAATCATAAATTACTCACTTTAACTCCGTTTCGATCCATTCGAGTTGCGTTGGAAACGTAATGAAAATACGAACAATATGAAAGGATAAAATTTATATTTTAAACAGAAAACGTAATCGCGTATAATTTCGTTTTTTTAAATAAAATCATAAACGACTATGTGATTTCATTAAACGATTTTAAAGTCACGCGTATTTACATATACACGTTTCTAACAAGTTTAACATACGTGTGTTGACACGTATGTGATTACACACATTAAACGACATCTCGAATAACACAACGTTACTGTTTAAACACAGATTCTTCGTAGAGGATTATCTACGCGATTTCACGTGTGTTTGATCATTCTATCGCTATCAAAGGTGCGTACACGGCCACTTTTCTACTTTTACTGTTTTGGGGGAGAAAACATGCACAAACAAACACTTTTAGACACATATCACTTGCATGAGTTAGCTGTTTACTGTAAGTGCAAACATAGCATTACAAAGCCTTACATTTCTAACCGTTTAGTTTGGCGTAGTGCAAAGCGTGGTAGTTGAAGATAGATCTATTGGGTTTGACAAACCTCTCTTGGTAGATGGGATCTACGCAAGTGTTTAACTGACCAAACACACATTAGTATTGTTTATGCTAGACAATAGAGAAAAGGCTATCAAACACCACAAGAGTCAGCTTCGGTGTCGACCGCTTATGTAAATAGTACAATGACTAGCTATCATGACTATGCAATGTGTGATTATGTGATCTACAAACATTTCTTACAAACAGCTTGTTCAAACATTTTGTTCAAATATTTGTGATTATTCATACAGACCTGTGTATGCACCAACCTTTGTGTTGACTTGATTTAAATGTTTTCTCAGGACACTAAGGCACAAGCAAGGACAAGCAGGGACTAGGACGTTGAGTCTCATGCATACAGTTGTTGATTTAAAACATTGAACATTGTATTTATGGTTTTGCAATAGTTACTTACTATTATTAGTTTCCAAACGCTTCCGCAAATGTTAAACTTTGATTTTACAAATTAAGACAATAGTATGTTTGAAAATCATATAGAGGTCTTCGTTATGTCTAATGATCTGAGATCCTGGTTTGTTACGCCCTAAACGGTAAGATTCCGTTAGTTGAAATTTTAGGGTGTGACAGATTGGTATCAGAGCCATTGGTTATAGCGAACTAGGTTTGCATTTTGTAGACTTAGACTATAACTGTTAGACATTAGACACTTGCTTACACGATAGTTTGTATGCACTTACAT
The DNA here is from genome assembly GCA_009363875.1 of Mikania micrantha. Classification (NCBI taxonomy): domain Eukaryota; kingdom Viridiplantae; phylum Streptophyta; class Magnoliopsida; order Asterales; family Asteraceae; genus Mikania; species Mikania micrantha. The sequence goes on along the minus strand of CM018692.1, from coordinate 83,617,054 downwards.
ATGGCATATGTAACAGACATGGCATCATCATCTACACCTACTCACACGGAGGAACAAATTGTAGCATTGTCAGACATCATGGCAAGGAGGATCGAATCAGTGAATGATACAATCCACTATAGGGAGGAAACACATGTTAGACAAAAGGGGAACAACCAATATTTGCAATGGTTTCCTGACCTCGTACGCAGCTGGGTGCGTGAAGAACGAGTGCCACCACCACCAACTGCCAACACTACTAATAGCCTTTGGACGTTACCTGCTCTTGGGTATCCACTAGAACAGGCATTTGCTGCTTTTGTTGCACGCATGGAGCGTGAAATCCGCAACATGTGGGAAGTAGCAGGGATGATCACAGAGTTGCTTGAGAATAACAACTGGCAGACACAAATGTGGGATAACCTCACTGGGGAGTTGGTTAGGACTAATGAAGAACAGGCAAAATTGGTGGAAACAATCTGGATGATGCGAGGGACGATCCTCGAACTCACTGCACGACTAGAAACTACTGAGTTACGTGTAGCCGTAGCCGAGGCAAGGGCTGAGGAAGCCAATGCACGGGCTGGTGCAGTGGCGATTGAAGCCAATATAGTGAGAGACTTGGCTGGGGAGGCCATGACCCTCATCGCTGGGCATATGCGTTACCAGCCTGGTGCAGTGACTGGTCCAGCAGAACTGAAAGATTCATCATCAACTGTTGGTTCACCAAACGATGGAATTTAGTCATTTCATTTACTTTCTAATTAACAAACTTATATGAGTGGGTTGTACTCATAAAAGTAGATTTCATGATTAGTTGTTTTGCATCTCTTTGACAATAATTGTAAGCAGTAGTTTATCATAAATGATTAAGAATTGTTACCTTAATGGCTATGTAGTCTCATTATATGTATCTGTAAATATGAAGATCATGGTTGGAGAGAACATTAACATGAACGCAACGGAACTTGAGGCACTTATTAACACTCGAATCACCGAGGCAATCGCAAACTATACGCAAACACACCAAACAGGACCACATGATCCAATGGGGGGACTGGTAAACCCACAAATGTGCACGTTCAAGACATTCCTGGACTGTAAACCACGTAATTTCAAAGGATCGGAAGGAGCCATTGGACTTCTTCGATAGATTGAACAGTCAGAATCGGTGTTTGAGATATTCAATTGTCCGGAAGAAAACAAGGTCAGATACGCTGTTGGTACTTTGGAAGGTTCAGCCTTGACATGGTGGAACTCTATCATACAGACACTCGGCTTGAATACAGCCAATGCCCTTAATTGGAATGGATTAAAAATCCTGTTGCAAGAGGAGTACTGTCCCCGTAATGAAATGCAAAAACTTGAGGATGAATACGGGCAACTCAAGATGAAAGGTTCTAATATTGAGGAATACACTACTCGATTCCAGCAATTAGCAAGACTCTTACCGCACAGGGCAACCCCGCCTAGCAAGTGGATCAAGAGATACATTGGAGGACTGGTATCTCAGGTCTGAGAATTGATCACTTCTGCAAATCCTACTACCATACAGGAAGCTGTTCGACTGGCACACCAACTGACTGCTCAAGCGATGCAACGTGGAACATTACCCAAATGAACAGTAGCAGCTAAGGTGGGAGACCACAAAAGAAAATGGGATGGCATTGATTCCAAGAATTTCACTCAGCAGTCATTTCAGCAGAACCGCAAGCAGGAATCCAACAAAACCCATCACAACCCAAACAATAACCAACAGTCATCGGGAGGGTATAATGGTAAATGCCCAAAGTGCAACAAATGTGGATTCCATCACTTTAGGGATCAATGTGACAAGTACCGATGTCAGCGATGCAGAAAGATGGGTCACGTAGCAAAAGACTGTCGAGGGGAACTGCAGGCAAGCTCACTCAATCGGAGCAACACACAAAAAGGATGTTTTGAGTGTGGCATACCTGGACATTTCAAGAAGAAGTGCCCACAACTCAAGAAAAGAAAGGCTAATGACATAACTACAAAAGGAAACAGCAACAACAACACAAATGTTGCTTAGAATAGGGCTTTTGTGATTGGAGGACATCAGGCACGGGAAGATCTCAACGTCGTTACGGGTACGTTCCTCTTGAATAATCATTCTGTCTTATTGATATCTGACATTGGTGCAGATCAGGGTTTTGTATCTAGCAAATTTTGTAAATTGCTGAGTGTTAGTCCCACTACCTTAGAGAACCCATACATTGTAGAACTAGCTGATGGCAAGATAATTGTAGCTGAACAAATCCTTATGGGATGTATGCTTGACTTGATGGGTCAAACACTGGAAATTGATCTGATGCCTATCACCTTAGGCAGTTTTGATGTAGTCATTGGCATGGACTGGTTGTCGAAACACCAGGCTGAAATAGTATGCCATGAAAACATCGTTCGTATACCTCTTTCACATGGAGAGACACTGTATGTACAAGGTGAGAAGACCAGTACACCACTGCGTCTCATATTTTGTGTGAAAGCACACAAATGTCTGCGTAAAGGTAATACAACAGTTATAGCTCTTATAACTGAGAAGCCGGTAGCTGAGAAGAAGATTGAAGACATCCCAGTAGTTGGTGAATTTCCTGAAGTATTTCCAGAAGACCTACCGGGATTACCGCCTATCAGACAGGTGGAATTTCGAATCGACCTTACACCAGACGCAGCACCGATAGCTAGGGCGCCTTATCGACTTGCACCATCTGAGATGCAAAAGTTATCTACACAACTGGAAGAGTTGTTGGATAAGGGCTTTATACGACCTAGTTTTTCACCGTGGGGAGCTCCAGTCTTATTTGTCAAGAAAAAGGACGGGACTTTCCGTATGTGCATCGATTACCGGGAACTGAACAAGGTTACCATCAAAAACCGGTATCCGTTACCTAGAATTGACGATCTGTTAGATCAGTTGCAAGGTTCGAGTTACTACTCGAAGATTGATCTCAGATCGGGTTATCATCAACTCAGAGTTCAAGAAGAAGATATTCCAAAGACCGCATTCAGAACGCGCTATGGCCATTATGAGTTCTTGGTCATGCCATTTGGGTTGACAAACGCTCCAGCAGTATTCATGGATCTCATGAATCTGGTTTGTAAACCTTATCTTGATAAGTTTGTCATTGTTTTCATTGATGACATTCTCATCTATTCTCAGACAGAGGAGGAGCATGCTGAACATCTTCGATTGCTGTTGGAATTACTGAAACAAGAACAATTGTACGCTAAGTTATCGAAATGTGATTTCTGGATGCGAGAAGTTCAATTTTTGGGTCATATAGTCAATGAAAAGGGCATACATGTTGATCCAGCGAAAATTGAAGCGATTAAGAATTGGGAAGCATCAAAGACCCCTACCGAGGTACGACAATTCCTTGGTTTGGCGGGCTATTATTGACGATTCATTGAAAGTTTCTCAAAGATCGCTCAACCACTTACAACTTTTACTCACAAAGGAACGAAGTACAACTGGACGGATAAACAGGAAGCTGCATTCCAGCTATTGAAACAAAAACTCTACAGTGCACCGATTCTGTCCTTTCCGGAGGGGACGGAAGACTTTGTGGTGTATTGTGATGCATCTGCCCAGGGTTTGGGATGTGTGTTGATGCAACGTGATAAAGTGATTGCTTACGCTTCAAGACAACTACGACCCCATGAAAAGAATTACACTACTCATGACTTGGAGTTAGGAGCAGTGGTATTTGTTTTGAAGATTTAGAGGCACTATTTATATGGAACCAAGTGTACCATTTACACTGATCATAAGAGTTTGCAACATATCTTTGATCAGAAGGAGCTTAATATGAGATAGCGACGATGGGTCGAGTTATTGAATGACTACGAATGCGCAATCAAGTACCATTCGGGTAGGCTCATGTGGTAGCTGACGCTTTAAGCAGAAAAGATACAACATCAACAAAACGGGTTCGCGCACTTATGATGACAATACATACTGACTTACCTGACAAGGTACGCAGTGCTCAGCTAGAAGCCTTAGAAAAGGATAACTTGGAACAGGAATCCTTACGAGGAATGGAGGAACAATTGAATGTTAAGCCTGATGGAACTCGTTGTCTCATTAATCGGCTTTGGATACCTTTGTATAGTGGTTTGAGGGAAACTCGTGATGGATGAAGCGCACAAATCCAGATATTCAGTCCATCCGGGGTCAGATAAGATGTATCATGACTTGAAGGCACTGTATCAATGGCCTCATATTAATGCCGACATTGCTAAGTACGTTAGCAAATGTTTGACTTGTTCTAAAGTCAAAGTTGAATATCGAAAACCATCTGGTTTAATGCAACAACCAGAAATACCGATGTGGAAATGGGGACAGATTTCAATGGATTTAATTACTAAGTTACCCCGTACACCGAGTGGTTCTGATACGATATGGGTAATTGTCGATCGATTAACGAAATCTGCACATTTCTTGGCAATTAAAGAAACAGACAAAATGGAGAAATTTACTCGCATTTACATCAAGGAAGTGGTAGCGAGACATGGCGTTCCAATCTCTATCATATCAGATCGGGATGCCCGATTCACTTCAAACTTTTTGAAATCTCTCCATAAGTCATTGGGAACTCGTTTAGACATGAGTACCGCATATCATCTGTAGACCGACGGTCAGAGTGAACACACAATCCAAACGCTCGAGGACATGTTACGAACTTGTGTAATTGATGTTGGTGACAGTTGGGAAAACCACTTACCGTTAGTGGAATTCTCTTACAACAACAGTTATCATACAAGCATTCAAGCGGTACCATTTGAAGCATTACACAGTCATAAATGTCGTTCACCAGTTTGCTGGGCTGAAATTAGTGACAGGATCTGAGTTAGTACACGAAACGACAGAGAAGATTGTATAAATCCGGAACCGTATGGCGACAGTTCGGGATCGATAAAAGAGTTATGCTGACAAACGTCGTAAACCGTTGGAATTTCAAGTAGGAGACCGAGGTCTTCTAAAGGTATCACCTTGGAAAGGTGTGATACAATTCGGCAAGCGCGGGAAGGTTAGCCCATGTTACGTAGGACCTTTTGAGATCCTGAAAAGGATTGGTCCGGTTGCGTATCAACTCAAATTACCGGATGAACTCAGAGGAGTTCATGATGTCTTTCACATATCGAACTTAAGGAAATGTCTTTCTGATGAGATATTGATTGTACCACTGGAGGAAATTCAAGTAGACGAACAGTTAGGGTTCATTGAACAACCAGCTGAAATTATGGACCGAGAGGTCATACAACTTAAACAAAGCAAGATTCCGATAGTCAAAGTCCGGTGGAATTCAAGACGTGGTCCTGAATTCACATGGGAAAGGGAAGACCAAATGATGAAGAAGTATCCTAATTTGTTCAAAACAACATCCACAAACACTGAGAAGACACGTTAAATTTCGGGATGAAATTTCCTTCAACAAGGGGATGACGTGATATTTCACACTCTAACTGTAAGCACAGACACCTTATACTACACAACACCTTATACTATTGATTTTAGTATAAACAACTGGGCTGAACACCAGCCTTACAGAATACAAACACAAACATTTCATGGTTGTACCGACATGATTGATTTCAAACAATGTACTACATTTCAAACATTACATTTGATGTACTACATTTCATGGTGGTACAATCATGATCGGTTAAACAATGGTGGAGTTACATATAGAAGGAACCAGAATAATTGTGTAAGGTAAATTGACGAATACAGGGGCCCATGTACTCGTGAATTTACAGGTACGTATGAATTTTGGGAGTTTCTATTTTGTCGACTACATCCAAACATTTTCTATGTGCGAGATTACATAGTACAAACAGTTGCAAACACTCACTATGTGCAAGGTTACTGTGACAATCCGACTTTTCGAATTAACCTCGTTAACTGAAAATAGCGAGATCACAGGCCCAATAAGGCAAAGATAGGCCCAATGAGGCCCAGGTAGGCCCAATGAGGCCCAAGGTAGGCCAAGGTAGGCCAATTGTATTTATGAGGCCCAAAAGGATTAATCTAGTCCAACAATAGTTCAATTGAACCGATTAGTGACAATTCGGTATTCCGGATTAACTCCGTTAACTCTAGATTAAATCGAGATGTTATGTAATCGAGAAAAATCTAACCCAAAGGATTTGAATTATATAAAATCAGTCCCAAAATGCTGAATTGCAAGGATTAAAATTTTAGAAGGTTATAATCATCAATTTTGACTTTTATAAGTCAAAATTTGACTTAATAACTCAATTGAAAACGAAATGGTCATGATTATTAGTAAATGGCCGAATTAAATTTGAATAATCATCACATTGATGACCAAGGTGCGTTATTAGTCATCAAGCATAGAATTAAACCATATTAATAACCTATTAACTCAAAACCATTACTAAAGGTTATGAAAACCATATAATTCAACCATAATTCTAAAAATTGAAGTTTCCTAAATCTTAGTCGGCCCCTTTAGAACACATTTCATATCACAATTCAAACTGAAGCTAGTTGGATAGAGGAAGTCGATCGGGGAGCGGCCAAAGATCAAGCTACAAGTCGAATTACTTCAAATCGAGACCAAACCAGGTAAAAATCGGTTCTAGCGCATCCTAAAACGGCCGAATAAGCATAACCCTATGCTAATTTCGAATTATAATATCGAATTATACAAGTTTAAATAATTAGGGTTCATATCAAGAACGATTTGGGGATTTTTGTTCAAACAAATTTAAAAATCAAATTAAACCTCACAGAGAGTTTTGAAATCATCCTTTTAAAGAAAACTCTATGACAATTCCATCTAATTATATCGAATTGGATCATTTCGAATTCTAGGGTTCTTGAATAAAAATGTTTTGGGGATTTTGATTCAAACACGTTTTATAGTCGAATTAAACTATACAGAGAGATTCGGAACTCTCATTTTATTGAAACACCTTTGTCAATTTCATAAAATATCACGAATTGTATGAGCACGATTGCTAGGGTTCATGTGATGAAACGATTTGGGGGATTTTTCTTTAATGAGCATAAAAAATAAAATTAAATCTTTCAGATAGTTTCGAAAACTCTTGTTTAAGGAGAACCATATGATTTTTCGGATCAACATAATCGAATTTGATCAAATCAAATTGAAAGTTTTAATACATATGTTCGAGATGATGTGAACACCATTATATCGTTTGAATTGATGAATCTTCAAATTGGGAACATGATTGAACTCGGTTGAGTATCCAGAATCAAAGCCCTATGGTGATGGAATTAAACTCAATCGAATCGTGGTCCAATTAGGGGTCACATGGTTCGGGTTAGTGTAACAGAGGGGAAACAATTGGATGGTTCTTAAAACTATTTGAAACCAAAACAAGTTGCAAAATCTGAAGCAGGTCAACTGGTTTGGGCCTTGTGTGTGTGTCCGGGAGGTGTAGGGTTCGAACCTTGCCTCATTTTGGGTTTTTGAAATTAAAACCATTTTTGATGTTTTAATCATAACTCTCTCATTTCAAATCCGTTTTGACCCGTTCGAATTGCGTCGGAACCAGAATTCAATTCCGAACATATTATAATAATAAAATATGTATTTTGACCTGAAATCATAAATCGCGTATAATTACGCGTGTTTAACAAAATCGTATATAATTGAACGATTCAAACAATCGAACTTAAAACCGTGCATACTTTTGTACGCACGTTTCGAACATTCTAACATACATGTGTTGACACGTATGTGATTACAATCGAGATGTGACATTTCAAATAATGAAACGTTATTATTATAACACAGATTCTTCGTAAGAAGATTTCCTACGCGAGTTTCAAACAGTTGATCATTCTGTTTGCTATCAAAGGTGCGTACACGGCCCCTTTCTTATTTTAACTGTTTTGGGGGAGAAAACATGTGCAACAAACGCTTTTAGATACATATCACTTGCATGAGTTAGCTGTTTACATTAAGTGCAAACATAGCATTACAAAGCCTTCTATTTCGAACCGTTTAATTTGCCGGAGTGCAAAGCGTGGTAGTTGAAGATAGATCTATTGGGTTTGACAAACCTCACTTGGTAGATGGGATCTACGCAGGTGTTTGACTGACCAAACACACACATTACTATTGTTCGTGCTAGACAATAGTGTTAAGGCAAAAACATGCTATAGCATGGCAACGTCAGCTTCGGTGTCGACCACTTATGTAAATAGTACAAATGACTAGCTATCATGACTATGCATGTGTGATTATGTTATCTGCAAACTTTATATTCAAACTGTGGTTTCAACATTTGTGAATGCTTAAACCTGTGTTATGCACCAACCTTTGTGTTGACTTGATTTACATGTTTTCTCAGGACACCAAGGCACAAGAAAGGACAAGCAGGGACTAGGGTGTTGAGTCTCATGCATACAGTTTATATTGATTATTGATTTACAACATTGAACATTGTATTCATGGTTTTACAACTGTTACACTTTGTTATTAATTTTCAAACGCTTCCGCAAAAGTTAAACTCTGATTTTACAAAATTAAGACTGAATTATGTTTAAAAGCATATAGAGGTCTTTCGTTATGTCTAATGATCTGAGATCCTGGTTTGTCACGTTCCCAAACGGTATGATTCCGTTAGTTGAAAATTGGGGGTGTGACAGATTGGTATCAGAGCCATTGGTTATAGCGAATTAGGTTTGCATTCGTAGATCTAGACTATAACTGTTAGACATTAGACACACTTGCCTACACGATAGTTTGCATAGCTTGTACATATGATATTATGTAGCAGACATGACATCACCATCCACATTTACTAGTGATATAGAACATTAAGTTGCATCATCACCAGCATCCAAGAAGAGGCAACTTAAGCCAATGGATGACACGATTCACTACGATGAGGAGATACACATATGACCGAGGGAGAACGACCAGTATTGGCATTGATTCACTGATCTCATTCACAGTTGGGTGCATGAGGAGCGAGTACATCCACCACATACTCATGGCACTACTACTAGTAGTTGGACATTACCTAAGATATCCACGGAGTAAGCATTTGCAGCTTTTGTTGCACGTGTGAATCGGGAGATTCACAACATGCGAGAGGTAGCTGAATAGATCACTAGATTACTACAGGGATGAAATAGGCTCTGTGACTCACTAAAACAAGTCAAGGGTGGGAATAGGCCCTGTGACTCACTAAAACAAGTCAAGAGATGAGATAGGCTCTTTGACTCACTAAAACCAGTCAGGAGATGAAATAGGCTCTGTGACTCACTAAAACAAGTCAAGGGATGAAATAGACCCTATGGCTCACTTGAACAAGCCAGGGGATGAAATAGGCCCTGTGTCTCATTCAACGAGTCAGCCGATGAAATAAACTCAATGACTCAAACAATACCATTCCTTAGCTTGGGACTATATCTATTAGTTCCACTAAATCTCTAGTTTTGACGAATGATTTGTCACTCTTTACAACAAACTGACATCAGTTAACAAGGTTGTGGTTTCAGACTTGATAAGAAAACATTAGTTTTCTATCTAACTCCTCGACAACATTCTTGTAGCTCTTTGTACTTCCACATGTACGGTTTACAAGAACCACATTCTGAACTCATCAACTGTAAGATGAGGATTCAAACGTAACGTCTTGTCACACTTGAAGTGCCACCAAACGAACACTGTCACTCGAGTTAGGAAGAACTAGAGTGATCGCACGGGAAAGGTTTCCATTACAGGAGCATACGTGAAGGCAAATCACATTATTTGAAAACCTTGGTGACCTCTATTGAGAGTTAACTATCAACTTGGGCACTTATAGGAGATACAATGATTGTGAGGCGGTCAACTCCAAACAGCTACACTAACACACACACAATGAATGTCTTGACATCAGGTTACATATGAAAAGCACACTCAAGCCGAATAGATATTCTTAAAGGATCTACACTAGACCCTATATTAGCATTCAACTTAAGTAACTATCCCTAAGTATTCCTTTGGATAGACTATCCAATCATACATCATATGACTATTGTCTGAATCTTGATGTCCTGAATAAACTCTGAATTTCACAAAAACCAAATAGCTCAAGGTAGGAGGAACTAGAATCCTTATGTAAGGTAAATTGACGATCATGGTGCGCAACGTAATCGTGAATTTACAGGTACGCATGAATTCTAGCAAATTCTATTGTGAGTCTATTTTTCGAAACACATGCATAAACTATTTCCCTATCTTTCATTCTGGTAGTGTAACGAATTCAGTTAACATATCAGAATTCTAACATAACATTCATCAAATTTCCAGCCGTAGTTCTGGTTACTCTGTGTTTGAGAAACACTCATAGTGAGATTTTGCACTTCACTTGGATAACTTCAAATGTATGTCAAAACATCTACTTGCGAACATCTGTAAAGATTCCCTACCAAACGAAGAACGAGATCTGATTTCATGCGTCTATCGAGCAGAGTTCTCGATGACCAAAACAACAACAAGAAACAACCAAAGGATGCTTCTGATACAAAAAGCCAGGGCATTTCAATTTAAATGTGCTGGTAGTAACAACAAAAGGAACGAAAACAATGGTCTGAGGGGACAGGCCTTCATGATCAAAAGAAGTATAGAGAAAAGCTCGACCTCACTGCAAGTACATGTGTGATAAACAAATGATATGATCTATGTTGTTGGATACTGGAACATAAAAGAGCTTTGGATATAATGAATTTAGTGGAATATTTTCCATAACCTCAACACCATTAGAGATTGAATATACTGTAGAACTAGCTGATGGCAAGTTAATCATAGTAGAACATGTTCTCAAAGGCTGTGTCCTAGACTTGATGGGTCAACCATTGGAAATGGATCTTATGCCTATCACTTTAGGCAGTTTTGATGTAGTCATTGGCATGGACTGGTTATCCAACACCAGGCTGAACTAGTATGCCATGAAAAGATCGTTCGTATACCTCTTCCGCATGGGGAGACATTGTATGTACAAGGCGAGAAGAGCAGTACGCCACTGCGTCTCATATCTTGTATGAAAGCACATAAATGTCTGCGGAAAGGTCATACGGCAGTTATAGCACTTATAACTGAAAAGCCGGTAGCTGAGAAGAAGATTGAAGATATTCCAGTAGTTTGTGAATTTCCGGAGGTATTTCCAGAAGACTTGCCGGGATTACCGCCTATCAGACAGGTGGAATTCTGAATCGACCTTACACCAGATGCAGCACCGATAGCTAGGGCGCCTTATTGACTTGCATCATCTGAAATGCAAGAGTTATCTACACAACTGCAAGAGTTGTTGGATAAGGGCTTTATACGACCTAGTTTTTCATCGTGGGAAGCTCCAGTTTTGATTGTTAAGAAGGATGGGAATTTCCGTATGTATCGATTACCGTGAACTGAACAAGGTTACCATCAAAAACCGGTATCCGTTACCCAGAATTGACGATCTGTTCGATCAGTTGCAAGGTTCGAGTTACTACTCGAAGATTGATCTCAAAACGGGTTATCATCAACTCAGAGTTCAAGAAGAAGATATTCCGAAGACAGCATTCAGGACGTGCTATGGCCATTATGAGTTCTTGGTCATGCCATTTGGGTTGACAAACGCTCCAGCAGTATTCATGGATCTCATGAATCGTGTTTGTAAACCTTACCTTGATAAGTTTGTCATTGTTTTCATTGATGACATTCTCATCTATTCTCAGACCGAAGAGGAGCATGCTGAACATCTTCGATTGTTATTGGAATCACTGAAACAAGAACAATTGTACGATAAGATCTCGAAATGTGACTTCTGGATGCGAGAAGTACAATTCTTGGGTCATATAGTCAATGAAAAGGGCATATACATTGATCCAGTGAAGATTGAAGCGATTAGGAATTGGGAAGCACCAAAGACCCCTATCGAGCTACGACAATTCCTTGGTTTGACGGGTTATTACCGACGATTCATTGAGGGATTCTCAAAGATTGCTCAACCACTTACAACTCTTACGCACAAGGGAACGAAGTATAACTGGACGGATAAACAGGAAGCTGCATTTCAGTTATTGAAACAGAAACTTTGCAGTGCACGGATTCTGTCCTTACCGGAAAGAACAAAAGACTTTGTGGTGTACTGTGACGCATCTGCACAGGGTTTGGGATGCGTGTTGAAGCAACGGGATAAAGTGATTGCTTACGCTTCACGACAACTACGGCCACACGAAAATAATTACACTACTCATGATTTGGAGTTAGGAGCTGTGGTCTTTGCTTTGAAAATTTGGAGACATTATTTATATGGAACTAAGTGTACCATTTACACTGATCATAAGAGTTTGCAACATATCTTTGATCAGAAAGAGCTTAATATGAGACAGCGACGAGGGGTTGAGTTGTTGAACGATTACGAATGCGCGATTAAGTATCACTCGGGAAAAGCTAATGCGGTAGCTGATGCTTTAAGTAGAAAAGAACTTCAACAAGTCGGGTTCGTGTACTTGTGATGACGATACATACTGACAAGGTACGCAGTGCTCAGCTCGAGGCTTTGAAAAAGGAAAACTTGGTACAGGAATCCTTACGAGGAATGGAAGAACAATTGGATGTTAAACCTGATGGAATTCGTTATTTCATTAATCGACTGTGGATACCTTTGTATGGAGGTTTAAGGGAACTCGTGATGGATGAAGCACACAAGTCCAGATATTCAGTCCATCCGGGATCAGACAAGATGTATCATGACTTGAAGGCACTGTATTGGTGGCCTCACATGAAAGCTGACATTGCTAGGTACGTTAGCAAATGTTTGACTTGTTCGAAAGTCAAAGTTGAATATCAGAAGAAATACCAATGTGGAAATGGGAACAGATTTCGATGGACTTTATTACTAAGTTACCCCGTACACCGAGTGGTTGTGATACGGTATGGGTAATTGTTGATCGATTAACGAAATCTGCACATTTCTTAGCAATCAAGGAAACCGATAAGATGGAGAAACTGACTCGCATTTACATCAAGGAAGTGGTAGCACGGCATGGCGTGCCCATCTCTATCATATCAGATCGGGATGCCCGATTTACTTCCAACTTTTGGAAATCTTTCCAATATCTTTGGGAATTCGTTTGGATATGAGTACCGCATATCATCCACAGAACGTACGATTCAAACGCTCGAGGATATGTTACGAGCTTGTGTAATTGACTTTGGTGATAGTTGGGAAAACCACTTACCGTTAGTGGAATTATCTTATAACAACAGTTATCATACAAGCATTCAAGCAGCATCGTTTGAAGCCTTGTATGGTCGCAAATGTCGTTCACCAGTTTGTTGGGCTGAAATTGGTGACAGTCAGATTACAGGTCCTGAACTTGTACACGAAACGACAGAGAAGATAGTTCAAATCCAGAACCGTATGGCAGCGGCTCGGGATCGACAGAAGAGTTATGCTGACAAACGTCGTAAGCCGTTGGAATTTCAAGTAGGAGACCGAGTTCTTCTGAAAGTATCACCTTGGAAAGGTGTGATACGATTCGGCAAGCGCGGGAAGCTTAGCCTACGTTACGTAGGACCTTTTGAGATCCTAAAAAGGATTGGTCCGGTAGCGTATCAGCTCCAATTACCGGATGAACTCGGTGGAGTTCATGATGTCTTTCATGTATCGAACTTAAAGAAATGTCTTTCTAATGGGACATTGATTGTATCATTGGAGGAAATACAAGTAGATGAACAGTTACAATTCATTGAAGAACCAGCAGAAATCATGGACCAAGAGGTCAAACAACTTAAGCAAAGCAAGATTCCGATAGTCAAAGTTCGGTGGAATTCAAGACGTGGTCCTGAATTCACATGGGAACGGGAAGACCAAATGATGAAGGAGTATCCTCATCTGTTCAAAACAGCAACTACAAACACTGAGAGCGCACGTTAAATTTCGGGACGAAATTTCCTTCAACAAGGGGATGATGTGATGTTTCACACATCAACACTGCAAATTTCAAACTGTAAGCACAAACACTTTATTCAATTGGCTTTGTTACAAACATTTGTGCTACATTACATTTTATACATTTTATGTGCTACATTTCATATGTTACATGTTATGGTAGTACATGCATGATTGGTTACACACATTTTGCTATGTGCGGGGTTGTATAGTACAAACAGTTACAGACACTCACTATGTGTAAGGTTACACAACACAGTATGATCAAACACAAACAGTCACAGTTAGGGAACTAACTAGTGTACACGCAAACAGTCACACTAAACGATCACATTTAGTTTTGATGTTGCAAGCATTAGATTTTGTGTGTGAACACAGAATGATCAAATCACACTAACACGTACGATTTGAACTCGTAAGTAGTTTCCTAACTACCTCTAACACTTACTAATTTTCGGGACGAAAATTCCTTCAACAAGGGGATGATGTGACAATCCGACTTTTCGAATTAACCTCGTTAACTGAAAATAGCGAGATCACAGGCCCAATAAGGCCAAGATAGGCCCAATGAGGCCCAGGTAGGCCCAATGAGGCCCAAGGTAGGCCAAGGTAGGCCAATTGTATTTATGAGGCCCAAAAGGATTAATCTAGTCCAACAATAGTTCAATTGAACCGATTAGTGACAATTCGGTATTCCGGATTAACTCCGTTAACTCTAGATTAAATCGAGATGTTATGTAATCGAGAAAAATCTAACCCAAAGGATTTGAATTATATAAAATCAGTCCCAAAATGCTGAATTGCAAGGATTAAAATTTTAGAAGGTTATAATCATCAATTTTGACTTTTATAAGTCAAAATTTGACTTAATAACTCAATTGAAAACGAAATGGTCATGATTATTAGTAAATGGCCGAATTAAATTTGAATAATCATCACATTGATGACCAAGGTGCGTTATTAGTCATCAAGCATAGAATTAAACCATATTAATAACCTATTAACTCAAAACCATTACTAAAGGTTATGAAAACCATATAATTCAACCATAATTCTAAAAATTGAAGTTTCCTAAATCTTAGTCGGCCCCTTTAGAACACATTTCATATCACAATTCAAACTGAAGCTAGTTGGATAGAGGAAGTCGATCGGGGAGCGGCCAAAGATCAAGCTACAAGTCGAATTACTTCAAATCGAGACCAAACCAGGTAAAAATCGGTTCTAGCGCATCCTAAAACGGCCGAATAAGCATAACCCTATGCTAATTTCGAATTATAATATCGAATTATACAAGTTTAAATAATTAGGGTTCATATCAAGAACGATTTGGGGATTTTTGTTCAAACAAATTTAAAAATCAAATTAAACCTCACAGAGAGTTTCGAAATCATCCTTTTAAAGAAAACTCTATGACAATTCCATCTAATTATATCGGATTGGATCATTTCGAATTCTAGGGTTCTTGAATAAAAATGTTTTGGGGATTTTGATTCAAACACGTTTTATAGTCGAATTAAACTATACAGAGAGATTCGGAACTCTCATTTTATTGAAACATCTTTGTCAATTTCATAAAATATCACGAATTGTATGAGCACGATTGCTAGGGTTCATGTGATGAAACGATTTGGGGGATTTTTCTTTAATGAGCATAAAAAATAAAATTAAATCTTTCAGATAGTTTCGAAAACTCTTGTTTAAGGAGAACCATATGATTTTTCGGATCAACATAATCGAAGTTGATCAAATCAAATTGAAAGTTTTAATACATATGTTCGAGATGATGTGAACACCATTATATCGTTTGAATTGATGAATCTTCAAATTGGGAACATGATTGAACTCGGTTGAGTATCCAGAATCAAAGCCCTATGGTGATGGAATTAAACTCAATCGAATCGTGGTCCAATTAGGGGTCACATGGTTCGGGTTAGTGTAACAGAGGGGAAACAATTGGATGGTTCTTAAAACTATTTGAAACCAAAACAAGTTGCAAAATCTGAAGCAGGTCAACTGGTTTGGGCCTTGTGTGTGTGTCCGGGAGGTGTAGGGTTCGAACCTTGCCTCATTTTGGGTTTTTGAAATTAAAACCATTTTTGATGTTTTAATCATAACTCTCTCATTTCAAATCCGTTTCGACCCGTTCGAATTGCGTCGTAACCAGAATTCAATTCCGAACATATTAGAATAATAAAATATGTATTTTGACCTGAAATCATAAATCGCGTATAATTACGCGTGTTTAACAAAATCGTATATAATTGAACGATTCAAACAATCGAACTTAAAACCGTGCATACTTTTGTACGCACGTTTCGAATATTCTAACATACATGTGTTGACACGTATGCGATTACAATCGAGATGTGACATTTCAAATAATGAAACGTTATTATTATAACACAGATTCTTCGTAAGAAGATTTCCTACGCGAGTTTCAAACAGTTGATCATTCTGTTTGCTATCAAAGGTGCGTACACGGCCCCTTTCTTATTTTAACTGTTTTGGGGGAGAAAACATGTGCAACAAACGCTTTTAGATACATATCACTTGCATGAGTTAGCTGTTTACATTAAGTGCAAACATAGCATTACAAAGCCTTCTATTTCGAACCGTTTAATTTGCCGGAGTGCAAAGCGTGGTAGTTGAAGATAGATCTATTGGGTTTGACAAACCTCACTTGGTAGATGGGATCTACGCAGGTGTTTGACTGACCAAACACACACATTACTATTGTTCGTGCTAGACAATAGTGTTAAGGCAAAAACATGCTATAGCATGGCAACGTCAGCTTCGGTGACGACCACTTATGTAAATAGTACAAATGACTAGCTATCATGACTATGCATGTGTGATTATGTTATCTGCAAACTTTATATTCAAACTGTGGTTTCAACATTTGTGAATGCTTAAACCTGTGTTATGCACCAACCTTTGTGTTGACTTGATTTACATGTTTTCTCAGGACACCAAGGCACAAGAAAGGACAAGCAGGGACTAGGGTGTTGAGTCTCATGCATACAGTTTATATTGATTATTGATTTACAACATTGAACATTGTATTCATGGTTTTACAACTGTTACACTTTGTTATTAATTTTCAAACGCTTCCGCAAAAGTTAAACTCTGATTTTACAAAATTAAGACTGAATTATGATTAAAAGCATATAGAGGTCTTTCGTTATGTCTAATGATCTGAGATCCTGGTTTGTCACGTTCCCAAACGGTATGATTCCGTTAGTTGAAAATTGGGGGTGTGACAGTTACATAGCACAGTATGATCAAACACAAACATTCACAGTTAGGTGTACTAACTGGTGTGCACGCAAACAGTTACATAGAACGATTACACTTTGGTGTGATGTACAAACATTAAATCTTGTGTGTGAGTACACACACGCACACAGAATGAGCAGACACCACACTAACACATACAAGTTGAATTCACAAGTAGTTTCCTAACTACTTCTAACATTTAACAATTTTCGGGACGAAAATTCCTTCAACAAGGGGATGATGTGACAATCCGGCAATTCCGGATTAATTCAGTTAAACCGGGACTAACCGAAGTGACACAAAAAGTTAATAAAATCAATTACGAGGGTTAGAAGTGAACAACACAATTTATAAACATCAAAATTACAATGGTTTAGTTGTAATTAAGTTAAAATATAAGGATTTTGACTTAAAAAGTCAAAATTTGGCCTAGAAATCAATTGGAAGTCGGATTTCACCTTCACAATCAGTTACACTCAAATTAAACTATCTTAAATCATCACATTGATGATTAATAACAGCCAACATACGTTATGAATCCATTAATCAGTGAATTAAACCAAAAATGACCACAAAGGTCGAAACCGTAGCTTCTCATTATCAAAATCGTATATCCCAATCATAGTTCGCGAAATTGAAACCTCAGAACCTCTATTCGGCACTTTTAGAACCTGTGAAACTAAGCAATTCGATTCAAGACGCAGCAGGAAGTGAAGTCGATTGGAAGGGGGGCCGAACATCAAGTCTATAGTCAACGTCTATCGAAATAACATCAAACCAGGTAATAATCAACCTCTACACAACCTAAACATGCCGAAAAAGCTTAGCCCTATGACAATTCGGAGTTTTAAGACCGAATTGTTTGATTTCGATAACTAGGGTTCTTCATGAAGAACAAATTGGGGGTTTTAATGCGAACATGTTTAAAAATCAAATTAATCAATGCAGAGAGCTTCGAAATCATCAATGTAATGAAACTCATATGATAGTTTTATCAAACAACTCCGAATTGAATGATTTCAATTCTAGGGTTCTTATGATAAAACGACTTTGGGGATTTTGATCGAGATGAATTCTAAAATCAAATTAATTGTTACTGTTAGTTCAGAAAACCCCGATTTACAAAACACATATGCGAATTTCATGATATAATAACAAATCAAAGGGTTTTTAGTTCTAGGGTTTCTATGAAAAACGTTTTAAGGAATTCGAACTAAACGAACTTGTTATTCAAATTAATTAGCACAGACATTTTCGAAATTTCCTTAGGAATGAGAACCATATGATTTTAGATCAATCTAAATGAAATCGATTAAATCAAATTGTAAACTTTGATACTCAAGTTCGAAACAATGCAAGCCACGAATTGGGACTTTTTGTGGTTTAATAATCGAATTAAGACAATCCCTAGACTCGGTTAGATCACAGGAATAAAACACCCAATGTTTTGATATCGATTGGGTTCGATTTATGGACCAATTTGGGCTTGGTTGTTAGGTTAAGAAACATGGGGGAACCGATTGATTAGAGATTAAAACAATTAAAGTCGTAACTATGTTGCAATTGTTTAGTTGGTTGAGATGGTAAGTGAGTGTGTAGAATGGAATGGAGGTCGCGGGTTCGAACCCGGCTCCATCTGTTTTTGGGTTTTTAAGCCATTTTAGTATTTTAATCATAAATTACCCATTTTAACTCCGTTTGGATCCATTCGAGTTGCGTTGGAAACGTAATGAAAATACGAACAATATGAAAGGATAAAATTTATATTTTAAACAGAAAACATAATCGCTTATAATTTCGTTTGTTTAAATAAAATCATAAACGACTATGTGATTGCATTAAACGATTTTAAAGTCACGCGTATTTACATATACACGTTTCTAACAAGTTTAACATACGTGTGTTGACACGTATGTTATTACACACATTAAACGACATATCGAATAACACAACGTTACTGTTTAAACACAGATTCTTCGTAGAGGATTATCTACGCGATTTCACGTGTGTTTGATCATTCTATCGCTATCAAAGGTGCGTACACGGCCCCTTTTCTACTTTTACTGTTTTGGGGGAGAAAACATGCACAAACAAACACTTTTAGACACATATCACTTGCATGAGTTAGCTGTTTACTGTAAGTGCAAACATAGCATTACAAAGCCTTACATTTCTAACCGTTTAGTTTGGCGTAGTGCAAAGCGTGGTAGTTGAAGATAGATCTATTGGGTTTGACAAACCTCACTTGGTAGATGGGATCTACGCAAGTGTTTAACTGACCAAACACACATTACTATTGTTTATGCTAGACAATAGAGAAAAGGCTATCAAACACCACAAGAGTCAGCTTCGGTGTCGACCGCTTATGTAAATAGTACAATGACTAGCTATCATGACTATGCAATGTGTGATTATGTGATCTACAAACATTTCTTACAAACAGCTTGTTCAAACATTTTGTTCAAATATTTGTGATTATTCATACAGACCTGTGTATGCACCAACCTTTGTGTTGACTTGATTTACATGTTTTCTCAGGACACTAAGGCACAAGCAAGGACAAGCAGGGACTAGGACGTTGAGTCTCATGCATACAGTTGTTGATTTAAAACATTGAACATTGTATTTATGGTTTTGCAATAGTTACTTACTATTATTACTTTCCAAATGCTTCTGCAAATGTTAAACTTCGATTTTACAAATTAAGACAAAAGTATGTTTGAAAATCATGTAGAGGTCTTCGTTATGTCTAATGATCTGAGATCTTGGTTTGTTACGCCCTAAACGGTAAGATTCCGTTAGTTGAAATTTGGGGGTGTGACAGCTGCCATGTGTCATAGGTGGCTGCCACATGTCCCACATTATTGCCAAGTGTCCGACGATGTGTCGCAGCCTGGTTATCTCGATTCACGTGCCAGTTCCTATAAATAGATAGTACCTCGTCATTTTTCGGACAAAGTTTCGAGTTCGAACCCTATTATCACGACATAAGTACCTCTATAAACCTCCTTTGAGGTCAATTGAGTGTGTGGAAGCACGTGAAGAGTGATCCGGGACTAGCCAGATGGTTAAACAAGCTGTTGTCCAGACATAGCGAGGTAAGCTTATGCTTAAGTTCTAAATGTTAAGGTTATCTTCATAAGTATATATGGGGTTGTATTGGATTAATAAAGCATCTGATATTATGTGGTTATGCCCGTGTGATACAGCGAACACCCCGTATAGATTTGGTGAAATCTTGTTAGGATCGATCTAGAAGTTCTACAATCTATCAATCACGTGCGGAATCCATGGTTGATATAGAATGAATCAAAGAACAAACAAATAATTCCATAAACAAACTTATTCTATTAATCAACAAATGATTGCAATCTTACACAAAGAGTTTTCTCACAGAGAGAATTACAATCAGGTTCTGCCAAAGTTCTTTCAAAAGTTACAAAGAAATCAGACAAACCTTCTATTTAAACAATCAGCTATCAGCCAAACCTATCTATTAGCCGAACCTCTAGGTTCGCCAGCCGAACCCTTAGGTTTGCTAGGCGAACCTAGGTTGCCATACCTACAGGTTCGCCAAACCATCCCCAGGTTATAGGTTCACCGAACCTATCAAAGCAATAGGTTCGCCGAACCTGCCTAGGTTCGTGGGCCAAACGAACCTATGCAAAACCTATAGCCGAACCTATACAAAACTTTAAATAAATTATATTTTTGAATAGCAAACTATTACAATTATGCACTAACAAACTCCCCCTTAATAGTTGCTATAAAAATCTTCAAACTTCATCTTCAACTTTGTCTTCATCTTTATCTTTAACTCCACTTGATTCACCAACAGTATCACTAACAACATTATCCCCTGCTCGTATAACAACTAATCGAGGAATCTTCGCTAATCTCTCTGCTTCCAACTTATCATCTCTATCATCTATTTCCTTTTGAACTTTCATCAATTCAAAATACAGGTAATTCACATCATCCCAATTGTATCCAGAATGTATAACCAAAGTATAACACATTCTAGCAATGGTTTTAAATTGAATTGCCATGTCTTTGTAACTTACTCCAAAATCATGAAATCCATCATCTGCATATATCTCAGCCATATTGAGTAGATCAATATCGTCCTTTGAACAATTTACAATCCACACAGGATCTAACAATCTGATCACTCTCCACTTGTCATCTTGTTTCAAAAGAATCACCCCTTCAGATGTCTGGTCATCATAAAACCAGAATTTGAAATAAGGATTCCAATTATGTTCAATCATTCTCAGTCTTGGTCTTTTGAATACTGTCATCTTTGAATATCCATGAATTTTATCTCTAACTTGAGGTGAAAGAAAACTCCATCCAGTCCTGGCTTCTTTATTCAACAACCTCTCAAAAGTTTCATTATGATTTGTCTGGATAGGTTTGATCATCTTCAGTCTAGACAATTGCATGCACTCAAATGATGGTAAACTCATCAAGTCCAAAGCTTTACCGAAATATTGACATCCGTCAATCCTTTTCACAACATAGCAACCTTTATCTGCAAGGCTTCCAGGAATATTATGAAAGTAACCATAACTCACAATTCTTCCAATCATCTTTGATTTGGATCCAAGCTTAAATCTTTTGAATTGCGTAGTTTGGTTTTCTTGAACTTTGTTGTCAATCACTTCAATCATCTTCTTAAAAATATACAAATGATCAACAATATATTTTGTCTCCTCCTGATATTCTTTCCAAAAATCCATATTTGTCTTTTCTTTAATCGGATCCAATAATGTCTTTGACATACTTCCAAGTTCAAAAATTTTCTTCAAAGTATTCATGTTGTACAAATCTTCATCGATTATATCATCCTTCTCAAAATCAGATAAATCCATCTCATCATCTTGCTCAAAATCAAAAATCTGATCAGCATCAATCTCAAATAAATCATGAAAGTCTTATGCAGAATAACCACCAGCAATTTCACCTTCTTCCAAATCTTTATGAGCTGAAATCTCTACTATCAATCGCTGCAAATCAACATCAGAATGCATTTTAAACAATTCAAGAAATTTGGGCAACGAGTAATCAATAATCCTCTCAGGATTTTCTATTGCATCTAAATCCTCAAGCTCAACTTCATTACAATCAGTAAACCTATAAGAAACAGCACTAACTGGAGTAACTTCCATAGCAATCTTTGACGAATCATACAAAACAATGGCTCCAGTCATAGAATCCAATCCACCAGCTCCACTACTCACACTCCCATATCTCCATCATCTCCTCCATCATCATCATCATGAGCATTCAAGCTCGGATGTTCATCCACATCACTATCATCATAGTCTACCTTCTCCTCTTCCTTTTCCTCTTCATCATCATCAATATCAACAACCACCTTCTCCACACCAGATCCCGAAGCTTCAGTTGTAGAATCTTTAGCTTCCAACTCTCTAATCTTTTGCCTGAGATCAGTATTTTCATTCCTTAGTTCAACAATGTCATCATTCTGTAGCTTGACAAAAAATTCCAAATCAGAGATCCTTTCACTCATCCTCTTCTTCTCAGCTACATCCTCCTCTCTCCATTTGATCAATTGACTAATCTGAGCTTTCATCTCATCAAGTTTATTTGTGCCCGAGGAGGAAGGTTTATCAGCTTTAGCTTTATCCTTTTCCATCTTATAAAGATCAAACTCCTTAGATAGCATAGAAATTCTTCTTCAGAGTTCACTGTCATCATAGTCCACAGTAAAGTTTAAATCACCCAAATTATCTAATTCTTCAAATAAAGATTCATCTATGGGAATAGACTCATAATGAAATGAAGTCTCTGGAAATGATGTAGTGACAGTTGTAGCATCAGCAAAAGATGAAACAAATGTAGCTACATTTACAAACTCAGGAGTTTGTAAAGTAGAAACAGGAACAGAAGCTGGAGTAGTAGAAACTGTAGCAGATGAAGAAGTAATCACAGGAATAGATGAAACAAAAATAGTAGAAGTCACAATGTATGAAGACACAACGGTCTTAGTAGCTTTTGACTTCTTCTTCTCATATGGTCCTTTAGCCATTCTCTTTATTTTCTTAGGTCTAGAAGACTCAGGCTCTTTAACTTGAAAACTAGGATCAACCCTTTCTTCTCTTGCCTCTTCAGATTTGTCAGTAGCATTCCTTTTCTTCAATATTTTTATCACTGTACTTCCCATCACAATTGTTTCTAACGCTGACTCTGATTCTGTAGATTCTTCACCTTTATCTTCATCAACAGGTTTATCCTGTTGCTCAGACAATACAACATCAATAGGCTCCTGTGAACTTGGTTCTTGTGAAGATTGATCATGTGGTTGTGATCGGGAAGATTGACCTATGGACTTCCTTGACTGTTGCCTTGGAGCAGGTGGTGGTGGTTGTGGTTGATCATCATCATTATCATCAAAGTCTTCAGTATCAGACTCAGACTCTGCATGTCTCCACATATCATCCTCAGGACCTAAATAGTTAGCCCTGGCACAGTGTCCTATCAATTCCTTCTCCAAAATAGCATCTCCACTTCTTTGATACACTCTGACATGACCATGATTTGAGTCAGTCATGTGTTTCAACTTCAGAAGATCAGAAGCCTCTATGGGCAACATCTGTTCTGGCAAACCTCTCTTCGATCAACATCTGAACAAACCTATGATACATGTAAAATCTATCCTTGGCTTTAGTGATGTTATCTGACATATAACAGAATATCATTGCAGAGAAATTGAACGGTTTGTTCAATATCAATGCCACCATAGCTGATCTCATAAGATCCCTCAGCTCGTCAAAGGTTCCTTTCCTCATGCTAAGACAATGAAGCAACACATGCGCTAGCAGCTTGTATTGAAGAGGAAGCTTTCCCTTCTTTACAGAAATGGCATTGTAAGCCCCGAAGTATCTGATCCGAAGAAAACAACCCTTGATACACCTTTCTGGTATGATAGTCATACCATTAGGCTCTCCTCCGAACTGCAGTACTCTATGGATATCTGCCTCAGACACACGAAGTGCTTGTCCAAGTACATTTGCTTCAATGACATAATCGTTATCTACAGAAATCAATCTAGCAGACTCCCAAAGCTCTGAATATGAGATCGATAAATCTGGCAGGAGTTGGATATGGCATAATATATCCTTGATCGACGTAGAAACTCAATCATAGGCCGAAATTCTTTGCCATTCCTTGTGGTAGGATCTAGATAAGCACAAACATTGTATTTGTCTCCGAATGTTAAGTTCGCCATTTCTACAATTAGAAATAAAACACAATTAGAAACAAAATTAAAAAAACTAAAAAAATTTAAAAAAATTTAAAAAAATTAAAAATTTTCTAAGTATAGAACCAGCGAACCTTTCCTGAAATGAACCTAATGCTAGGCGAACCTAATCCTTATACGAACCTAAATCTTAAACGAACCTAAGTCTTGAACGAACCTTCTGTTGAATCAACCTTTGAATGAACGAACCCTCAATGAACGAACCTTCATTGAACGAACCTTCAAATCAAACGAACCTATTGGTCAAACAAACCCTGACCAATAAGGTTCGGTTCTATTGAAATTCAGAGGTTCGCCACGAACCTTAGAACCAACGAACCTGTTCATCCAGCGAACCTTTTCAATTTCAAATTCTGTTTTACAAATCTTCAAATTAGATATAAAAATTTATATACCCAGGTTCGAAACTCCATGATGAACAACATTAACAAAATCAGTTTGTCCAAAACTTAAATTTTAACAGTTTAAACTCAAAGAAATAGGTTCGACTCTAAAACTCCTGGAATCAGTCATATCTCATAATCTAGCCAGTCAAATTCAATGATTTCTACCTAAAAATGATCAGATAATGATTCTGAATAAAATCATATCAACAAAACAGCTTCGGAGGTTCAGAATCAAAAATCGAAAAAATTGCTTCTTGCAGGTTCGTGGCTGTGAATACAGTGAAAGTGACGAACCTCACTCACGAACCTGATATATATATTCACGAACCTATTCAGGTGAACCTATCAAGCGAACCTGTCCACAAAACTTTTAAACGAACCTTTTGGATGAACCTCTCAGACGAACCTGAACAACGAACCTTTCAAGCGAACCTGTCCAACGAACCTGATCAGCGAACCTGACCAACGAACCTTGTGGATGAACCCTATCAAAAACCTGTTCAACGAACCTGTCCAATGAACTTGATGGATGAACCTTCTCACAAACCTATTTCAGGCGAACCTTTGAAAATTTTGATTTTTTAATTAAAATTTCAAAACAATTCATGTTTAAATTTTTCAAAGATAAACAAATAATCAAAAATTATTGATTTAACATCAGATAAAAATAAAAACCTTTTTGTAATTTTTCAAATTTTTAGAACAATTAAACTACAAACTTAACCAATCTAACTATACTAACAAATATCAAATCTTTTTATTTGAGAAAGATCCAGATATGAGATCATATTGTTATATAATTATCAACACATCTGATTGAATTAATGAATAGATTTATTTGCAAATTATAGTTCCAAGATGATTGTCAGTAGACTTATCCTTTTTAAATTTAATTACTTAGTTAAAATATCAATTTAAACAAAATTATTAAATACCTTATAATTTTCATTTACTTGAACACATCCCCGATTTGTGAATAACTAATCAAACATAAATGTTCTTGAAACCTGTTACTTCAATTTTACTAGACTAATCATGCAAAAATAAAGCAGAATTTCTTTTTGAAAATAACAAAATAGAAAACAATTTGAATTGTTCAAAATCTTGGAATCAAGGTTGATACTTACGTATGCTCAAATGATCCAGAAAATGAACTAAACAATAATTTAAGATTAAGCTTTTAACAATCAGTTAGATATTTTCATATACGCAGAGATTGTCCAAATCTTAAACAAAACCGAGTAAACAAATTTGAATCGTTTAAGGCTATAACAATCAAGTCGATACGTAAGTATACGCAAAGAATGTTTCAACTTTAAACTAAAATAAAAGAAAAACAAAATTAGAATTTCTTTTGAAAAATAAACACATGATTAAAACTAGTCATTTAACTTTTTGTTCAAGAAACTTTTTGTAAGAAAAATTACCACTCTTTCAGGATAAAACTAAGTACTGCATTCTAAGCATCTGTTTCTTATAAAACATAATCAAACTTTTGTTTAAACTTATTTTAACTAGTTATAAACCTACTAACACATCATACTTAGTACTTGTAACTGCTCTTTATGTTTCAGTTCTTAATGGTAAAGATATGCTTCCAATTGTACGCAATGTACTATCATTTCTCACTTGGTCGAATCAATTTTTCAGAATTTTCAATTTTTTAATGTTTGTGTTTTTGTTTTTTTAAATGTTTTTGTATTTTTAAAATTTCTCCCCCTAAAAACTAAAACACAAAACAACAAAAAATAAAATATCAGATGTTAATTCATTAAAAAATGATTATGAAGGAGATTGATTCTTAATTACCTCACCCATGTCCCGAATTCTATTTAATTTGAGTAAATACTCAAAACGGTTTTTGTCAAAGGCCTTGGTGAGAAGTCTGCTCTTTGCTCGTCAGTATGTATCTTCACCACATCAATAAGTTTCTTTTCATAGCAATCGCGTATGAAATGAAACCTAATATCAATGTTTTTTGAATGTGAATGATACACATGATTCTTAGTGATAGCAATAGAAGCCTCGTTGTCAACATGAATCGGGGTAGTCATGAAATTCAATCCGGACGTTTAGATGTCCTTGGTGAAATCCGGACGCTGCACGCAGTTAGTTATGTAGGGTTCGGCTAGGTTAGAGCTTACATGGAAAAGGTTCGTCGCACATGGTGTCATAGGTTCGCCCCTATTAGTTCGCTACTCAGAAATGGTCCGGCTGAGAGAGCTTCGGGTATCCAGGGTTCGTGAACTCCAAGGGTTCGGCTAAAGCATCAAGGTTCAGTCCGAGGGTTCGCTGTATAGGGGAGGTTCGGCCGACTAAAGGTTCGGCCACCTGTACTATGTATCTCGTCCCATTGTTCTTCACCATTATCTTCATGTTCTAGGACTTGCAGGTCTTTCCATTGTTTCCATAGGTTAAAACTAACTTGATTTAACAACATTAACACCCTATCCTTGATTAAAAGTTGGCAACCATATATACACTATGTTTTTAACAAAAACCGAAAAGTAGAAATTAGATTTACCTCTATATGTTGATCAACTGTAAGGTTTCTTCGTATCCTCTTGTTCCTCTCGATCACGCGGTCGTGTAGGCTCCAAGATCTCGTGAATCCATCGAGAAACGAGTGAGATAATCTAGAGAGAAGTTAGAGAGAGAGTGGGAGTGCGTGTTTTAGGGAGAGAATGAAAGTTGGGAAACGAGGAAGAAGGTGGTGACCTTCTTGCTTATATCGCGTATGTACCCGCGTGTTCGGTCTTGTTTTATCGCGATAATATATATTATAAGTTTGGTTTTCTCATTAAACATATTTAAAACGTAAAACATTTAAATGATTTAAGTCTCGTCAAAACATGTTACTTACGTACGTATTCGTAAAGATCGTCACCTTTGCGAATTCGACACTTGTATCGTATTTCGATTCGATTTACGATTTACGGAATATCGTTTGAGAATATTATTCCTAATAATTATATTCGTGTGAATCCTCACCCACGCGAATACATTATTAAGTTAATACTTCTGAATCAATATTCGCGTTTAGATTTATAATCGTCGCCTCACCAACGCGAAATTGTTCCCGATAAAGCCTTCATTATTTTATTAACTTTATTATTATAAATTCCAATCCAAAACCCACTAAATCATATCACTGACACATCCATGATAGACCGAAATATGCATATGTATAGGGCATATGTAGGGGTCAGTCGCAACCGCCCCAGCCACCGTCCCACCGCTATTTCGATAAACCATGACCATGTGTCGTTGACTATGTTTAGCAACTAAACAACAGACAAACTCCTAATTCCCTTCCATTCCAAACCAATAATTCGTTATCTGTGAATACAACTGCGATAAGCTCTCTGGTTCTGTTTAGTTGGGTTACAACTAAACTTCCCATGGTTTACGCGTATAATAATATGTTCTCACTATGGATACCAATCATCAATAATATCATCCAATAATTAATTATCATTAATAATTATCATCTGGTCGTAACAGTACAATCGTACATACGTATGGACGACCTGAAATACAGTGATGTTACAGCTCAATACTACTAATCTGGGAAAAGTTACTGTTGAAGTTGTTAAGGATCATATGACTATTCTATCTTGTGTTGTCAGTGCATATGATGAACAAGTGGCTGGAAGAATTGGAAATGCAAATTTGACATTTGAAGACTATGCACTAATCGATGATGATGAAATGGAACTAATCGATACACAATGGGCACTGGCGAGTGTCATTCGAAGAATCAATCGGTATGAGAAGAAGACGGGCAATAAATTCACTTTCGACCGCAACACCAAATTTGGATTCAATCCAAAGTCTACTTAGTGTTATAACTGTGGTGAGCTTGGTCACTTTGCCAGAGAATGCAAGAACCCTAAGAAACAAGGGGATCTAAATCCGTTCAAGCCACAAGATACTTTTCAGAAAAAGAAAGAAAAATCTGATGATTCATCTAAAGCTCTTGTTAGTCAAGCTGATGAGGGATATGATTGGGGGAAGCAATACGATGAATTGATGGGTACGTTTATGGCTTCGATGGAAGAAGAATCTTGCAAAGGCAAGGAGAAAGTGGATGAGGTAAATGAGGATTTGTTTGAGATGATTGATAAACTGAAGGTAATGAATGCTTAGCTAACAGCTGAACTGATGGAGAGCACAGAAGCAAATAAAATGTTGATTTTAAGAGAAAAATCTTTTGACAAGAAGATAATCGATCTTGGTAAAGAAAACGAAGACTTGAAGATCAAAGTTTTACAAAACAACCATGCTGTGTCTGTGCATCTTGAATCAGTTCAGAAGTTAAAAGTGGAATTATCAGCAGCTAAAGCTGAAGCTGAGTTACACAAAGGCAAGCTTGATAATTACCAAAATTCAGCTTATGTCATCGATTACTTTGCGGCTATGCAAAGATCTTCGCATGATACTTCTGGAATTGGTTTTCATGCTGTGCCACATCCTCCAAGTTATGTATCAAGATCACAACTTGATCCTACTTTGGAAGTTAATCCGATTTCATTAAAGGAGATTGTGTCTGATCATGTAACTGAGGATGAGGGAAATTCATCATCTCATGATAGTGAATTTGTTGACTATGATGCTCCTATTATCGAGGACATTACAGATTCAGAATTTCTAGCTGATATTCTGAGAATGATTGGTCATCAAGTCAATACTGTTGAGAAACAGAGTATGAAGTGTCAAAAATCCAAGTTTGACATGAAACCAGTTGGCAAAGCAATGGTTTCTCCAACTGTTGTGTCTAAATCAGTGCCAAAAGTCAAAACTACATATAATTTCAAACCAACTGTATTTGTCAAGTCTCCTAATACATAGAAAGGAGAATCGAGTAATGTTTTTCAAAAACAAAAAGATATTTCTGACAAGGTTGATAAGAAGGTTGTCAAGGTGGTTGACAAGGGTAATCAAAAGAAGGGAAAATCATAGTTTTTTCAAATTCAAAAGAATAATTCCAAGACAGAAGCCACTGGTTTGAAACATAATAGTTCATCTTCATCTGTTGCATCTAAAACTTTGGGTTCATCAAAGAGTTGTGATGAATTAAAACCAAAGAGTATTTCACAAAGGAAATGCTATATGTGACAACTAGTACCAAACCGTCCGGCAATTCCATACGGTGTGTGTACTTTCACCATTTACTGTGTGTAAATACAGTACGTAAACAGTTGTGTGACAACAGAACTCAGAAAAACAAACCACAATTGTATGTGTTTAAGTGAAAACTTAAATACAGTAAATACAACAACTCAAGAGAAACGCAGTGTTCAAACGAATAACAACAACCAGTCGGTTGCGATCTGATATCCATAGATGACAGGAATCAGATGACCGACAATTCAATGTGAAAACAATGTGATATTTTGAGTCCGATAGTGAGGAAACACAATTCAAACGTAATTTACAGTGTCGTTTCAGAATAACGAACTGACAGTGTGTTTGCGTGGGTGACGATTCACACAAACATATCTGTGAGTTTAACGTTCTGAACGGTAACGGATAATTAGAAAACCAAATCAGAAAGTGAAACATACGATCGTGTTCGTACAGATAGCGCTCTGTACGAAGACGCGCGTAAGTGACGCGATCTGACGAAACGGAAACGGAACATGGCGCGAACGATAATAAATTTAATAAAATAAAATAATTAACATTTTACAATTTTGAAACTCATCAAAATAATATATTTAACTTTCTTTTAATTATTACGAGTTAATTACGCGTAAAAATCCGGATACGCGACTAAATTACGAACCGAGCAACCGAAACGGACCCGAACACCACGCGTGATATAAAAACCCCAAATGAGAAGAGTTTTCTCATTTCCCACCTTCTTCCTTCTCTCTCTACTCCAAAATCCGGCCACCATCTTCCACCCTCATTTTCAATCTTCAAAACCCCATATCTCTTTCATTTCTTAACCAATTCGAGTGATTCTTGCGCCCACGCGAAGCCCTTGACGAGCTCTACAAGAAAGTACAACAGATCTAGAGTTTTAACCAACAAAATCGGAGGTATGATGCTTGAAACATTTCTAGAAATAGGGTTTTCTCACACCCTTAGTCGACCTAAGTGTTAATCGGGTCTAACCACACGATAGCTCGGATGCATGCACTAGCTAGCTGTGTCAAGAATCAACCACATCGTGTAGGTAACCCTGGAATCCTAGGGTCGATGAAGATGGTGCTGGTTGCATGTACAGGTTCGGCATGGGAGTGACGAACCCTCACGAACCATTGTTGCAGACTACCAAACCCATGTACACGAACCAACCCGCCACCGAACCTTTGTCCTCAGCCGAACCCTTGGCTACCCACGAACCCATGCACAGCCCCAGCTCTGGTTGCCGAACCTTGGTCAGATGCCACGAACCCTCCATGAAAAAGCCGAACCATTTTGTGCGACGAACTCTAGGGATGAACCACGAACCCAGCTGGCGAACCATACACCTTGGCGAACCTTGGACCTGTGTATCCATCCAGCCGAACCATGGCCACCGGACTCATCAACAGAGAGCGAACCTACGATGGTGAACAATTGCCACGAACCCAAGGCAGCATCACCGGCCATCCTTCTTGTTGCGGCCCATGAGGCTGTCCCAGCCCAACTCCCTCAGCCTCATTACGTATTAACTGGCCCAAACAACAATTACCTAGGCTCACTACCACTAGTTAGATCCCTGCGATGATACGGTCCAGTTACATCTAACCAAGTTGGCCCAATATTGTTCTTCGGCCCAGCATACACCAATCGACCCACATAAAAAGAAAAACTTATCAGGCCCAACTCCACTCCTTGGCCCATTTGTCTTGTTCGGCCCACACTTTCTTAAGCAGCCCACAAAGAAAATCCATTAGGCCCAATTGGATGTTTAGGTTCAACTGGAAGCACAAGGCCCATTGTTCGGCCCAAGTCTAACCTCATCATTGGCCCACGAAATTGAGTCGGCCCAAAACCTTTGGACAATTCGGCCCAACTAATATATTTAGACCATATGAATTAATTGGGATAAGTACCTGAAATGATATAAAAAGGGTTAAGATACATGGAGTTATGATCTAATTACTACAAAGGTGATAAAAAGTAGTTTTAAGGCAATGACCAAACTTAAAACTTTAATGACAGGTTGATAGTTACATGGTTGGTTTATGACCATGTAATAAACCATATTTTTATATAAAATCATGGTAACAAAGTAAGTCTTAACTCCAAAGATAAGTAAACATTAGAGTATGTTTACAAAGAGTCATGTAATGTTAGCAAATAACACTACAAATAAATGACCAAGTGTTAGAAAATCCATGGTTATTAGACAAGGGCCGAATGTAAACCGTGACTCCTAAGTGCTAGTCAACTTTAAGGCTAACACCAACACACATGCAAAAACACATTCAAAGACTCGTACTTATAAGTTACAATAACATGCACTCAATACAGGAACGTGAAAACTATTACAAGAACAACAAAGAGCACGTGCATTCTTTACTTTAACCTAAGTCAACCACTACAACAACAAGGTGAGTTCATATACCCTTTTTCTAATCTTTTCTGATTTCAAAGCTCGGGGCTGAGAAACATGCGAAACTTTTAATTACTTAAAATTTTTCTATTAACATATTGCTCAATTCATGATTTAGATAAATATTGTTTATCTTTAGTATCGTTTATCATTACATGCTTGCTTGTTCATTACATCATACCTGAAATAGTTAGGAAGATATATACCATTATAGCTTCTTGACACATGTATGCACTAGAATAAAATAAGTTGTTAAGAATATATCTTACAGCTATTCATTATTCTTACACGATAGAACCACGGGGAAAAACCATGGGATAGTATGTCAATAACAATTACTAATGACAAGAATGATCATCATGATAAGGTAATTTCATGATAACAATATCATTAACACATCACTAACATCGTGTATAAGACATGTTCTTATGACACTTTGTTCAAGATCGCTAGAACACGCATCCTTGAGATAACAGTTGAGACATTTATTTGTGATATCGAGGATGATATCGCATGCACACGCTTTTGGGATGGCATTTCACACACATACCATCATTACTTACTAAGACTCTATTTAGAGCACATCTTATAACCGTCAGACGATGTCGGTTACACAACCATAGATCAGTCGAGTAACCACTAACATTAATCATTAGAACTTTGGGGTAATTAAACGAAATCACACCGGGCACGAGAGGTGCTATCAATCAAATTAATATCATGCATAAAATCTAGGAAATTAGTTCATTTCAATAGATATCGTGGGAGGATATCTTACACACCGGGCTGATCAGAAATGACAACTACTGAGACTATTACGTGTCTAACTGGGAATCATGAGTAGGATATTTTACACACCGGGCTGGATATGGGTGGCAGCTACTGGGACGATTATGTCCCTACCTAGGTATCGAGTATGATATCTTACACACCGGACTGGTTAGTACTGACAGTCACAGAAACTATTAAGTTTCCCTCTAGATATCGAGTATGATATCTTACATGCCGGGCTAATCCGTAAGGAATAGCTAACACAGACTACTATGTCTCTTTATTCAATTGTTTGGATACACTACATGCCGGGCTAATTGGTAATGATTAGCTACTGAAACTATTACGTTTCATTCTAGATATCGAGTATGATATCTTACATGCCGGGCTAATCCGTAAGGAATAGCTAACAGAGACGATTTCGTTTCTTACTTGTTCATTTGGGTTATATTACATGCCGGGCTAATCCTTAAGGAATAGCTAACAGAGATATTATGTCTCTTTATTCAATTATTGGTTTACTTTACACATCGACTTATCCGTAAGGATTAGTTAACAGAGATGATTACATATCTTACTTTATTCATTGGGCTATTATACATGTCGGCTGTTCCATAAGGAATGGTTAACAGAGCTAATTCTGTCTCTATCTCTCTTTCATTATCGGGATAAACATACCGGGAAATCATGGGTGAAAGGAAATGGGTATCCATCATTGTATTACAGGTAGTGTTGAGTGCAGTTAAGCATGTGGTGGCGTGGCGTCTGGGCTTGACCCTTTCGTATGCCCCTATATATAAGCATGCTTGACTGGATGAGACATTATCTGTGCACACAATCATGGAGAGGACATTGTGTGGAACATGGGATTCAATTAACAGTACAACTTGTGTGAAACGCTGTGAACATAATTTACAAGAATTCAATGGTTTTCAATTACTAAACTTATGAACTCACCAACCTAGTGTTGACTTTGTTTAAATGCATGTTTTCTCAGGTGACAGACAGGTCTAGTTAACAAGCATCAGTGTTTAAGCTAGAGGACTTTTAGAAGGCCTAGCTTACTTTTGGATGCACATATTTTGATGACATTGTGAATCTATTTTGCATATCTTGTACAGCTACAAGATAGAAACTACACGATTCTTTTGGATTAGATTTACTTAGTTAAATTAAGAACACGTACTGTGTAATTTAACTTTGTAATTCTATGTTATATGTCATGATTAGCATTTCTCATTATACATCATGTGCCATGCAAAACAATCTGATCATTTCGATTATCATTCAAGATATCGCGCCCCGGGTACTTTCCGCCCGACGGGAAAACCCGATCTGTTCCCGCCGGCCTGGGGTGTGACAGATTGGTATCAGAGCCATGGTTATACAGAAATATAGGTCGTATTACTTACACGGTTTGGCCTAGACTATAACCTAGGGACCCTCATATAGAGATCATGTGACTTAGGATTCTATTTGCATATGTCTTCTGCTTCTGATCACTGCACTAACCGATTTTCTTTCGGTTATGATCAGAATGCCGCCGAGAAGACAACCACCGCTATTACCGTTGACTCAAGGTTCAGCTCCGCACTCTTCGACACCAACACCACCTGATTCTCCTCCACATCTACCACCTCCACATCCTCCTCCTCCGCCACCACCTGCTTATCAGTTGGATCCTGCTACCGTGGCACTGGCCACCCTTTTGACTAGTCAACTGAGGGATGTGATCCCGGAGATGATGAACATAATCAACACAAACAACAGCAATAATGTCGCCAACTCATCTGGAGAAGGCAGCGGGAACACCCGACAACAACAGGACTACTCCTACAAGAACTTTGTAGGATGCAAGCCACCAGCATTCAGTGGCGCTGAGGGAGCCGTCGGTTTGATCCAATGGATCGAAAATATGGAAACTACTCTCGATATTAGCGGGTGTCCTGAGCAACACCGCGTGAGGTATGCTGCAGGATCATTTGAGAAACGAGCACTAACCTGGTGGAATGCCCAGGTTCACACCAGAGGAAGGGAGGAGGCATTGGCAATGTCTTGGGGGGATTTCAAGACTTTTTTGAGGGGTGATGTCACACCCCCAATTTCAACTAACGGAATCATACCGTTTGGGAACGTGACAAACCAGGATCTCAGATCATTAGACATAGCGAAGACCTCTATATGAATTTCAAAAACATACGTTGGTCTTTAAAACAAACATAATAACCAGAGTTTACAAAAAGTTGCGGAATCGTTTCAAATCAAAACCAATAAACTGTTGATAAGCAAAACATTACAAATCAAAATACTGAAATAATCAAATTCAAATGTTCAAAGTGTTTATATGCATGAGACTCTATCTTCCTAGTCCATGCCAGCTGTTACGCGCGCCTTAGCGTCCTGAGAAAACATGCAAATCAAGTCAACACAATGGTTGGTGCATAACACAGGTTTTAAGTAATCATAGAGTTCAAAACAGCAGTTTGAATAACAAGTTTGTAGATAACATAATCACAATTGCACAGTCATGATAGCTAGTCATATAAACTATTTACATACGTGTTCGACACCGAAGCTGACTAGTTGCCATGCTATAGCATGTTTTCGCCTTGCCACTATTGTCTATCACAACAATAGTAAAAATATGTGTTTGGTCAGTCAAACACCTGCGTAGATCCCATCTACCAGGTGAGGTTTGTCAAACCTAATAGATCTATTTCCAACTACCACGCTTTGCATTACAGCAAACTAAACGGTTCGAGGTGTGTAAGGACTTTCAAGTTGATATGTTTTCACATAATGTAAACAGATAACTCATGCAAGTGTTATGTATCTAAAAATCAGTTTGTTGCACATGTTTTCTCCCCCAAAACAGTTTAAAATAAGAAAGGGGCCGTGTACGCACCTTTGATGATAGTAGAATGATCAAACACGTGTGAATTTGCGTAGAAATCCTCTACGAAGAATCTGTGATTTAAACAATAACCTATTGTTATTCGAATAATCGTTTTGTGCTTAAAATCACATACGTATCAACATACGTATGTTAAAGTGTGAGAATTAGGCATACGGAAGTACGCGTGCTTTTGAAATCGTTTAAATAAAATCACATTTGATTTTATTTAATTAAACGTAGTTATACGCGATTTCGTGTTCGGATTAAAATATGAATTTTATCATCTCAACACATTCGTATTCTCGTTACGGTTCCAACGCAACTTGAACGGACTTAATCGGAGTTCGTATGAGAAAGTTATGTTAAAAATACCAAAAATGAATTAAAACCCAAAAACTGGTGGAACCCGGACTCGAACCCGCGACCACTCCCTCACAACACACCCATCCTACCACTCCGGCCCGCTAGGGTATCGCACAAGGATTCCAGAATAAATTGTTTTAAGTACTCAACAAACCGGTTTCTCTTTTGATATTATAGCCGAAGCATTCAATCCCCAATTGACCATGAATTCGAATTCTATCAAACCTAAAACCATAGGGCTATTATTCCTTGAATCCAACCGATTCTAATAATGGTTTTAATTTGATCCAAACTTAATCAAAATGTTCTAATTGATCCCAACTAGGTTCGGTTTTGAACCGAACTCACATTCAACACAAGATCTTATAATTCACTATTATAAAATCAAATTAACTTAGGCTTTAGTTTAATCGCAACATTCTGACACTTCCTATTAGGTTTAATTCGATTATCAATCCAATTAGATCAGAAACCCCCAAAATAGTTATACCTATGAACCCTAAAACTAGAATTCAATAAATTCGATGTTTATATCTGAAATACTCATAAATATTAGCTTAATCGAAACCTTCTGAGTGTTCCTAAGTATTTCAATTTGATTATAGAGCTCTTTTTCATGGAAACCCCCAAATCCGTCTTCTACATGAACCCTAGAACTCAAATTCCAAACATTCGTTGTTATAAATCGAAATTGACTTATGTTTACCCTTAATCGGCCATATTAGAAGGTGTTGTAGTGATTACATACCTGGTTTGATATCGAATTGATATACTTCGACTTGTGATGGAATTTCGGTCGAGTCTCAATCGGTTTCTTCAATCATGAGCTCTTGAGATCAAATTGATAGATGTTACAGCCTCTAACTGTGCCGACTAAGGTCTCTGAATGCTTGATTTCACGATTTATGATACAATTTGGTGACTTTGATGTATCATGAAACGGTTACGGCTTTTGGACCCCAAATGATATAAATTAGGTCATTAATTCTTCTAATAACGCATGATTTCTGTTACATCTCACTAATATGAGAATGATTGAAGAGTTAATTCCATTAATTTCAATGTAACAACACAAATTTCGAATTCCCCATATATACATAACCGAATTTTGACCTTTTGGAGTCAAAATCAAGTATTATTACAACTTATAGCCTAATCCTTGAAATTAACTCTTTAAAACTTTATTTTTGATACTTCTTAACCCTTATAGATCATTCCGGACCAATAACTTAACATTTCAATTAACACAGTTACACTAAAAATCCCGAATTGTCACTAATCGGTTAAATTGGAATACCACTGGGCTAAATTAATCCATTTGGGCTTCTCCAATACTATTGGGCCTCACTGGGCCTTCCTGGGCCTACCTTGGTCTTCCCTGGGCCTACTTGGTTTACATTGGGCCTTACTTGAATTTATTGGGCCTTATTGGGCTTCTCTTGGCTTTGTGGGCTTACATTGGCTATGTTGGGCCTAACTGATCTTGTTGAGCCTCCATTAACCTTATTGGGCCTTCATTGACCTTGTTGGGCCTTCATTTACCTTATTGGGCCTTGATTGGTCTTATTGGGCCTGTGATAGCACCAACTTCTGTTAACAAAGTTAGTGTGAAAAGTCGGATTGTCACATAATCCCCTTGTTGAAGGAATTTTCGTCCCGAAAATTAACAAGTGTTAAGAGTAGTTAGGAAACTACTTACGAGTTTAAATCGTACGTGTGAGTGTGATTTGATCATTCTGTGTGCTTGTGTGTACTCACACACAAAGTCTAATGCTTGCAACATCACAACTCAATTGTGATCATTCAATGTGACTGTTTGCGTGTACACTAGTTAGTTCACCTAACTGTGACTGTTTGTGTTTGATCTGTGACTGTTTGTGTTTGATCATACTGTGTTGTGTAGCCTCACACCTAGTGAGTGTCTGAAACTGTTTGTACTATGCAACCCCGCACATAGCAAAGTGTATGTAACCAATGTACTATGCAACCCCGCACATAGCAAAATGTATGTAACCAATCGTGTATGTACTACCATAACATGTAACATATGAAATGTAGCACATAAAACATATAAAATGTAATGTAGCACAAATATCTGTAATAAAATCAATTGAATAAATAAAACGTTTGTGCTTACAGTTTGAAATTTGCAGTGTTGATGTGTGAAAGCATCACGTCATCCCCTTGTTGAAGGAAATTTCGTCCCGAAATTTAACGTGCGCTCTCAGTGTTAACAGTAGGTGTCTTGAATAGATGAGGATATTTCTTCATCATTTGATCTTCTCGTTCCCATGTGAATTCAGGACCCCGTCTTGAATTCCATCGGACTTTGACTATCGGAATCTTACTTTGCTTCAATTGTTTGACCTCTCGGTCCATGATTTCTGCTGGTTCTTCAATGAATCGCAGTTGTTCATCTACTTGTATTTCTTCCAACGGTACAATCAATGTCTCGTCAGAAAGACATTTCTTTAAATTCGATACATGAAAGACATCATGAACTCCACTGAGTTCATCCGGTAGTTTGAGTTGATACGCAACCGGACCAATCCTTTTCAGAATCTCAAAAGGTCCTACGTAACGTGGACTAAGCTTCCCACGCTTGCCAAATCGTATTACACCTTTCCAAGGTGATACTTTTAGAAGAACTCGGTCTCCTACTTAAAATTCCAACGGTTTACGACGTTTGTCTGCATAACTCTTCTGTCGATCCCGAGCCGCTGCCATACGGTTCCGGATTTGAACTATCTTCTCTGTCGTCTCGTGCACCAGTTCAGGACCTGTTAACTGACTGTCTCCAATCTCAGCCCAGCAAACTGGTGAACGACATTTGCGACCATACAACGCTTCAAACGGTGCTGCTTGAATGCTTGTATGATAACTATTATTGTAAGAGAATTCCACCAACGGTAAATGATTCTCCCAGCTGTCACCAAAGTCAATTACACAAGCTCGTAACATATCCTCGAGCGTTTGAATCGTACGTTCACTTTGACCATCGGTCTGTGGGTGATAAGCGGTACTCATATCCAAGCGAGTCCCCAATGACTTATGAAGAGATTTCCAAAAATTGGAAGTAAATCGGGCATCCCGATCAGATATGATAGAGATTGGCACGCCATGCCGTGCTACTACTTCCTTGATGTAAATGCGAGTCAGTTTCTCCATCTTATCAGTTTCCTTGATTGCTAAGAAGTGTGCAGATTTCGTTAATCGATCGACAATTACCCATATCGTATCACAACCACTCGGTGTACGGGGTAACTTAGTAATAAAATCCATCGAAATCTGTTCCCACTTCCACATCGGTATCTCTGGTTGTTGCAGTAAACCAGATGGTTTCTGATATTCAACTTTGACTTTCGAACAAGTCAAACATTTGCTAACGTACTTAGCAATGTCGGCTTTCATGTGAGGCCACCAATACAGTGCCTTCAAATCATGGTACATCTTGTCTGATCCCGGATGGACTGAATATCTGGACTTGTGCGCTTCGTCCATCACGAGTTCCCTTAAACCTCCATACAAAGGTATCCACATTCGGTTAATGAAATAACGAATTCCATCAGCATTCGTATCCAACTGTTCTTCCATTCCCCGTAAAGATTCCTGTACCAAGTTTTCCTTTTTCAAGGCCTCGGTCTGAGCACTGCGTACCTTATCAGGTAAGTCAGTGTGTATTGTCATCATAAGTGCACGAACCCGTCTTGTTGAAGTATCCTTTCTGCTTAAAGCATCGGCTACCACATTAGCCTTTCCCGGGTGATACTTAATCGCACACTCATAATCGTTCAACAATTCAACCCATCGTCGTTGCCTTATGTTAAGCTCCTTCTGATCAAAGATATGTTGCAAACTCTTATGATCAGTATAAATAGTACACTTAGTTCCATACAAGTAATGCCTCCAAATCTTTAAAGCAAAAACCACTGCTCCTAACTCCAAGTCATGAGTAGTGTAATTCTTTTCGTGTGTTCGTAGTTGTCTGGAAGCATAAGCGATCACTTTATCCCGTTGCATCAATACACATCCCAAACCCTGTCCAGATGCGTCACAATATACCGCAAAGTCTTCCGTTCCTTCCGGTAAGGATAGAATCGGTGCACTGCAGAGCTTCTGTTTCAATAACTGGAATGCAGCTTCCTGTTTATCCGTCCAGTTATACTTTGTTCCTTTGTGCGTAAGAGCTGTAAGTGGTTGAGCGATCTTTGAGAAACCCTCAATGAATCGTCGATAATAACCCGCCAAACCAAGGAATTGTCGTACCTCGGTAGGGGTCTTTGGCGCTTCCCAATTCTTAATTGCTTCAATCTTCGCTGGATCAACATGTATGCCCTTTTCATTGACTATATGCCCCAAGAACTGTACTTCTCGCATCCAGAAATCACATTTCGAGAACTTAGCGTACAGTTGTTCATGTTTCAATAGCTCTAGTAGTAATCGAAGATGTTCAGCATGTTCCTCCTCAGACTTTGAATAGATGAGAATGTCGTCGATGAAAACAATGACAAACTTATCAAGATATGGTTTACAAACACGATTCATGAGATCCATGAATACGGCTGGAGCGTTTGTCAACCCAAATGGCATGACCAAGAACTCATAATGGCCATAGCGCGTCCTAAATGCTGTCTTTGGAATATCCTCCTCCTGAACTCTTAATTGATGATAACCCGACCTGAGATCAATCTTCGAGTAGTAACTCGAACCTTGCAATTGATCGAACAGATCGTCAATCCTGGGTAACGGATACCGGTTCTTGATAGTAACCTTGTTCAATTCCCGGTAATCGATACACATATGAAAAGTTCCGTCCTTCTTCTTTACAAACAATACTGGAGCTCCCCATGGTGAAAAACTAGGTCGTATGAATCCCTTATCCAACAACTCTTGCAATTGTGTGGATAACTCTTGCATTTCTGACGGTGCAAGTCGATAAGGCGCCCTAGCTATCGGTGCTGCGTCTGGTGTAAGATCGATTCGGAATTCCACTTGTCTCACAGGCGGTAATCCCGGCAAGTCTTCTGGAAATACCTCCGGAAACTCACAGACTATTGGTATATCTTCAAGTTTCTTCTCAGCTACCGGCTTTTCAGTTATAAGTGCTATAACTGCCGTATGACCCTTACGTAGACACTTGTGTGCTTTCATACAAGATATGAGACGCAGTGGCGTACTGATCTTTTCACCTTGTACATATAATGTCTCTCCCTGCGGAAGAGGTATGCGAACAATCTTTTCATGGCATACAATTTCAGCCTGGTTCTTGGACAACCAGTCCATGCCAATGACTACATCAAAACTGCCTAAGGCAATAGGCATCAGATCAATCTCTAATGTCTGACCCATCAAATCAAGGATACATCCCTTATAAATGTTTTCTACTACAATCAACTTGCCATCAGCTAACTCCACAGTATAGGGACTATCTAAGGCAGTGGGACTAACATCTAGTGACTTAGCAAGTGAACTAGATACAAAACTCCGGTCGGCACCAGTGTCAAATAACATAGAGGCATAGTGATTATTTAAGAGGAACGTACCCGTAACAATGTTGGGATCCTCCCGCGCTTGACGTCCTCCAATCACGAGCGCCCTGCCTCTAGCACCGTTGTTGTTGTTATTATTGTTGTTGTTGTTGTTGTTGGTGCCATTGCCATTACCGTTGCCACCTCCATTACCATTACCATTGTTGTCCCCGCCTTTCTTAAGTTGTGGGCAATCTTTCTTGAAATGGCCCATCTTGCCGCACTCAAAACAACCTTTCTGCGCGTTGTTTTGATTGTTATTCTCGTTGTTATTGTTGTTCTGCAGCTCTCCGCGACAATCCTTAGCCGCATGCCCAACCTTGCCACACCTCTGGCACTTAGCTCTGTCACATTGGTTACCCGCATGATGGTAACCACACTTGTTACACTTGGGGTGCTTACCAATATAGCCCCCTGATGATGATGATTGTTGGCCACTGTTGGAATTATGATAGGACTTGTTTGAGTCCTGCTTCCTGTTCTGCTGTTGATTGTTACCCTTGAAGTTGTTATCCCACTTTCTCTTGTGATCTCCTACCTTGGTAGCAGATGTTCGTTTGGGCAGAGTCCCCTGTAACACTGCCTGGTCAGTAAGCTGATGTGCTAGACGAACAGCTTGTTGGATAGTGGTGGGATTTGCTGAAGTCACCAACCCTTGAATCTGAGGCACTAGTCCTCCAATGTACCTTTCGATCCACTTACTGGCTGGAGTAGCCATGTGTGGTAGCAGTCTGGCCAGTTCATGCGATCTGGTCGTGTACTCCTCAATATTTGACCCCTCCATCTTGAGGTGCCAATATTCTTCTTCCAACTTTTGCATTTCACTGCGAGGACAGTACTCTTCTCGCAGTAAGGTTTTGAAGTCATCCCATGTTAAGGCGTTTGCCTCACCCAATCCCAGAGTCTGAACATTCGAGTTCCACCAGGTCAATGCTGGACCCTCCAATGTTCCCGTTGCAAACTTCACTTTGCTCTCGTTGGGGCAGTTGCACATTTCAAACACCGACTCAGCCTTTTCAATCCACCGAAGGAGTCCAATGGCCCCCTCCGACCCTTTGAAATTGTGAGGTTTGCAGTCCAAAAACATCTTGAACGTGCAGACTTGTGGATTAACCAATCCCCCAGCTGGACCATGTGGTCCTGTGTTATGTGTCTGAGCATACTGTGCAATAGCCTCCGCGACTCTGTTGTTGATTAGCTCGTTGAGCTCAGCAACAGTCATATGAACATTTCCCTCAGCCATTAGTTCCTATTTACAAGAAGTGTTAGCACGAAGTCAAAATCTAATGTGACATGTGTAAGTAAAACAACAAACATAACATGTAATATAATCAACACAGTTGTTGAAAACAAACAATAATTCTTTCATAAATAGAAACTTTCTTTGAATACAATACTTTTTGAAATGAAATACAAAATTTCAAACTACTAATGTAGGAACACAACCCGTTCCTAATAAGTTTAAATAAAACAGAAAGTAAAAGAAAACAATAATCAGTCGTCCTCAACGGCGGATTCAGGATCGGACTCAGCCACTGGTGCTGGTTCCTCCCCTTCTTCCTCCTTATCCTCCTCCTCGTTCTCAGAGGCCACCAAATCCTCCAAGGCTTCTACTCTACCCTCCAAGAATAGAGCTCGGTTTTCTGCAGTGTCGAGACGACCCATCATGTTCCACATCTCATCTCGCATGTCATGAACCAGTTGGGCAAGTTCCTCTTGCCTCTCAATGGCATCCCATAACTCCTGAGATCTCTGATAGAGCTTCTCCTCTGCTGTATCCACGTCCTCGCGCAACTTGGCGATCTCCTCTGCGTCCGTCCTTTGCCTCTTAGGCTCAGGAGCGTCCAGTACGGGTGGTGGATGTGTAGATGGTCCTGCAGCATAGAGTCCCTGGGTATTCACCCATGGTGTCTCCTCCGGATCTTCATCCGGGTCCTCAACTGGATCCTCATCTGGATCCTCATCTGGATCCTCCTCTGGATCCTCCTCCGGGTCTTCCTCCGGATCCTCCTTTGGATCGGAGTCCTCCATCTCATATGGTGGAGGTGATGGAATGGGTGGTGGTGGTGATGATGGTGGTGCCGGAACCATCGACTCCTCGTCCTCGGAATCATCAATGATAACATAAGGAACTGATGATGAAGCCATGCCTGTTACATAATATCATATGTAAGTGCAGTGCCATGGAATACGTAAGCAAGTCAATTACATAATGTCATATGTAATTTCTAAGCAGTATGTGTAAACATGTGTGTCTAATGTCTAACAGTCATAGTCTAGGCCTACAAATGCAAACCTAGTTCGCTATAACCAATGGCTCTGATACCAATCTGTCACACCCCCAATTTCAACTAACGGAATCATACCGTTTGGGAACGTGACAAACCAGGATCTCAGATCATTAGACATAGCGAAGACCTCTATATGAATTTCAAAAACATACGTTGGTCTTTAAAACAAACATAATAACCAGAGTTTACAAAAAGTTGTGGAAGCGTTTCAAATCAAAACCAATAAACTGTTGATAAGTAAAACATTACAAATCAAAATACTGAAATAATCAAATTCAAATGTTCAAAGTGTTTATATGCATGAGACTCTATCTTCCTAGTCCATGCCAGCTGTTACGCGCGCCTTAGCGTCCTGAGAAAACATGCAAATCAAGTCAACACAATAGTTGGTGCATAACACAGGTTTTAAGTAATCATAGAGTTCAAAACAGCAGTTTGAATAACAAGTTTGTAGATAACATAATCACA
The DNA here is from genome assembly GCA_009363875.1 of Mikania micrantha. Classification (NCBI taxonomy): domain Eukaryota; kingdom Viridiplantae; phylum Streptophyta; class Magnoliopsida; order Asterales; family Asteraceae; genus Mikania; species Mikania micrantha. The sequence continues at coordinate 83,572,303 of CM018692.1, read as the reverse complement.
ATTGCACAGTCATGATAGCTAGTCATATAAACTATTTACATACGTGTTCGACACCGAAGCTGACTAGTTGCCATGCTATAGCATGTTTTCGCCTTGCCACTATTGTCTATCACAACAATAGTAAAAATATGTGTTTGGTCAGTCAAACACCTGCGTAGATCCCATCTACCAGGTGAGGTTTGTCAAACCTAATAGATCTATTTCCAACTACCACGCTTTGCATTACAGCAAACTAAACGGTTCGAGGTGTGTAAGGACTTTCAAGTTGATATGTTTTCACATAATGTAAACAGATAACTCATGCAAGTGTTATGTATCTAAAAATCAGTTTGTTGCACATGTTTTCTCCCCCAAAACAGTTTAAAATAAGAAAGGGGCCGTGTACGCACCTTTGATGATAGTAGAATGATCAAACACGTGTGAATTTGCGTAGAAATCCTCTACGAAGAATCTGTGATTTAAACAATAACCTATTGTTATTCGAATAATCGTTTTGTGCTTAAAATCACATACGTATCAACATACGTATGTTAAAGTGTGAGAATTAGGCATACGGAAGTACGCGTGCTTTTGAAATCGTTTAAATAAAATCACATTTGATTTTATTTAATTAAACGTAGTTATACGCGATTTCGTGTTCGGATTAAAATATGAATTTTATCATCTCAACACATTCGTATTCTCGTTACGGTTCCAACGCAACTTGAACGGACTTAATCGGAGTTCGTATGAGAAAGTTATGTTAAAAATACCAAAAATGAATTAAAACCCAAAAACTGGTGGAACCCGGACTCGAACCCGCGACCACTCCCTCACAACACACCCATCCTACCACTCCGGCCCGCTAGGGTATCGCACAAGGATTCCAGAATAAATTGTTTTAAGTACTCAACAAACCGGTTTCTCTTTTGATATTATAGCCGAAGCATTCAATCCCCAATTGACCATGAATTCGAATTCTATCAAACCTAAAACCATAGGGCTATTATTCCTTGAATCCAACCGATTCTAATAATGGTTTTAATTTGATCCAAACTTAATCAAAATGTTCTAATTGATCCCAACTAGGTTCGGTTTTGAACCGAACTCACATTCAACACAAGATCTTATAATTCACTATTATAAAATCAAATTAACTTAGGCTTTAGTTTAATCGCAACATTCTGACACTTCCTATTAGGTTTAATTCGATTATCAATCCAATTAGATGAGAAACCCCCAAAATAGTTATACCTATGAACCCTAAAACTAGAATTCAATAAATTCGATGTTTATATCTGAAATACTCATAAATATTAGCTTAATCGAAACCTTCTGAGTGTTCCTAAGTATTTCAATTTGATTATAGAGCTCTTTTTCATGGAAACCCCCAAATCCGTCTTCTACATGAACCCTAGAACTCAAATTCCAAACATTCGTTGTTATAAATCGAAATTGACTTATGTTTACCCTTAATCGGCCATATTAGAAGGTGTTGTAGTGATTACATACCTGGTTTGATATCGAATTGATATACTTCGACTTGTGATGGAATTTCGGTCGAGTCTCAATCGGTTTCTTCAATCCTGAGCTCTTGAGATCAAATTGATAGATGTTACAGCCTCTAACTGTGCCGACTAAGGTCTCTGAATGCTTGATTTCACGATTTATGATACAATTTGGTGACTTTGATGTATCATGAAACGGTTACGGCTTTTGGACCCCAAATGATATAAATTAGGTCATTAATTCTTCTAATAACGCATGATTTCTGTTACATCTCACTAATATGAGAATGATTGAAGAGTTAATTCCATTAATTTCAATGTAACAACACAAATTTCGAATTCCCCATATATACATAACCGAATTTTGACTTTTTGGAGTCAAAATCAAGTATTATTACAACTTATAGCCTAATCCTTGAAATTAACTCTTTAAAACTTGATTTTTGATACTTCTTAACCCTTATAGATCATTCCGGACCAATAACTTAACATTTCAATTAACACAGTTACACTAAAAATCCCGAATTGTCACTAATCGGTTAAATTGGAATACCACTGGGCTAAATTAATCCATTTGGGCTTCTCCAATACTATTGGGCCTCACTGGGCCTTCCTGGGCCTACCTTGGTCTTCCCTGGGCCTACTTGGTTTACATTGGGCCTTACTTGAATTTATTGGGCCTTATTGGGCTTCTCTTGGCTTTGTGGGCTTACATTGGCTATGTTGGGCCTAACTGATCTTGTTGAGCCTCCATTAACCTTATTGGGCCTTCATTGACCTTGTTGGGCCTTCATTTACCTTATTGGGCCTTGATTGGTCTTATTGGGCCTGTGATAGCACCAACTTCTGTTAACAAAGTTAGTGTGAAAAGTCGGATTGTCACAGGTGAGTTTTGCCAGAGAAACGAATTGAAGAAAGTTGAGACAGAGCTACTGAACCACGTAATGGTGGGAGCTAAACATCTGGCATTCACCACCAGATTTCATGAGCTAGCAACACTGGCACCGGATATAGTGCCCACACTAGAGAAAAGGATTGAACGGTATTATGGGGGACTACCGCCATGCATTCGAGGTCATGTGATGGCCGCACACCCAACCACACTTGAGATGGCTGTTACACTATCCGCTTCATTGACTGATGTAATGGTTGCCTCTGGTGCACTCAAGAGAGAATCTGGAACAACTGAGGGATTGGAGCAACCCTCCACCAAGAAACGAAAGGTCGTTAAGAATTTCGCAACGACCACCGCTACCAAACAAGCTGTGCCCACCCAACCACCTCAGAATCGTGGATCTTATTCTGGCACGTCCCCATTCTGCAATAAGTGCAACTATCATCATCAACCTGGCACCGGGTGCAGACAATGCACTCATTGTGGAAAAATGGGGCGCTGGGCCAAATTTTGCAAGGGGCAGACGACACAACACAGGGCAAACCAAGCAGTGGCACAGACCACTGCACACCTTGATCGCATTTCCTGCTACACCTGCGGGGAACCAGGACACTATGCGAAGGATTGTCCAAAAAGGGTGCTACCGAGAGGGCAAGCACCGAGAGGACGTGCATTTCAAATTGGAGCAGCAGCAGTTCGCCAGGACACTGACACCAACACTGGTACGCTTTTCATTCCAATCTTTGCAGTGTATTATTTAATACTAGCATAGATTATCGTTGCTTCTTTAGAGTTAGTTTAAAACTTACTTACGATTGGGGCAACACCTGGATATCTCTTACACTAAATGACATGAACTTATTGTTCACTTATCGTTAGTGAACAAACACATACAATGGAATTCAAAGTGATCGACACGAGTGGTGCCAGTACCATTATCGGAACGGATGCTTTGTTCCTGATAAGGATGAAGTCATCTAATCCGATAAGGCCTTCTCATGTCATTAGATTGAACAACAGGAACGAGTTCATAAATCCCATTACTTGGGTACGAATACTCACGATTAGATCCGTCAATGTTGTCTTATCAGACGATACACGAATCCATTCTAACAAGGGGAGAAACGAGAGGTTTCTCCCGACAAAGAATAACACGCGAGCATAAGAGTCATAGTGAACATTATAGATCATGAAACTATGTAACACCAAGAGATACCACTATGGGAGTGTATACGAACAGCTATGGAATATGATGCCAAGCTACCTTACACTTCCAGTAGACTTGATGTTCTTGAATTGACAGGAACAATGGAATCAAGTCTGCTCATTTCATAATCACACACAAAATCCTAGGCCCTAAGGAGGACTAGGTCACCTACGAATAATGTTCTTTCAAGGGACGTAAACATTTCGGATCGTACGGTCGAGAGACTGAAAACGACTCTGTATTACACCAAACAGACTTGAGGAAACTCTAAATACAACTTTGCATAAACATGAGAACATGAGAAACACATGATTACAAAGCACCTCCACCTAGGCAAATGAAAAAGTAGTACCCGACAATGATGCTTAAATTTCGGGACGAAATTTCTTTAACAAAGGGAGACTGTGACAACTAGTACAAAACCATCCGGCAAGTCCGTACGGTGTGTGTACTTTCACCATTTACTGTGTGTAAATACAGTATGTAAATAGTTGTGTGACAACAGAACTCGGAAAAACAAACCACAATTGTATGTGTTTAAGTGAAAACTTAAAGACAACAACTCAAGAGAAACAACAGTGTTCAAACGAATAACAATAACCAGTCGGTTGCGATCTGATATCAATAGATGACAGGAATCAGATGACCAACAATTCAATGTGAAAACAATGTGATATCAGGAGGTTAGTTGAGTCCGATAGTGAGGAAACACAATTCAAACGTAATTTACAGTGTCGTTTCAGAATAACGAACTGACAGTGTGTTTGCGTGGGTGACGATTCACACAAACATATCTGTGAGTTTAACGTTCTGAACGGTAACTGATAATTAGAAAACCAAATCAGAAAGTGAAACATACGATCGTGTTCGTACAGTTAGCGCTCTGTACGAAGACGCGCGTAAGTGACGCGATCTGACGAAACGGAAACGGAACATGGCGCGAACGATAATAAATTTAATAAAATAAAATAATTAACATTTTACTATTTTGAAACTCATCAAAATAATATATTTAACTTTCTTTTAATTATTACGAGTTAATTACGCGTAAAAATCCGGATACGCGACTAAATTACGAACCGAGCAACCGAAACGGACCCGAACACCACGCGTGATATAAAAACCCCAAATGAGAAGAGTTTTCTCATTTCCCACCTTCTTCCTTCTCTCTCTACTCCAAAATCCGGCCACCATCTTCCACCCACATTTTCAATCTTCAAAACCCCATATCTCTTTCATTTCTTAACCAATTCGAGTGATTCTTGCGCCCACGCGAAGCCCTTGACGAGCTCTACAAGAAAGTACATCAGATCTAGAGTTTTAACCAACAAAATCGGAGGTATGATGCTTGAAACATTTCTGGAAATAGGGTTTTCTCACACCCTTAGTCGACCTAAGTGTTAATCGGGTCTAACCACACGATAGCTCGGATGCATGCACTAGCTACCTGTGTCAAGAATCAACCACGTCGTGTAGGTAACCCTGGAATCCTAGGGTCGATGAAGATGGTGGTGGTTGCATGTACAGGTTCGGCATGGGAGTGACGAACCCTCACGAACCATTGTTGCAGACTACCAAACCCATGTACACGAACCAACCCGCCACCGAACCTTTGTCCTCAGCCGAACCCTTGGCTACCGACGAACCCATGCACAGCCCCAGCTCTGGTTTCCGAACCTTGGTCAGATGCCACGAACCCTCCATGAAAAAGCCGAACCATTTTATGCGACGAACTCTAGGGATGAACCACGAACCCAGCTGGCGAACCATACACCTTGGCGAACCTTGGACCTGTGTATCCATCTAGCCGAACCATGGCCACTGGACTCATCAACGGACAGCGAACCTACGATGGTGAACAATTGCCATGAACCCAAGGCAGCATCACCGGCCATCCTTCTTGTTGCGGCCCATGAGGCTGTCCCAACCCAACTCCCTCAGCCTCATTACGTATTAACTGGCCCAAACAACAATTACCTAGGCTCACTACCACTAGTTAGATCCCTGCGATGATACGGTCCAGTTACATCTAACCAAGTTGGCCCAATATTGTTCTTCGGCCCAGCATACACCAATCGGCCCCCATAAGAAAGAAAAACTGATCAGGCCCAACTCCACTCCTTGGCCCATTTGTCTTGTTCGGCCCACACTTTCTTAAGCAGCCCAGAAAGAAAATCCATTAGGCCCAATTGGATGTTTTGGTTCAACAGGAAGCACAAGGCCCATTGTTCGGCCCAAGTCTAACCTCATCATTGGCCCACGAAATTGAGTCGGCCCAAAACCTTTGGACAATTCGGCCCAATTAATATATTTAGACCATATGAATTAATTGGGATAAGTACCTGAAATGATATAAAAAGGGTTAAGATACATGGAGTTATGATCTAATTACTACAAAGGTGATAAAAAGTAGTTTTAAGGCAATGACCAAACTTAAAACTTTAATGACAGGTTGATAGTTACATGGTTGGTTTATGACCATGTAATAAACCATATTTTTATATAAAATCATGGTAACAAAGTAAGTCTTAACTCCAAAGATAAGTAAACATTAGAGTATGTTTACAAAGAGTCATGTAATGTTAGCAAATAACACTACAAATAAATGACCAAGTGTTAGAAAATCCATGGTTATTAGACAAGGGCCGAATGTAGACCGTGACTCCTAAGTGTTAGCCAACTTTAAGGCTAACACCAACACACATGCAAAAACACATTCAAAGACTCGTACTTATAAGTTACAATAACATGCACTCAATACAGGAACGTGAAAACTATTACAAGAACAACAAAGAGCGCGTGCATTCTTTACTTTAAGCTAAGTCAACCACTACAACAACAAGGTGAGTTCATATGCCCTTTTTCTAATCTTTTCTGATTTCAAAGCTCGGGGCTGAGAAACATGCTAAACTTTTAATTACTTAAAAGTTTTCTGTTAACATATTGCTCAATTTTTATGATTTAGATAAATATTGTTTATCTTTAGTATCGTTTATCATTACATGCTTGCTTGTTCATTACATCATACCTGAAATAGTTAGGAAGATATATACCATTATAGCTTCTTGACACATGTATGCACTAGAATAAAATAAGTTGTTAAGAATATATCTTACAGCTTTTCATTATTCTTACACGATAGAACCACGGGGAAAAACCATGGGATAGTATGTCAATAACAATTACTAATGACAAGAATGATCATCATGATAAGGTAATTTCATGATAACAATATCATTAACACATCACTAACATCGTGTATAAGACATGTTTTTATGACACTTTGTTCAAGATCGCTAGAACACGCAACCTTGAGATAACAGTTGAGACATTTATTTGTGATATCGAGGATGATATCGCATGCACACGCTTTTGGGATGGCATTTCACACACATACCATCATTACTTACTAAGACTCTATTTAGAGCACATCTTATAACCGTCTGACGATGTCGGTTACACAACCATAGATCAGTCGAGTAACCACTAACATTAATCATTAGAACTTTGGGGTAATTAAACGAAATCACACCGAGCACGAGAGGTGCTATCAATCAAATTAATATCATGCATAAAATCTAGGAAATGAGTTCATTTCAATAGATATCGTGGGAGGATATCTTACACACCGGGCTGATCAGAAATGACAACTACTGAGACTATTATGTCTCTAATTGGGAATCATGAGTAGGACATTTTACACACCGGGCTGGATATGGGTGGCAGCTACTGGGACGATTATGTCCCTACCTAGGTATCGAGTGTAACATTACTGTACTTTCGGTTGTCTGTACGTCCGTACATCCGTACGAATGTACTGTTACGATCGGAGATTTATGATTATTAATGATTATGAAATTATTGATTGACATTATTGATATTAACACTATTGCTGGTATACATGATTATAGCACATATTATACGCGTAAACCATGGGAAGTTTAGTTGTAAATTAACTAAACAGAACCAGAGTGTTTATCGCAGATGATTATACTGATTATGGGTTATTGTTATGGAATGATAATGGATTTGGGATGGAACTGGGAGTTTGTTAGAGTCTGGTTACTAAACATAGTTAAGGACCCATGGACATGGTTTATCGAAATAGCGGTGGGACGGTGGCTAGGGCAGTTGCGACTGACCCTTACATATGCCCTATATATATGCATATTTCGGTCTATCATGGATGTGTCAGTGACTAGGGTTTAGTGGGTTTTGGTTTGGGAAATGATAATAATAAAGATGATAAATAATGGGAATTTAACTACGCGACGTGAGGTTACGGATATCATTAAACGAGAATATTAATTCAGAAATATTAACTTAATAATGTATTCGCGTGGGTGACGATTCACACGAATATAATTATTAAGAATAATTTTCTGAAACGATATTCCATAAATCATAAATCAAATCGAAATACGATACGAGCGTCGGATTTGCAAAGGTGACGATCTTTACGAATACGTACGCGAGTAACACGTTTCGATGAGATTAATTAAATAATATTAAATGATATTAAATTAATAAATAAATCTTGAAATATTTATTAGGAATCACAACCTAAATTAAAATAGAATCATTTAATTTATTAAATAATTACTTAACGATAATTTAACGAAAAATAGTTTTTAAGAAACAATAATCTTTAAATAAAATCATTTGAATAAAGATGAAGATTTATTATCTTAATGTTTAAGGTTTAAATATATGTTACGATTAAAACCGAGCATTTAATGATTTATCGCGATAAAAACGAGACCGAACACTCGGGGATTTGCACACGATAAAAGAGGAGGAACCTCCTCCTTCTTCTTCATTTTTTCACAAACACATTCTCTCTCTAAAACCTCTCATTTTCGTCACCCACAACACAACCAACTTCTCTCTAGCATAACTTCTTCGTTCCTTGACGAAATCACGTGATCTCGGAGCCTAAACGACCACAAGATCGAGAGGAACAAGAAGATACAAGAAAATCTAGAGATTTATTACGATTTGCAGGTGAGAATTCCAGTTTACTTTTCGGTTTTTGGTTTGAAAACCCTAAACGGGTTTAGCTATGATATGGTATACAAATTATGTCTTGTAACGTGTAAATCGGGTTATTGTTGAATCATGGGAAGTTATTGATGATCTTAAACCTGCAAAAGTTCGAGATTTAAGGGGATGATGGACTGGTTCGCAACACAGCTCGAGGGCCGAACCCTTGTTGGTTAAGCCGAACCCTGTGGCGGCTGAGATAGTGGCTTCGCCGAACCCTAGAGGCCGAACCCTACTGCACCGAAACCAGCCTAACGAACCTTTGCAGGTTAGGTCAACGAACTATTTGGTCCAGCGAACCTAGCTGCCTTTAGACGAACCCTCTACAGATCTTTGCATGCAAACCGCAGCGAACCCTTCATTGATTAGCCGAACCATGTTTCTCACATAGGGCCGAACCCTCATTGTTATTCGGCCGAACCCTAGCTATAGAGTTTCTAACCTCAGCGAACCTAGGGGTAAGAGCACCGAACCTTTCATGATGAACAAACCTTAGCAGCCGAATCTAAGGGTTCGTTGAGCTGCTAAGGTAGCGAACCTAGGACACCACGAGTCTTAGTGGGCCGAACCTTGGGCCATAACCCTTATAGGTTCGCTGCCCTAATGGCACATTGAACCTAAATGAACCAAGGTTAGGTCTAAGGAGAAGATTAAGAGCGAGGAGAGAGTATCGATAACCGTGCATGCATGAAGAGTAATGGTCACCACCTTTTTACTTGAACGAATACATTAAATTATGAGGTTATCCCATGAGATACAAATTTGGGTAGAAATAACTCAAATATAAATTCCTTAACTATAAATTTGAGTTATGTGATTTGAATTATGGTGGTTAACGTATTCAAGTCATGCATGGGTGTCCTTAAAGATGAGGATGAATAAAGAAAATAACCTTGGTTAACAAATGGGGATCACACACACAAGTTTTCAATTAAACATTATTAAGTTATATTTAAAAACGTATAATACTAAAATATGTTTTGTGATGATCACCTATTAAAGATTGGTGTTATAACTTAAACTAATAAGTTTAGAGGATTTTCTTATGATAATCATCTTAAAGTTTTAAGTGTACCACTTAACTTAGAATATATGAAACAAGGTTAACACGATGATTGATAATCAAAAGTAAACACTTAAGGACTAATAAAGGGATGAGAATACTAATACTATGAACACAAATATTATACTAATTACAGGTTAATTGTGTTGTTGAGTTGATTGAGTTACTACACGAGCGCGCATAATACGAGAACAATTATACTAAGGACTTCAGGTGAGTTCTCATAACCTCCCTTTCTTTAAACTGTTTTTGGTTTTAAAACCCGGAGGTGAAACATGTATACCAAATTAAATATTATTTTGATAACACAAGGTTAATACCTGTTTATCAATATGATACTCACATTTGAAATTATCATTTATTATGGGATTATCTCTTATTATTTTATATCCATGTAAACATTGTTATTGACCTAGGTCAATAACCAAGATTACAAGTATTGTCACAAATCCCGAGAATCATCGCTCTTAACTTCGGTTAATTGCTTTGACATCGTGTATTGTCACGTGGATGGTTTCCACATCTGTGAAACATTGCCTTTGACTTCGGTTATTCGCTTTGGCTTCATGTATTGTCACGTGGTTAGCGACCACTCCATGATTCATGTATCTAACTTATGTTAAATACATAAGGAATCATGTATAGTCACGAACATTGATTGAGAATATGATTGATTGAGTTTGATTGATTTGTTGTGGATTGATTATCTATGATTAATTATGGTTGATTATAACTGATTGGTTATATGATTATGTGATTGTATATGTGTTTGATTGATGTGTGTTGGATTATCTCATACAGGTATTCATATGGAATTTCTCACGATGATCATAAGTTTTATAATCGTTTTAAACAAAGCATTTTATAAAACTATTTTAAACTTAAACTTTTAAATTCATTTTTACTAAAACATTTTTATAATATAAAAACTTATGATTACTCACCAACTACTTTTGTAGTTGACACTTGTTTTCTTACATGTTTCAGGTGATGGAGACAAGTAGGAATGAAGAGAGGATCTCTTCTATTTTGGATATCATCATCATATAGGATCTTGGACTTAGTTAATTAACTAAATTTCTGGCGATTAGAGTTTAGTTAGTTTAACTAAATCTTTTGTGTATTTGACATACTTGATTCATGATGAACATGATTTTTGTGTAATTATTGTGGTTGATTATATGATATATGATGATTTGATTTAGATGCCCATGAGCTTTTGAACAATCTACACATCCCTCGTGGCATCCCGATGATTCCGCCGTCGGTCGGGGTGTTACATCGAGTATGATATCTTACACACCGGACTGGTTAGTACTGACAGTCACAGAAACTATTAAGTTTCGCTCTAGATATCGAGTATGATATCTTACATGCCGGGCTAATCCGTAAGGAATAGCTAACACAGACTACTATGTCTCTTTATTCAATTGTTTGGATACACTACATGCCGGGCTAATCGATAATGATTAGCTACTGAAACTATTACGTTTCATTCTAGATATCGAGTATGATATCTTACATGCCGGGCTAATCCGTAAGGAATAGCCCGGCATAGACGATTTCGTTTCTTACTTGTTCATTTGGGTTATATTACATGCCGGGCTAATCCGTAAGGAATAGCTAACAGAGATATTATGTCTCTTTATTCAATTATTGGTTTTCTTTACACATCGACTAATCCGTAAGGATTAGTTAACAGAGATGATTACATCTCTTACTTTATTCATTGGGCTATTATACATGCCGGCTGTTCCATAAGGAATGGTTAACAGAGCTAATTCTGTCTCTATCTCTCTTTCATTATCGGGATAAACATACCGGGAAATCATGGGTGAAAGGAAATGGGTATCCATCATTGTATTACAGGTAGTGTTGAGTGCAGTTAAGAATGTGGTGGGGTGGCGTCTGGGCTTAACCCTTTCGTATGCCCCTATATATAAGCATGCTTGACTGGATGAGACATTATCTGTGCATACAATCATGGAGAGGACATTGTGTGGAACATGGGATTCAATTAACAGTACAACTTGTGTGAAACGCTGTGAACATAATTGACAAGAATTCAATGGTTTTCAATTACTAAACTTATGAACTCACCAACCTAGTGTTGACTTTGTTTAAATGCATGTTTTCTCAGGTGACGGACAGGTCTAGTTAACAAGCATCAGTGTTTAAGCTAGAGGACTTTTAGAAGGCCTAGCTTACTTTTGGATGCACATATTTTGATGACATTGTGAATCTATTTTGCATATCTTGTACAGCTACAAGATAGAAACTACACGATTCTTTTGGATTTGATTTACTTAGTTAAATTAAGAACACGTGCTGTGTAATTTAACTTTGTAATTCTATGTTATATGTCATGATTAGCATTTCTAATTATACATCATGTGCCATCCAAAACAATCTGATCATTTCGATTATCATTCAAGATATCGCGCCCCGAGAACTTTCCGCCCGACGGGAAAACCCGATCCGTTCCTGCCGGCCTGGGGTGTGACACTACAGATGTGGAAGATTGGGTCATTTCATTCCTGATTGTGATTTGGATACTTGCAACAGATTTCATTCTTTCACTCCACGTGAAACGTGACAGTGTTTTACTTGTGGTGGAAAAGGACATATTTCAGCAAATTGTCCAAATCATAAGTTCAGGAAAAGTTCTGTAAATAACAGTCGGGCGATCCAATCTGGTGGGAGTCCTAGGAGAGTAAAGCCTAGTGAGGAGGAAATGAGAGTCCTCAGAAAATTTGATCATGAGTGTGTCTGGGTTAAGGAATAAAAGATTCAGAAAAGGAAAGTTTTTGATAACAAACAACATGTCAAAAGAGTGGTAAAAATGGCATCATTATCTGATGATGAATTTTATGACAATTTTTCTTCCAAACGATTTTCAAAACAAAATGTTAATTCAAATTCATTTTGGAAATTCAGACACAGGTCAGATGATAAATTTTTTGTGAGAAAGGATGAATGCTTGGAAGATGGGTCTTCAAGTAGTTCATCAAAACCGAATGGCAGGAGGCGATTCAGGAAGACTCAACACCGGAATGGCGGGAGTCATCCCTTTTGGTACTGATCAAAATTTTAATTTATTGTGCAGGTGGCATTCATGGTCCATATCAATAGTCAATGGATTGTTGATAGTGGATGCTCACCGCACATGACGGGAGAGTTAGGTTTGTTAAAAGAGTTCAAGCAAATGAATGGATGTTATGTTAATTTTGCAGGTGACAAAGGTGGTCAGATTACCGGGTGTGGTAGTTTGACTAATGGTAAAATTCCTTTGACAATGTGAATTACTGCAAGGAGTTAACTAACAATCTTTTGTGTGTGTCACAGATTTGTGACAAAGGGTATAAGGTGTTGTTTGATGACAAGAAATGTTATGTGCTTCAGCAAGGAATTCAGATTCCTGAAGAATGGATACTGATGAATGCCGACAGGAGTAAGGATTTGTATGTTTTGGACATGGCTAAGGCGGAGACTGTAAACAAGGTGGAGACGTGTCTGGTGTCGAAGGCAACTGAGCAGGATACTAGGTCTTGGCACAGACGGATAGGTCACATACATATCAGGAAGATGAGTCATTTAGTGCATAATCATTTGGTTTATGGAGTACCAGTGAAACACGTTAAACTCCCTGATGTGTGTGTGTCTTGCATGAAGGGTAAACAGAAAAGGAGGTCCCATAAAACAAAAAACAGTGTTTTCTATTGATAAACCACTGGAACTACTTCACAATGATTTGTTTGGACAGATTAATGTGAAGAGTATCGGTGGTGAATCATACTGTTTTGTGGTGACCGATGATTTTTCGAGATTTTCTTGGGTAATGTTCTTAAAGTTTAAATCAGAGACTTATGAAAATTTCGTTTTACTGTTGAACAAGTTGGAGACATTGTACAAGTTGAGAGTAAGGCGTGTTCGAACAGACAATGGGACAGAGTTCAAGAATCAAAACATGGAAGAATTTTGTAATTCAAGGGGCATTCAACAGCAATTTAGTGCACCGTATGAACCACAAATGAACGGTGTAGCTGAGAGAAAGAACCGGACATTGATTGAGTCTGCTAGAACTATGCTCGCTGATTCGAAGCTCCCCATTACATTCTGGAGTGAGGCTGTAGCGACCGCCTATTTTACTCTTAACATAGTGCTAATTGTGAAAAGACATAATAAGACTTGCTATGAACAGATTCAAAATCGAAAACCAAATTTGGAACACTTGGAACCTTTCGGGGCACCTTGTACCATGCTAAAGAAAGATGCTAAATTCAACCCTAAAGTTGAAGAAGGTTTCTTTCTTGGGTACAGCCTGCCCAACAAACGTGCGTTTAACAAACGCACGGTTGTTGTGGAACTATGGTATAATGTGGATGTTCAAAGATATACACCTGTACCTGAAGGCAAAGGACCAAATTGGTTTTTCGATTATGATAAACTTTTTGAGTCTTTTAACTTGTCTCCTAGTGTGTGACAATCCGACAAATTCGTGGTTAATCCCGTTAATCAGAAATTAACCGGAATGAAGTGAAATCATTTAAAATCAAACTAGAGGGGTGGTAATTGATCAAAAGCAGTCTTAGAATGTTAAAACTTCAAGGGTTAAGGTTGCAATTCAATAAAAGTCTCAATTTTGACTTTGAGAGTCAAAATTCGGCCATAGTTGCAAACAAAATTCTAAATTCGTGTTAATTTGGTGTTAATAACCGAATTAAACTCTCTAGCAACTCATTATGGTGATGATTAATGGTTAATCATCCGTTATCAGTACATGATTGGTCGAATTAAAACCAATAACCACTCACAAGTCGTAACCGTCAATGGTGGAAGTAAAGTTGATATAATTCGAGTAATAGAACCACAATTGCACCCACAGAACTCATAATCGGCTTCATTAGGATCTAGTGCACACAAGAATTCGAAGTAGCAAGTCTCGGATAGGAGAATTCGATCTAGAGCCGGCCGAAGAACAACCTAGAAGTCGATCCACTTCATTCGACATCAAAACAAGTTGTTGGACCGAGTGGGAGCTCGGAAACAATCCGAATCCAATGTAAAACTACTCGACAGCCTCTGGAATAGTGCGGAATCCTATTCCAGGGTTTTCCAATCGAAACCAACAGAAACCGTGGTGATCCGAGGTTGTAGGAACAACGTGGAAGCAACGATCGAACACCACGGGTTGAGAATCGAACTTGGATGATCAAGAACCGCTCAAATCTTCTAGGGTTTTGACACTTGAGTCTTAGGGAAGAAGGAGGGCTCTGGAAAGTTAAGGTTGAAATGATTTGAACTTGTATATATAGGCAGTCGACATTCGGCCGAATGAGAGGCCGAAGCAACTCATTCGGCGAATGGCATCTGTCGAATGATAATTCAGTCGAATGAGTCATTCGGCGAATGACTCATTCGCTGACTAGACATACTCTGGTTTCATTCGGCGAATGACTTCATTCGATAGAGTCATTCGGCCGAATGAACCATACTCATACTCAAATATATAATAAATCAAATCAACCAATAACACAATCATATAATCAATATTAAACATTAAAATCAATATAGAAAGACAACTTCCATTAATATAACTTGAATTTTACATGATGAATGTTACAAAAACTGAACTAGGGACAAAACATGTATCAACAAACTCCCCCTTGGACCTAGTTCAACTCTTGGAAGTGTCTTTCTTCAAATACTTAGCCGAGATCGCTTTCCAATCAGCTCCAGCGTGAACCTTTAAGCATATGCAGATTCGGATAACTCTCATAAACTAAAGTGCCTGTTCCACATCCTGTACGTCGAAGAAAATCTGGTGACGATACAGTGCAATAACATCTTTGTGGGACAAGTTAGTCAACCACATAGGATCAAAAATCCTAACAGTCTCCCACTGTTTGTCTTTGCACAGAACTATCACAGCCTCACTAGTTCTCCCATCATAGTACCACCATCGGAAGCCATCCATAAAGTCTTGACGCATCTTCCGCAGGGGAATCCTCTTCAAAACTCTAGGGGGAAGCCACTTCAGGATCACTTTATGCTTTCGGGTATCACCATCAATCTCTGGCAAATAATATCTTTCTAGCTGCTGTGGTTGAAAGTTTACCCATCTCTTCCGGTATTCATACTTGATCTGTCGAGAAAACCAAGCAGACATCCCAGAGTCTTCACTGTATAGCATGTTCAGACGTGCTAACTGATTGACTTCGAATCCAGGCAACGTCTTGAAATCATGTGGGTGTTTGAAGTAGTCAATCCCTTTGGTCCTGTAAACTTTCTTGTGTGTGGCTGGCATCTTCTCTGTGCTTTGCTTCTTCAACACTTCCCAATAAGCAGCCCATTCCTCTTTTCTTCTCTTTTGGTCATCGGCTTCAGCCTTGCTTGCCTCAACTTGTTCCTCCAGATATCTGACCAAGAGATCCTCTGTTTCTTGATCAAATGGTTCAGTGAATATAGGCAGCTCGTCTTCAGCCGATGTATACTTTGGGTATTCTTCATCTGTGATGTCTTCCAGAATCACCTCATCAACGTCATCAAATGGCTCTGGTTCAGGCTCTTCAAAAATGGGAACTGAGGTGTCATCAGTAACAACCTCATCAGGATTCAACCTGAATAGCTCAGCTATTTGCTCTTTGGAGAGGCAGTGTATAATCTCTCCCTCCTCCTTGTCATAGCTCACTGAGTGCTGTATAATGCCTTGAGCGTCCAAGATCATAGTCAGTGTCTCATCAAGCTGACGTCTCAAAGGCACAGCTTGTACTTCCTCAGTAGCTTCTGGTTCGGCTGTCTTCGAGGGAGACGAAGGAAGAGGAGCCTGAGCTTTCTTGTCATTGGATTTCTTGGACCGGATCACAAAAGAGGGAGGGGCTTGATCATCATTGTCATCATCATCATCGTCATAAGTACCGGATGATTCAGAAGACCCACTCCCAGATCCGTCCTTATCATCATTATCAGCATCATCATCATCATCTCATTCTTCATCCTTCTCAGACTCTTCATAATCAACTTGTTCCTCATCAGACTCTTCTTCTTCTTCCTCATCCACCTCCTTGTCTGAATCATCGGAATGGACTTTCACACCTTCGAGCCTGGGAGTGCCCTCCTTGGAACCCTCGACAAGTTCATCAAGGCGAGCATTTTCAGCTTCCAGTATAAGAATCCTCTCACTGAAACCAGAGGCTGTCATAGCCAGCTGGTTATGCTCGTCAATATACTTGATGAGCTGTTCCTCCTGCTGAGCTGAACGAGCTCTAAGATTAGCTCGTTGATCAGCTGCCTGCAGCAACAAGGCATCCTGATCGTTGATCCGTTGGGTGAGCTGAGCAATCTGAGACTCTTGCTCTATATTCTTCTCCATCAGCCTGAGAACCATACTATTCAGTGTGCTAAGCTGATCCACAACTGACACAGTAGGTATAAACGTATCAGCTCGTGATGTAGATGGGCCAGAAGAAGCAGCAACATAAACCGGCTCACGAATAAAAGGAGTGGTCAGAGGGGCAATAGTAGTCTGAGCAGGAATAGCCCTTGACCGTGTCAGTGAAGAAACTGACACAGCTGCTACTGATGTATCAGTAGTTGTAGCAGCTGCTGTCAGTTCTGACCTCCTTTGGAAAGAGAACCTTGATCTCTTTCCCCTTCCAACCCTAGAGGATGTAGACTGAGAGGCAGCAACAGTCACAGCCACTGAAGCAGAAGCAGAAGCAGAAGACCGAGGTGGAGGAGAGATATCAAACTCTGGTATAAACAGTGGATCAGTAATATCCTCCATCTCCTCTTCAGTTCTCTTCCTCTTCCTGACAACCATCTTGCCACTTTCCATCACCTTCTCAAAGCCTTCCTTCATAACATCATCAGAGTCGGTGCTCTCTTCATCACCATCTCCAACAACATCCTCCTCACCCGAGTCCTCTGACTCATCATCAACATCAGAAATATGAGGAACAGAAGCATCAACTGAAGTAGTAACAGTAGTGGTAGTAGTGGCCAGGAAGTCTAAATCCATCAAAGAATCAATATCAATGTCCTCTTCCTGTGCTGTAGACAAACCAGCATCACCACCAGTAACTGTACCACTAACATCAACCATGCTCACAGAAGCAGCAGTGGTCATGTATCCAGAACTCATCTCCATCACACCTGAACTCACTACAGCAGCAGTGCTCACTATCACTGTTCTCTCACCAGCTCCAGCACCACTAGGGCCTGCCCCATCACCACCATCACCTCCATCACTGTCGTCTCCACCAGCCGGTACAACTATGTCTTCGACATCTGAATCAGAGTTAGCATGCCTCCATCTACGACCTGCTGGAGCTCGGTAATCAGGTCGAGTGAGGTGACCGAATAAAGATCTGGTGGCTGGCTTCCTCTCCTTCCCTCTGTATGACAGAACTCTGTTAAGAGTAGTGTCATTCATGTGCTGTAACCGAATAACATCAGCATTGATCTTGGGAAGATCTGGAACTTGAGCATCTATGATCTGCTGCAGAAATCTCGGGTACATAAGAAACTTCTTGTCCCCCTTTAGAACCACGTTCTCCTTCATGTGAATGAATATCATCTCTGAGAAGTTGAACGGCTTGTTGAGCACAAGAGCAGCAAATGCACACTGAATGGTCTCACGCATGTCGTCGAATCCTCCTCGCCTTGATCCGAGACAATGCACCAAGACATGAGCTAAATACTTGAACTGTGGAGACATAAATGCCTTGTTGAGAATGCCAGCTCCAATGTCACCCTCATACTTGCATCGAAGAAAACATCCACGAACTAGAAATCGATCAAGTAATGATGGCTGATCTGGAGAGTCTTGAAATCCACAAATTCTCCTGATGTGTTCAGCAGAAACCACTATATCATGCCCTTGAACTTTGCCCCTTATGACTGTAGGCTCGGCCTCGCAGTCAATGTCAGCAGATGACCAGAAATCCTGCTGATGCGAATGATAAGGCACATGGACAGTAGATATGGCAGTGAATAACCTCGAATGCCTCAGAAAAGTAATGATGTCTGAGTAGTGCTTCGCGTTCGGAGTGGTCAAATCTAGATGAGCACAAATGTTGTGCTTAGGAACTGACTTGTAACCTGCCATGCTGCACAACAGAAGAAATAAACATGTTAGTACAAGACATTCAACAAGAAACTGAAATTAACAGGAAATCAGATTGTCAGATTAACTGATGTGCCGAATGGCAGTGATTCGCCGAATGAGTCATGTGATCGAATGAGTCATTCGTCGAATGAGATTCATTCGTCGAATGACTCTCATTCGCCGAATGAGATATAGACAAGGCTGGTCATTCGTCGAATGAGCCATTCGCCGAATGAGGTTCATTCGCCGAATGAGTCATTCGCCGAATGACGACATTCGGCGCCTGTTTTGAATTCAAAATCCCCTTTTTCAAAAATCACGAATCAGCTTAAAAAACTTGTTTATTAGCATTCAGAAACAACCGAATAAGACAATTAATACTTGACTAAGATAGTTTCAAGTCCATTTCTATGGTCTATTTACACAGCGAATATTAAAACCCTAAATCCCAAAAATTTGATCTGGTTTGCACGATTTTACGGTTGGAAAGTCTTGTAAATCGATCCTCATATACCTGAGATGAAGTAGAAAAAGATTATCAGAAGCAGGGTTAACAAGAATCAAAGGAAATCAAGTGAACAGGAACTATGTGTCAATCGCCGAATGGGTTCTCTCTGAAGTCGCGAAAGAGTATTTTGGTCGAATGACTTTCATTCGGCCGAAAGACTGTTATATAGTCCCTTCTCATTCGCCGAATGAGCTAGGCGAAAGGTCACCTGACATTCAGTCTCATTCGCCGAATGAATGTAGTGAATAGGACATTCGACAATACTCATTCGCTGAATGAGAATGTCGAATGAGACATTCGACATCTTTCATTCGTCGAATGAAAAACACATTGTATGATTGATTCGGTCGAATGACTCATTCGTAGAATGAGTTCATTCGGCCGAATGAGTTCATTCTACCTCTCATTCGGACGAATGAGAAATGATAACCTCCAAACCTCAACTATTTCAACATTTGACATTTTGAGCAACAAACCTTTAACAATTTAAGAAGATATGTCTGGTTAGTTAAGGATTCAGATAAGACAGACATCCGAATCTCCAAATGATCATCTAAAACAATGTTGAAAACAGAAAATCTTTTTGTATTTTTCTGAAACAACCACTACAATTGTACAAACTATAATTAAGAAAAAATAGACACATATTTTTGTGAGAAGTCCATTAATAACATAACACATATCTCTAATCATATCATATTGCCTTCAATGAACGCTTCATTTCAAACACAATTTCATTATGATAAGATTACTGATATATTTGTCCAAACTTAAACTGAACAATACATAACTCCTAAACAAACTATATGATCACTCATATTTTCTGATTGAGTTCCCCAATTCATTTCATCAATAAAGATCAAAATCAGTTCAAAACTCATTTCAGCATATCTTAAAACCAGTCATCATGAATTCAATAAGATTCAAACATTTATTATCTTTTTGTAATTTTCTTGTTTTGTCCAAATGGATGGCTTCAGCTAGGTCCGTCCCAGCAATATGGCACATGTATGGAATCGAACTTTATTTGTTTAAGTATTTCTCAAGCTTAATACCAGCTTGCATTAGGTTTTCTTCAAGCTTAATACTAGCTTGTTTTTAGTTTTTCATCAAGCTTAATACCAGCTTGTTTTTGATTTTCCTCAAGCTTAATACCAGCTTGTTTTTTATTTTTCTTTGAATGAAACCTCATTTGATTCCATGATGACAGGTGTATGCTTGATTTGAGTCAAAAACCGTTTCTCACTCAAATGATTTAATAAAATGGATCCCATAGATCAAACTTTCTAACTTATCACAAGTTGTTTATTCATTTTGTATAGTCAGCCTATCAGTACATCCCATCACAATTCTCTTGTGATTTTAGTTCATACATTCACATCTGCTTCTATGATATGATAAGATTAATGCACTACTTTATTAAGCAAGACCATCTCAATTTTTAATTTTTCTATTGTTTTTGATTTTTCAAATTTTCTATTGTTTTTGGTTTTTCAAATATCATAATTTCTCCCCCTAAAAACCTAAAAATAGAAAATCTTTTTGAGTTTTTGATGATGAAAAAGAACTATATAATAAAAATGAAAATACTGAAGTAACATGAATAAAGCAAAGACTATCTAAGTAAAAATGATGATCATTTGTTAGACTCAAATGAGGATTGAACTTCATCTTTTTGAAAAACACCATTAGCCGATAACAGATATAAAAATCTGGGTTTACCAAATGCTTTTGTAAAAAGATCGGCTTTCTGGTGATTGGTGTGAATTTTCACAACATCGATTAATTTCTTTTCAAAACAATCACGTATGAAGTGATATTTTATGTCGATGTGTTTGGTTTTGGAGTGCTGAACAGGATTTTTAGTGACAGCTATGACGGCAGTATTATCAACATAAATAGGAGTGTTAGAAAAATGTAACCCATAGTCCCTGAGTTGCTGTTGAATCCAGATGATTTGTGAACAGCAACTAGCAGCAGCAATATATTCAGCTTCACAGGTTGAGGTAGACACCGACGTCTGCTTCTTGCACTGCCAGGTGAACAATCGGTTTCCAAAGAACTGACATCCTGCAGATGTTGACTTGAAATCTCTCTTGCATCCGCCATAATCTGAATCACTATATGCAGTAAGCTCAAAGTTATCATCATTAGGGTACCATAAGCCAAGTTCCGGTGTACCCTTCAGATAACGCATAATCCTTTTGACCGCAATGAGGTGAGATACTCTTGGCTTTGATTGATAGCGTGCACACAAGCAAGTAGCGAACATGATATTTGGCCGAGAAGCAGTAAGATACATGAGAGATCCGATCATTCCTCGGTACAGAGTGGCATCAATTAACTCCCCCTTTTCATCTGGAGTAATCCCGTGATTAACAGCCAGTGGGGTACCAGCAGGCTTGGCATCAGACATACTGAACCGGCTCAGAATGTCACCAACGTATTTGGTTTTATGAATAAAAATCCCTGCCTCAGACTGATCCACCTGCAAACCCAAGAAAAATTTCATCTCTCCCATCGAACTCATTTCAAATTTTTCTTTCATAACCTTCTCGAATTCCTTGCACAGACTATCATTTGTGGAACCAAAAATTATGTCGTCCACATACACTTGCACCAAGAGTAAATCACTGTCCTTCTCACGGATGAATAATGTGCAGTCAATGACACCTCTTCTGAACCCGTTGTTCAGAAGGTGAGTAGAAAGTGTCTCATACCACGCTCGCGGAGCTTGATGCAATCCATATAAGGCCTTGTCTAGCTTGTAGACTTGGTCACGATGCAATGGATCCTCAAACCCGGGAGGTTGACTGACATATACGGTTTCACTGATAACACCGTGAAGGAACGCACTCTTAACATCCATTTGATAGACCTTGAACTTTTTAAAGGATGCATAAGCCAAGAAGATACGAATGGCTTCGAGTCGAGCAACTGGAGCAAACACCTCATTGTAGTCCAACCCCTCTATCTGTCTGAATCCTTGAACCACCAAACGTGCCTTGTTTCGCACTATGATCCCGTGATCATCTTTCTTGCAACGAAGAACCCATCGAGTGCCAATGACTTTTGCACCTTTAGGTCTATCAACTAATTGCCAGACCCCTAACTTTTTGAACTGCAAAAGTTCCTCTTGCATAGCATCAACCCATGATTCTTCCTTGAGGGCTTCAGTGACAGTACGCTGTTCAACTTGAGAGACAAAGCAGGAATGAGCACAAAAGCTTACATCTGCAAAATCAAGAATGTCCGCAAGACCACCTGAAGAAATCTGACTTCGAGTTTTCACTCCATCTAAAGGACTCCCAATAATGTTGTCTTGAGGATGAATACGATTGATTCTTCCAACAGGATGAGCGGGAACCTCAACCTCAGGATCTAAGTTATTCAAATTCAAATCCTCAAGACCAGGTACAAGGTTATCAACAACTGGTTCAGGAGCAGCTGGAGGATTGTCATCTGTGTCTGAGCTGTCATCATTTATCTGTGTAGAGGGACCAGATGCAGATGTAGGTTGAGAAGTTTCATCGGTTGCATTCCGTACATCATACAACATCTGAACAGCAACATCTTCATCTAAATACATGGGGGGCATATTGAATGAATCAAAGAGACTGGAAAAATCAAACATCCAATCTGGCCCTTTTCCAGGTGGGGGCATTGTATATTTCTGAACGTCTACATGGTACCACTCCTCCACATTATGAGTTGCAATGTTGTAAACTCGTTTATTTGGAGTGCTATACCCAAGAAAGTACCCTTCTTCCACCTTTTCATTGAACTTGCCCTGCTCATGTTTCTTAAGCATAGTGCATGGAGCACCAAATGGTTCTAGATACTTAAGATTTGGCTTTCTGTTATGGAGCAGTTCAAAGCAAGTCTTCCCATGTCTCTTCACAATAAGTACCCGGTTCAAGGTATAACACGCATTAGCTACAGCTTCGTTCCATAATTGAACCGGCAGAGAAGAATCAGCAAGCATGGTTCTAGCAGCCTCAATCAATGTCCTATTTTTGCGTTCAGCAACACCATTCATTTGAGGAACATATGGAGCACTAAATTGTTGCACAATGCCTCTTGCATTACAAAAATTCTCCATGTTGTGATTTTTGAACTCCGTTCCATTATCAGTTCGAAACTGACGAATCTTGAGCTTATAAAGTGATTCAAGTTTGGTAACCAAAACTTGAATGCAATCAAACGTCTCAGATTTCTCCTTTAAAAAGAAAACCCAAGAGTATCTGGATACTCATCAGTGATGACAAGACAGTATTGATCTCCAGCTATACTCTTCCGATTCACAGGACCAAATAAGTCCATGTGGAGAAGCTCAAGAGGAACATTGATTGAATGAAACTTTTTCAGCTTATGAGACTGCTTGGCTTGCTTCCCTTTCTTGCAGGATACACAAATATCAGACAGCTTAAAATTCTTCAAGCTAACTCCCTCAACCAGACTATTGTGTACCAAATGATTCATCTTACGTAAACTCAAATGGCCCATCCTCTTATGCCAAAGGATTGAATCTTTCTCAGTTGCCTTTGTCATAAAACATGAAGCTGTGGAGGATGTAGTTGAAGCTGTGGCCATATTGAGAACGTACAAATCTTGCTTCCTCGGAGCAGACATCAAAATCCAATCTTCAGGTATCTTAACACCTTGCTTGAGAATGTAACATTTTGAATCATCAAATAAGACCTTGTACTCTTTGTCACAAATCTGAGAAACTGACAGGAGGTTGTTTTCCAGCTGTTTAACGTATCTGACATTATCGAATGAAACCTGTCCATTTGTCAGAATTCCCTCTCCTGTAATAAAACCACCTTTGTCTCCAGCAAAGGCAACATAGCCACCTCGAACTGCATTCACATTGGTGAGCAGAGAAATATCACCAGTCATGTGTCTGGAAGCCCCACTATCAACGATCCAAGTGCTGTTAACTCCAGCTTTTGGGGCAACCTGCACAATAAAGAGATAATCAGTTTACTTTGGGAACCCAAGCCTTTACAGTCTTGGGTTGACCCATAGAGTCTCGGATCCAAACATCGATCCATTTTCCTTTAGGAAGAGGTTTATCTGAAATTTTTGGAACAGAATCCTCAGATGATTTAACTTTCCAAATTGCATTTTTATCAAAGGAGGTTTTCAGATAAATGGATGATGATTTTGATTGGTTAACTTTAACCACATTTGGAACATCCAAAGTTTCCAAATTTCCTTTTCCCTTGTTTGAAGTCTTAGACTGAATGGGTGATTTAGACTTTTGTTGAACAGACTTAGGTACAGATTTTACCTGTTTTGGTAAAGCAGATTTTAAGTTTTTAAAAGGCACAAACTTAGGTCTGATCAACTGAGGGCAAAATCTCACAATGTGCCCTGACTCACCACATTCAAAACAAACTTTGTCACCTTTTTATGAAAATGTTTTAAATCAGAAAATGATTTTTTAGTTGATTTAAAAACATTTGATTTCTGACAATCTGAATCAAAACCCAAACCCTTTCTCCCTTTGTTACCAAACAGAGCTGATTTAGTAACACAATCAGCTTCAGACCCTTGTGAAGATTTAACAAAGTATAATTCTTTGTAAATCTTTGATTTGGAGATTGGGTCACCTTTCATGACTACAGGAGTTTGATTCCTAGGAGTACTGTGCTTAGGTGAATAATCTGATTCATCCTCGGAATCAGAGACCCAATCTTCAACAACTCCATCCACCCTTGATTCCTTAGTCTGTGATGAACTCTGATTTGTACTCAGACAGACTGGATCAATTACTAACGAAGTAGTAACTTGAAAATCCTTTACATCTTTGTCATTTGGAGTATTGACAAAGGCATTGAGGATTGGTGGAGGACAATTTTTATAATTAACCTGTGCCTTCCCCTGATCAGTACCCCTACTGATCATATGCTCAATGATATAAGAAGAGCTTTCATAGCTCTTGAGCTTCTGACCTAGAGTCTCATAATCACATTCAACTATTGCTAACTTCTTCTTGATCTCATTGATGGTATTGAGATAAGAAGTTATAGCATCTTGCTTGTTCAGAACAGCGATCTCGGCCTCATGCAGTTGTCGATTTAAAAGATCAATTTTAATTTGAAAATCTTTTTCATTAGATTTTAAAACTTTATTTGCTTCAATGCATAGGTCGAGATCGGTCATCAAGTCACTGTTATGCTTTTGATAAGCAAGAACCTTACTCCTAAGGTCAACACAATTGAAACAATCAGAATGTGAAGATGAACAGTCAGTGTATACCTGTTCAGATTCTGAAGAAGCAGAAGAATTTACCATCAAGGCAAATTGAGTGGAAATGTCATCAGCTTCACCATCATAATCTTGAGTGTCTGAATCTGTCAGATTGTCTGATACTGAACTTGAGATCTTGTGATCATTCATCAATGAATCTTCCTGAATGCTTTCCCCATCATGATCTTCAGACTGCTGAATCTCTGCCACACAAGCTTTATCTTGATCTTCTTTATCAACATTAAACCTGAAGTCCCAGTTCACCCCTTCATCCTGTTGAACCATTAAAGCTTTACTAGCAGAGGATGAAGATCCAACTTGAGAAGGAGAATCAATGGGAACTAGTCTCCTTTTCTAAATTGGCAGGAGCTGATTTCTAATGCTGAAATGGGTTTTTGTTCCCTGCTTTCTTTGGCTGTTTGCACTGTCTGGCAAAGTGACCCTTCTCACCACAGTTGTAGCATGTGACAGATGCCATATCAAATCCAAACTTGGACTCCTTGTTTAGATTGATATCCTTCCCAGTCCTTCTTACAAACTCCTTTGCTCTCCTAACTGCACTAGCCAAAGCCCACATAATGTCAATTCTCTCCATGTCATCAGGATCAATCTGAGAGTAATCATCATTGGTCAAATATGGATTGCCGATCTGACCAGCAACTAATCCATCATATGAGCTAACCAATGTTGACAGAAGACACATATGCTCTTTTGCAATCTCTACTGTGACCTTGTCAAAGTTCTCTGTTTTTAGACTTGCGGTAGGCTGATGATGCTCTTGTTGTGAACTTGATGAAGAAGATTGACTAAAATGCATCTGAGCTGCAGATGGAGCTTCAGATGTTTTAGAAACAAAAGCAGTCTTCAGAGGAGCATGAGTTGTGGATTTATCAACTGTGGGAGTGGAGTAGTATAGAGAAGGATCTTGAACTTGCACAACTCTCTTGGCCTTCCATTTGTTCTCTATCTCCTGCTCTTTTAGCTTCTGAATGAAATCATTGATGTCCATATGAGCCATCATCTGATTTTGCTTGAGTACCATCAAGAAGGACTCCCACTTTGGAGGTAAAGCATCTGCTAAACACTGAATCTTCTCTTGAGTTGTAGTTTTGACCTCATGATTGAACAACTCACTCAACAGATGATAAAACCTAGCAATCAGTTCATCAAGGGACTCATTACCCACATACATAAAGCTGTTGAATTCTTTTCTCAAAGCTTTAGACTTAATGCTCTTCAACGCATCATTCCCCTCATATATTTGTTGTAAGGCATCCCAGAGGTATTTGGAAGATGTAAACTGTCTAAATTGATGAAAGATATCTGTAGCAATGGACTGTGACAGAATGGCATATGCTTTCTTCTCATAGTCATACAGCTTCCTTTGAGGCTCGGTCATTCTTGTAACAAGCATAGGAGTACCATCCTCGTTCAAAGGCCTCAAGTAACCTCCTTCTATCATCATCCACAGATTTGTATCCACCCCATTGATGTGGATCTCAAATCTATACTTCTAGTGAGGGTAATCATCTAAAGTCAACAACTTAGGAGCTTTGTTTGAGTTCCCTGTCTCATTCTCTGTCAACCAGAGAGTCTGAATGCGATGGTTTTGGTTAGCCATGAGTGCTAGATCCTCCATTTGATCAGAAGTAATAAGATTCAACACTTAGAAAAATTTCAGGAAGGACTGGCGAATGAACTGGTTTTGGCGAATGTCGGGGGCCGAATGAACAGAAACTGGCGAATGAAGGCTGAGTATGACAACTGGCGAATGAAATGATCGAATGACCTATTCGGCGAATGACATATCGAATGAGCTCTTTCGCCGAATGAGAGTAGAGTATAAGGCTTATTCGGCGAATGACAATGGCGAAGGAGCTATTCGCCGAATGAGACCTATTCGGCGAATGAGGGGCTATTCGGCTGAACTTATTCGGCCGCCAGAGTCATTCGGCGATCTGGGGTTTTCAGCAACGAAAATCGTGATAACTTGCGATTTTGACCAGATTTAAGCACCAAATTTGGTATAAAAGTTCAAGACATGATAACAAACCAATTGGGAAAGTATTAGGGCAATCAAACCGCAAAAACCCTTGGTTTTTCAATGAAATAGTAACTTGGAAAGCAAGAAAAATAGGGTTTTTGGAAGTTACGAAAATCAGGGTTTTGGGAGACTCAGATCTGATGATTTTGAGTGGAAATCGAGTAGATTCAAGAGCCAGAGCTCTGATACCACTTCGTTGGACCGATTGGGAGCTCGGAAACAATCCGAATCCAATGTAAAACTACTAGACAGCCTCTGGAATAGTGCGGAATCCTATTCCAGGGTTTTCTAATCAAAACCAACAGAAACCGTGGTGATCCGAGGTTGTAGGAACAACGTGGAAGCAACGATCGAACACCACAGGTTGAGAATCGAACTTGGATGATCAAGAACCGCTCAAATCTTCTAGGGTTTTGACACTTGAGTCTCAGGGAAGAAGAAGGGCTCTGGAAAGTTAAGGTTGAAATGATTTGAACTTGTATATATAGGCAGTCGACATTCGGCCGAATGAGAGGCCGAAGCAACTCATTCGGCGAATGGCATCTGTCGAATGATAATTCAGTCGAATGAGTCATTCGGCGAATGACTCATTCGCTGACTAGACATACTCTGGTTTCATTCGGCGAATGACTTCATTCGATAGAGTCATTCGGCCGAATGAACCATACTCATACTCAAATATATAATAAATCAAATCAACCAATAACACAATCATATAATCAATATTAAACATTAAAATCAATATAGAAAGACAACTTCCATTAATATAACTTGAATTTTACATGATGAATGTTACAAAAACTGAACTAGGGACAAAACATGTATCAACACAAGTAAGTAATTGTTCCTACACCACCTAAAACATGCGACTTAACATTCCCCTAAGATAATTTCGTTCAACAGTATCGAATTCTACGAATTCAATAACTAGGGTTCATGATCAAAAACGGTTTGGGGGTTTTTAATCAAACGATCTTTAAAATCAAATTAGATGTTGCTGTTAGTTTCAGACTGGTCCGACCAAGAAGATATCTATGTTAATTTTTAATCATTTCATCGAATTGTAGGAGATCAAGATCTAGGGTTTGTTGTATGAACGAATTTGGGGGTTTCTTGTTTAAATGGATTAATAGCTGAATTAAACCACATAGAAAGTTTCAGAGTAATGCGTTTAAGGAAATACATATACCAATTTCATGAGGGTATAGTGAATTGTTAATGATCATGTTTTAGGGTTCTTAACCCAAAATGATTTGGGGGTTTCGATCAAAACCGGCTTGAGAACCAAATTAAACGATATCACCAGTTCCAGAATGTTCCGACTAAGCTAAGTCCTAGGTTAATTGGATGTTAAAACAACAAATTTAAGCATTTCGAACATTAGGATTAATAAGAAAAACGTTTTTGGGGATCTCGACCTAAACGAAATCGTTATTCAAATTAAGTGGAACCGAAAGTTTCGAAATGTTATGTTTAATGAAAACCCTATGATTTTAGAAGTTATCATAAACGAATTTAACCGATTTGAATAGGATGTTTGAATATCCATGTTCGAAACTACGAACATCATGAATTGGATCATGTTTTTGGTTGATAATAAAATTAAAACAGTCCCTAGACTCGACTAGATCACAGGAACAAAACCCCTATGGGTTGAGGATCAATCGGATTCGGTTCTAGGTTCAATTGGGTAGTTTTGGTTCGGTTTAAGTATTCAAAAGGGGAACCACATTGATTTGAGGATTAAAAGAATTTAATTAGGTTCTATGTTACAAAAACTAAGCTAGTCCAGATGGTTTGGGCGCGAGCGTGTGATCCGGGAGGTCGCGGGTTCAAACCCGGTCCAACCGGTTTTTGTAATTAAAAACCAATTTTTGGTTTTTAACCCGTAACTCACTCGTTTTAATTCCGTTTCGATCCGTTCGAATTGCGTTAGAACCAGAATTCAATTCCGAGCATATTAGAATTATAAAATTTACATTTTAACCTGAAAAACGTAATCGCGTATAATTACGTTTATTTAAATAAAATCATATATGGTTTTATTTAAACGATTTCAAAGGCACGCGTACATACGTATGCATATTCCTAACACTCTAACATACGTGTGTTGACACGTATGTGATTTCAAGCATAAAACGACATCCCGAATAACACTAAGTTATTGTTTAAACACAGATTCTTCGTAGAGGATTATTTACGCGAGTTCACGTGTGATTGTTCATTCTGCTACAATCAAAGGTGCGTACACGGCCCCTTTCTTATTTTAACTGTTTTGGGGGAGAAAACATGTGCAACAAACACTTTTAGATACATATCACTTGCATGAGTTAGCTGTTTACATTGAGTGCAAACATAGCATTACAAGTCCTTACATTTCGAACCGTTTAGTTTGCCGTAGTGCAAAGCGTGGTAGTTGGAAATAGATCTATTAGGTTTGACAAACCTCACTTGGTAGATGGGATCTACGCAAGTGTTTGACTAGCCAATTCACATTACTATTGTTTGTGCTAGACAATAATGGCAAGGCAAAACATGCGTTAGCATGCAACAGTCAGCTTCGGTGTCGACCACTTATGTAAATAGTATAAATGACTAGCTATCATGACTATGCATGTGTGATTATGTTATCTGCAATATTTTGTTCAAACAGTTGTTTCAAACATTTGTGAATGCTTAAACCTGTGTAATGCACCAACCTTTGTGTTGACTTGATTTACATGTTTTCTCATGACGCTAAGGTACACAAGCAAGCAGGCATGGACTAGGAGATCGAGTCGCATGCATGTTTTACATTTCTGTCAATTGGATTTGAACATTTGAAACTTTGTTTTGTAATTTACAGTTTTCAAACTGTTATGATTGTTTATGTTTTAAAAACGTTTCCGCAACGCTAGAACTTTGATATTACAGTTTTAGACCAAAGTATGTTTTGAAATTCATATAGAGGTCTTCGTTATGTCTAATGATCTGAGATCCTGGTTTGTCACGTCCCAAACGGTATGATTCTATTAGTTGATAATTGGGGGTGTGACAGATTGGTATCAGTGCCATTGGTTATAGCGAACTAGGTTTGCATTAGTAGACTTAGACTATAACTGTTAGACATTAGACACTTGTTTACACAATTGTTTTGCCTAGTATTTACATATCGTCTTACGTAATAGATATGGTAGCACCGTCACCACCACACGTGATCGTACTAGATGACGAGGAGCCGATAGCTCCAGCATTTCAGGATCATGAGGATGATCCGGAGGAGGTTCCCGTGGAGGACCCGGACGAGGACCCGTAGGAGGATCCGGAGGAGGACGATCTGAGGAGGATCCACAGGAGGATCCTGACGAGGAGCCACAGGAGGAGCCACAGAGAAACCCAGAGAAAGCACCTATGGGGGATTCCACCGAGGAGTCTTCGTATCGCATGCCACCTAGGTTTCGTGCCTGTAAGAGGCCACGATTTGAGTCAGATGATATCGCCCGATTGACATGGGAGTCAAAGTGGGCGAATGATCGGATTGAACACATGGCACAGGAGCTTCGGGATGTAAACGCCCGATACACAGAGCTTCGTAGTGTGGTTCTTGGGATGGAGTCACACATTGTGCATCTGACTACTCGTGTGCAGGAGGAGGAGCACCGAGCCGACATCGCAGAGGGGAGGTTGATTTCACTAGAGGAGCAGTTTGTATCTGAGGCATAGGAGGAACAGGAGGAGGAGTTGATACCAGTACAGGATGTTGATTCTGATGCTGACTCCACTATTGAGGATGCTTGATTTGCTTTATTTTGTTTTAACTTATTAGCGGCGGGCTGTGTCCCTACATTAGATGTTTGAGAAACTTATGTTTTGATTTTGAAAGTATTGTACTCAAATCAGATTATTATCTATTGAAAACTATTACTTATTGCCAACAGTTGTGTTGATTCCTACATTACATGTTTGTTGTTTGTTGTGTTGTTTACACGTTTCACATTGGACTTTGATAACACTCTAACATTTCTTTTAACTAGGAATATAATGGCCGGTGAGAACATTCACATGACAGTTGCTGAGCTCAATGAGCTGATTAACAACAAGGTCGCGGAGGCTATCGCGAACTACACTCAGACACACACTACAGGGCCACAGGGTCCAACAGGGGGATTGGTGAATCCACCGGTGTGCACGTTCAAGATGTTCTTGGACTGCAAACCTCATAATTTCAAAGGATCGGAAGGGGCCATTGGACTCCTTCGATGGATTGAAAAAGCAGAATCAGTATTCGAAATGTGCAACTGTCCTGACGAAAACAAGGTCAAGTATGCTACGGGTACGTTGGAGGGTCCAGCATTGACCTGGTGGAACTCCAATGTTCAGACCTTGGGTTTGGGAGAAGCGAATGCCCTAACATGGAATGGATTTAAAACCTTACTGCAGGAGGAGTACTGTCCTCCTAGTGAAATGCAGAAACTGGAAGAAGAATATTGGCATCTTAAGATGGAAGGGTCTAACATCGAGGAGTACACTACTCGATCTCATGAACTGGCCAGACTCCTACCTCACATGGCTACTCCAGCCAGTAAGTGGATAGAGAGGTACATAGGAGGGTTGGTGCCTCAGATCCAGGGATTGGTTACTTCTGCAAATCCCACGACGATTCAACAAGCTGTTCGACTGGCGCACCAATTGACTGACCAGGCAGTTTTACAGGGAACTCTGCCAAAAAGGACATCAGCTACTAAGGTGGGAGACCACAAAAGGAAGTGGGAAAGCGGCAACACCAAGAATTTCAACCAATAGCCGTTTCAGCAGAACCGAAGACAGGATTCAAACAAGTCTTACCACAACTCGAACAGTGGTCAGCAGTCATCATCATCAGGGGGGTATATTGGTAAGCACCCAAAGTGCAACAAGTGTGGATTCCATCATGCTAGGAATCAATGTGATAAGTTTAAGTGTCAGCGGTGTGGTAAAGGAGGGCATGCAGCTAAGGATTGCCGCAGAGAGCTGCAAAACAATTCCAACAATCAAAATAACAACCAGAACAACGCACAGAAGGGTTGTTTTGAGTGTGGTAAGCTGGGGCACTTTAAAAAGGATTGCCCACAACTCAAGAAAGGCGGGACTAACGATGCAAATGGCAACGGCAACGGCAATGGCAATGGCAATGGCACCAATAACAACAATAACAACAACAATGGTGCTAGGGGCAGGGCGTTCGTGATTGGAGGACGTCAGGCACGGGAGGATCCCAACATTGTCACGGGTACGTTCCTCTTAAATAATCACTATGCCTCTATGCTATTTGATACTGGTGCATACCGGAGTTTTGTATCTAGTTCACTTTCTAAGTTGCTAAATGTTAGTCCTACTGCCTTAGAAAATCCATACACTGTAGAATTAGCTGATGGCAAGTTAATGGTAGTTGAACAAATCCTTAAAGGATGTATCCTTGATTTGATGGGTCAGACATTGGAAATTGATCTTATGCCTATCACTTTAGGCAGTTTTGATGTAGTCATGGCATGGACTGGTTGTCTAAACACCAGGCTGAAATAGTATGTCATGAAAAGATCGTTCGTATACCTCTTCCGCATGGAGAGACATTGTATGTACAAGGCGAAAAGACCAGTACGCCACTGCGTCTCATATCTTGTATGAAAGCACACAAATGCCTGCGTAAAGGTCATACAGTAGTTATAGCACTTATAACTGAGAAGCCGGTAGCTGAGAAGAAGATTGAAGACACCCCAGTAGTTTGTGAATTTCCTGAAGTATTTCCAGAAGACTTACCGGGATTACCGCCTATCAGACAGGTGGAATTTCGAATTGACCTTACACCAGACGCAGCACCGATAGCTAGGGCGCCTTATCGACTTGCACCATCTGAGATGCAAGAGTTATCTACACAACTGCAAGAGTTGTTAGATAAGGGCTTTATACGACCTAGTTTTTCACCGTGGGGAGCCCCAGTCTTATTTGTCAAGAAAAAGGACGGGACTTTCCGTATGTGTATCGATTACCGGGAACTTAACAAAGTTACCATCAAAACCCGGTATCCGTTACCTAGAATTGACGATCTGTTTGATCAGTTGCAAGGTTCGAGTTACTACTCGAAGATTGATCTCAGATCGGGTTATCATCAACTCAGAGTTCAAGAAGAAGATATTCCGAAGACAGCATTCAGGACGCGCTATGGCCATTATGAGTTCTTGGTCATGCCATTTGGGTTGACGAACGCTCCAGCAGTATTCATGGATCTCATGAATCGAGTTTGTAAACCTTATCTTGATAAGTTTGTCATTGTTTTCATTGACGACATTCTCATCTATTCTCAGACTGAGGAGGAGCACGCTGAACATCTTCGATTGCTGTTAGAATTACTAAAACAAGAACAATTATACGCTAAGTTCTCAAAATGTGACTTCTGGATGCGAGAAGTTCAATTCCTGGGTCATATAGTCAATGAAAAGGGTATACACGTTGATCCAGCAAAAATTGAGGCGATTAGGAATTGGGAAGCACCAAAGACCCCTACTGAGGTACGACAATTCCTTGGTTTGGCGGGTTATTACCGACGATTCATTGAGGGTTTCTCAAAGATCGCTCAACCACTTACAACTCTTACGCACAAGGGAACGAAGTATAACTGGACGGATAAACAGGAAGCTGCATTCCAGTTATTGAAACAGAAACTATGCAGTGCACCGATTCTGTCCTTACCAGAAGGGACAGAAGACTTTGTGGTGTACGACCACACGAAAAGAATTACACTACTCACGACTTGGAATTAGGAGCAGTGGTTTTTGCTTTGAAAATTTGGAGGCATTACTTATATGGAACCAAGTGTACCATTTACACTGATCATAAGAGTTTGCAACATATCTTTGATCAGAAGGAACTCAACATGAGACAGCGACGATGGGTCGAGTTGTTGAATGATTACGAATGCGCAATCAAGTTTCA
Source organism: Mikania micrantha (assembly GCA_009363875.1). NCBI lineage: Eukaryota > Viridiplantae > Streptophyta > Magnoliopsida > Asterales > Asteraceae > Mikania > Mikania micrantha. Next base: position 83,537,741 of record CM018692.1, on the reverse strand, counting down.
TCCGGGAAAAGCTAATGTGGTAGCTGACGCTCTAAGCAGAAAAGACACAACATGAACAAGACGGGTTCGCGCACTTATGATGACGATACATACTGACTTACCTGACAAGGTACGCAATGCTCAGCTTGAAGCCTTAGAAAAGGATAAATTGGTACGTGAATCCTTACGAGGGATGGAAACACAATTGGATGTCAAGTCTGATGGAATTCGTTATTTCATTAACCGATTGTGGATACCTTTGCATGGTGGCTTAGGGGAACTCGTGATGGATGAAGCACATAAGTCCAGGTATTCAGTCCATCCGGGATCTGACAAGATGTATCATGATTTGAAGGCACTGTATTGGTGGCCTCACATGAAAGCTGACATTGCTAGATACGTTAGCAAATGTTTGACTTGTTCGAAAGTCAAAGTTGAATATCAAAAACCATCTGGTTTGCTGCAACAACCAGAAATACCAATGTGGAAATGGGAACAGATTTCGATGGACTTCATTACTAAGTTACCCCGTACACCGAGTGGTTGTGATACGATATGGGTAATTGTCGATCGATTAACGAAATCTGCACATTTCTTAGCAATCAAGGAAACCGACAAGATGGAGAAACTGACTCGTATTTACATCAAGGAAGTGGTAGCACGACATGGCGTGCCAATTTCCATCATATCAGATCGGGATGCTCGATTTACTTCCAACTTTTGGAAATCCTTCATAAGTCATTGAGAACTCGTTTGGATATGAGTACCGCATATCATCCACAGACCGACAGTCAGAGTGAACGTACGATTCAAACGCTCAAGGATATGTTACGAGCTTGTGTAATTGACTTTAATGATAGCAGGGAAAACCACTTACCGTTAGTGGAATTCTCTTACAACAACAGTTATCATACAAGTATTCAGGCAGCACCGTTTGAAGCTTTGTATGGTCGTAAATGTCGTTCACCAGTTTGCTGGGCTGAAATTGGTGACAGTCAAATAACAGGTCCTGAATTAGTACACGAAACGACAGAGAAGATAGTTCAAATCCGGAACCGTATGGCAGCGGCCCGGGATTGACAGAAGAGTTATGCTGATAAACGTCGTAAGCCATTGGAATTTCAAGTAGGAGACCGAGTTCTTCTAAAGGTATCACCTTGGAAAGGTGTGATACGATTCAGCAAGCGCGGGAAGCTTAGCCCTCGCTACGTAGGACCTTTTGAGATTCTGAAAAGAATTGGTCCGGTTGTGTATCAACTCAAATTACCGGATGAACTCAGTGGAGTTCATGATGTCTTTCCTGTTTCGAATTTAAAGAAATGCCTTTCTGATGAGACATTGATTGTACCACTGGAGGAAATACAAGTAGACGAACAGTTACGATTCATTGAAGAACCAGCTGAAATCATGGATCGAGAGGTCAAACAACTTAAACAAAGCAAGATCCCGATAGTCAAAGTCCGGTGGAATTCACGACGTGGTCCTGAATTCACATGGGAAAGAGAAGATCAAATGATGAAGAAGTATCCTCATCTGTTCAAAACAGCAACTGTAAACACTGTGAAGACACGTTAAATTTTGGGACGAAATTTCCTTCAACAAGGGGATGACGTGATGCTTCACACATCAACATTTCAGATTTCAAACTGTAAGCACAAACACTTTATTAAATTGATTTTATTACAAACATTTGTGCTACATTACATTTTTATGTGCTACATTTCATAGGTTACATGTTATGGTAGTACATGCATGATTAGTTACACACATTTTGCTATGTGCGAGGTTACATAGTACAAACAGTTGCAAACATTCACTATATACATAGTACAAACAGTTGCATTCACTATATGCAAGATTACATAGCACAGTATGATCAAACACAAACATTCACAGTTAGGTGTACTAACTGGTGTGCACGCAAACAGTTACATAGAACGATCACACTTAGTTGTGATGTTACAAACATTGGGTTTTGTGTGTGAGTACACACAAGCACATAGAATGATCAGACATCACACTAACACTTACAATTTGAACTCACAAGTAGTGTCCTAACTACTTCTCACATTTAACAATTTTCGGGACGAAAATTCCTTCAACAAGGGGATGATGTGACAATCCGGCAAATTCGTGGTTAATCCCGTTAATCAGAAATTAACCGGAATGAAGTGAAATCATTTAAAATCAAACTAGAGGGGTGGTAATTGATCAAAAGCAGTCTTAGAATGTTAAAACTTCAAGGGTTAAGGTTGCAATTCAATAAAAGTCTCAATTTTGACTTTGAGAGTCAAAATTCGGCCATAGTTGCAAACAAAATTCAAAATTCGTGTTAATTTGGTGTTAATAACTGAATTAAACTCTCTAGCAACTCATTATGGTGATGATTAATGGTTAATCATCCGTTATCAGTACATGATTGGTCGAATTAAAACCAATAACCACTCACAAGTCGTAACCGTCAATGGTGGAAGTAAAATTGATACAATTTGAGTAATAGAACCACAATTGCAACCACAGAACTCATAATCGGCTTCATTAGGATCAAGTGCTCACAAGAATTCGAAGTAGCAAGTCTCGGATAGGAGAATTCGATCTAGAGCCGGCCGAAGAACAACCTAGAAGTCGATCCACTTCATTCGACATCAAAACAAGTAAGTAATTGTTCCTACACCACCTAAAACATGCGACTTAACATTCCCCTAAGATAATTTCGTTCAACAGTATTGAATTCTACGAATTCCATAACTAGGGTTCATGATCAAAAACGGTTTGGGGGTTTTTAATCAAACGAGCTTTAAAATCAAATTAGATGTTGCTGTTAGTTTCAGACTGGTCCGACCAAGAAGATATCTATGTTAATTTTGAATCATATCATCGAATTGTAGGAGATCAAGATCTAGGGTTTGTTGTATGAACGAATTTGGGGGTTTCTTGTTTAAATGGATTAATAGTTGAATTGAACCACATAGAAAGTTTCAGAGTAATGCGTTTAAGGAAATACATATACCAATTTCATGAGGGTATAGTGAATTGTTAATGATCATGTTTTAGGGTTCTTAACCCAAAATGATTTGGGGGTTTCGATCAAAACCGGCTTGAGAACCAAATTAAACGATATCACCAGTTCCAGAATGTTCCGACTAAGCTAAGTCCTAGGTTAATTGGATGTTAAAACAACAAATTTAAGGATTTCGATCATTAGGATTAATAAGAAAAGCGTTTTTGGGGATCTCGACCTAAACGAAATCGTTATTCAAATTAAGTGGAACCGAAAGTTTCGAAATGTTATGTTTAATGAAAACCCTATGATTTTAGAAGTTATCATAAACGAATTTAACCGATTTGAATAGGATGTTTGAATATCCATGTTCGAAACTACGAACATCATGAATTGGATCATGTTTTTGGTTGATAATCAAATTAAAACAGTCCCTAGACTCGACTAGATCACAGGAACAAAACCCCTATGGGTTGAGGATCGATCGGATTCGGTTCGAGGTTCAATTGGGTAGTTTTGGTTCGGTTTAAGTATTCAAAAGGGGAACCACATTGATTTGAGGATTAAAAGAATTGAATTGGGTTTTATGTTACAAAAACTAAGCTAGTCCAGATGGTTTGGGCGCGAGCGTGTGATCCGGGAGGTCGCGGGTTCAAACCCGGTCCAACCGGTTTTTGTAATTAAAAACCAATTTTTGGTTTTTATGTCACACCCCTGCGCCGCGTGCGGAATCCACGGCGCGGTGACGTATGAACAGTTGAATCATGCACAAGTATTGAATAAGAACAACCACAATGGATTACTACATTTCATAATGTTTAGACAGTTGATTAGTTACAGACAATCTATCTACCAAAAGTAAGACAACTACAGACCCAAAATATAGTTTACAAAATAAGACTCCAAACAAGACAATTAAACATTTAGGATTTAGTGTGTTTCTAATCCATCCTAGCATGTTTCTTCATCTTGTTCTATCTTAGTATGGTCTCCTTAGTTGCCTCTGAGAATGTCTTAAACCTGATTACCTGAAACACGTGAAAAGTAACTGTCAACTACAGACGTAGTTGGTGAGAACAATAGGTTTAAGCATTTGTAAACATGAGTATATGATATAAGGAATAGGTAAGTTAAAGCATCATAAGATTCACACGGATGAGCTGCAACCCAAACTAACATCAAGTAAGAAAATGAGTGTAAACAGTCCAATCACTGTTCGCACGAAAGCCAATAATATCAAGTCCCAAACCACGTTTGGAGTTAGATAATACGTCAGCAGTTTTGATAACCATATGACACCAGGCCTGCAGTTGGCTTTTAAAAGCAAATTTAAAAGCCAACTCCATCCTGGATAAGAAAACAATGACACCAGACCTACAGTTAGCTTTTAAAACAAATTTAAAAGCTAACTCCATCCTGGATAAGAAACAATGTGTCCGCTTTCCCTTGTTGTGATCACCCAGTACTAACGCTAATGAATGTGATACTTGATGCTTTTACAAGTTTGTTTACAACAATTGACACCATGTTCTGAATCTTACTTTAACCGGATGTGTTAATGCCTTATTTGATAACATGAATTGAAAAGCCTGGATTTAATTCCACGAATTAAATCCTTTGTTTTGAATACCATGAAATGAACCACTTGATTTGAATACCATGATGTGAACAACTTGATTTGAATACCATGTTTTGAACCACTTGATTTGAATACAATGTTTTGAACCACTTGATTTGAATACCATGTTTTGAACCACTTGATTTGAATACCATGTTTTGAACCACTTGATTTGAATACCATGTTTTGAACCACTTGATTTGGATACCATGTTGTGAACCACTTGTTTTGAATACCATGATGTGATGACCTTGTGTAATAACAAGGTTTATAACAAAAGGGTTTGTAAAATCCTTTATCAAAAAGTGTTTATCCTTCATAAATACATTTGAGTAAATTAATTTCAAAACAGTTCAAAAGTCCCTTATAAAACCTTTTTAATGAAAAGAGTTTAGTAATTGACAAGTAAATTAAAACAGTTGACAATTTCTTTAAACAATTGATGAATCCCTTGGATTCGTAAGATGAACCTGTAATGTTTATGAATTACACATAACTTGTGTAATGAAACAAGATTGAAATAGCGGTTTTGATCACGTGTTCCACCCCAAAACAGTTATAAAACAGTAAAAGAGGGGCTAGAGTTCTCACCTGTCTGCAGTAGACTCTGACTTAAACAGTTAGCAAGTAGCAAACAGGACTTCTAACTTGTTCCTATATCATTGTAATCATACATAAGATATGAGATTTATAATTGTATAGACTTTGATTTGTTGATTGACTGGTGTTCACTTGAACTTGTTTAACTTGATTACTTGATTGATCATGGGTTCAAGAAACTTGTGAAATGTTCTTTTGTATGATAACTTGTTTGTGTGCCACATATGTTTAAGTGTTTGATAAACCATTTGATAACATGAGTTGTGAAAACCTGTTCAATTGTTTCCAAGTCTTTGTGTTTGTGATTTGATCTCATGATTAAGTTCAGTCATAAACTTAAACCCAAATAAGATCGAATTACAATTTACTTTGAGTTTTGTGGGCCACAATATGGACCTTAAGCCCCTAAAACCATGATGAGCTTAAGTATAGGTCCATGGGCCTCTTAGGACCAAGTGGATGTGATGTTGGCCCAACAACATTTAGGTAGGCTTTATAACACGCCAAAGACAATCGCTAGCCAATTAGGATCATAGTGACCGAATAGCTTGGATTGGGTCTAAGGATTTAAGTTGGCCACCCAATGTAAAGGTATTCTACGTAACGTTCCAAGGTGTTATCGAGCTAATTGAAAGTCTAATGGATCAATTATAATTCCCTCGGGCTTACCTCGCACCTATGGGCCTAGTATTAAAGCTTTTGGGCCAAATAGGTTGAAGTTGGGCCGAAGAAAAGGGAAGCTGCCATTTTGGGCAGCGAACCCTCTTAGGTTTCTGCTTAGGTTCGTCCCTTCAACCAAAGGGTTCGGTGATGATAGGATGTTCGAGGGTTCGGCCAAAGTATCCCACATGGTTCGGCTAAGATGGGACCAAGGGTTCGGTTATAGGGTCTGCGAACCATGCAAGGTTCGTGGCTCCTCCCAAATGGTTCGTTGTAAAGAGGCTCGCCGGCATGGGTTCGTCATAACTAGGGTTCGTCTGCATGATTCACGAACCATGCAAGGGTTCGTCTATGACTGAGGCTGCATGAGGGTTTGGTTGGTGATGCCAAGAACCATGCAAAGGTTCGTGGGTTCCTTAGGGTTCGGCCATACTCAAACGAACCATGACAAGGTTCGTGCCTCAACATGAGGGTTCGGCAGCCACACCACCCAGCGAACCTGTGAACATGCGACCACCACTCTCCTCAAACCATGGATCTAGACCTCGATCTAAGTTGTAGTGACTTCGTGGAGGTTCGTTGTATGTGCGAATACAAGGTGGTGAAGTAAAAACCGGTTTTGGAGTCGGGTTTGAGCAAAACACGCAAACAACCAAATGAAAACCCTATTTCCCGAATCTTTCCAAGGCTCATACCTCGTTTTTGGCTGGATGGATCTGAGATATTCTTGTACTTTCGTGTAGAGAACGTTGAGAGCTTCGCTTGGGTTCGAGAATCACCGAAATCCGTCGAGAAACGAGCGAGATATTCACGTTTGAAGGTCGGTTTTCTAGAGAGAGAGAGGGTGAACGGTTTTGTAGTGAGAGAAAGGGTTGTTGAGGAATTAAATGAGGTTTTAAGCCTTGTTCAAGGCTTTTATAGTCCGGGTAGTATCCGGGTTCGTTTCGGTTGCTCGGTTCGCGTTTCCGAAACGTAACGCGTATTTTACGCGGTTTTAAAGTAAAATAGATATTAAACTAAATAAAATGATGAGTTTCAAAATTGTAAAATATAAAAATAATTATTCCAATTATTTTACTCTTCGTGCATTGTCAGATCGTTAAAACAATCGAAATTACGTGTATACCCGCAATCGCGTACGTTTTACGATCGTATTAATTATTTAAAGTCGTTTAATCGTAATTATAAGTTCAACATTCGTATTATTATGGATCGTCACCCATAACTATACTCAGTCTCGCTTACAGATTACGATCTTGGTTGAATTAATTAATTGTTATACTATTCGTCTCAACACTACGCACTAACACTAACCTGTTACACCGAACGCAGTATATGTATAGGGCTCACTCTCGCTGCCCACCACTGTTTCGATATAACAAGTTACTGTTCTTGCTTAGTGAAATCGACTGTAAATAAATAATACATACTTGTTTTCTGATTACTAAGATCCTGTAACGCACAAGCACACATTTTGAACATACGAATCACATTGATGAACTGAACCATGAATAGACACTGTTCTAATACTGTTTACAACTACATGACTATATGCACAAATGTTACAGTCTCCCCTAGTTAAGGGAATTTCGTCCCGAAATTAACTAGCCGAAGATACTGTAAAAAGATGAGGGTACTTAAGCTTCATCTGGTCTTCACGTTCCCAGGTGAACTCAGCACCGCGTTTGCCCTCCCATCGCACTTTCACGATCGGGATACGGCTGCGTTTAAGTTTCTTGACCCCATGATCCATGATCTCAACTGGACGTTCAATGAATTGCATGTTGTTCTGAATCTGTATGTCTTCCAGTGGAATCTGAACATCATGATCCGCCAAGCATTTCTTAAGATTCGATACATGAAAAGTATCGTGAACATTGCTTAGCTCCACTGGAAGTTTGAGTTTGTAGGCTACGGGACCAATCCGATCCAGGATCTCAAAAGGTCCAACGTACCTTGGTGCAAGTTTCCCTTTCTTCCCGAATCGGACAACGCCTTTCCAGGGAGAAACTTTGAGTAAGACTCGGTCACCAACTTGGAACTCAAGCGGTTTCCGACGTCGATCAGCATAACTCTTCTGCCGATCTCGTGCAGCCTTAAGCCGTGACTGAATGATTGTGATCTTGTCTGATGTTTCCTGAATGAGTTCTGGTCCTACGACCTGTGAGTCACCAATCTCGGTCCAACAGACCGGTGATCGGCACTTTCTACCATATAGAGCTTCGAATGGTGCACATTGAATGCTCGTATGATAGCTATTGTTATATGAAAACTCAATGAGTGGGAGATGAGTGTCCCAACTTCCACCGAAGTCAATGACACAAGAACGGAGCATGTCCTCAAGTGTTTGGATAGTCCTCTCACTTTGGCCGTCGGTTTGGGGATGATACGCCGTGCTAAGATTAACACGCGTTCCCAAAGCCTTTTGCAATGATTGCCAAAAGCGAGAAGTGAAGCGACTATCACGATCAGATATGATTGATGTTGGAGTACCATGACGTGCAATGATTTCGTTGATGTACAATGTGGATAACTTCTCCATCTTGTAATCCTCTCGGATTGGGAGAAAATGAGCAGATTTGGTGAGTCGGTCAACGATCACCCAAATCGAATCGAAACCTCTCGGAGTTCTCGGCAACTTCGTTATGAAATCCATGGAAATTTGTTCCCATTTCCATTGAGGAATTTCAGGTTGCTGCAGAAGTCCCGAAGGCTTTTGATGTTCTGCTTTGACCTTTGAACAAGTAAGACATTTTCCCACGTACAGTGCTATGTCTTTCTTCATTCCCGGCCACCAGTAAGATGTCCTCAAGTCCTGATACATCTTGTCGGCTCCAGGATGAACTGAGTATCGCGACTTATGAGCCTCATCACAGATGAGTGTGCGCAATTCTTCAGACTTTGGAATCCAAATGCGGCCGTTGAGATATAACAACCCATCAGCTCGAGGTTCTAGTTTCTTCTCAATACCACAATCCAAGTCTGTCTTGAGTTGATTATCTGTTACAACTTGTTGTTGTGCAATACGAATCAAGTCTTTCAAGTTTGGCTGTGTGTTGATCTCCATGGCTCTAACACGAATTGGTTTGACTGGTTCCTTGCGACTAAGAGCATCCGCCACCACATTGGCTTTACCCGGATGGTAACGAATCTCACAGTCGTAATCAGTTAGAAGCTCAACCCAACGTCGTTGTCTCATGTTGAGTTCTTTCTGATTGAGAATGTGTTGAAGGCTCTTGTGGTCTGTATAGATGACACATTTAGTACCGTACAGGTAGTGTCTCCAAATCTTCAATGCAAAGACCACAGCCCCTAACTCAAGGTCATGAGTAGTGTAATTCTTCTCGTGAACCTTAAGTTGTCTTGAAGCATAAGCAATGACCTTGTCCCGTTGCATAAGTACACAACCGAGACCAAGGTTTGAAGCATCACAGTAGACAATGAAATCATCACTGCCCTCTGGAAGACTAAGGATAGGGGAATTGCATAACTTCTGTTTAAGAAGTTGAAATGCATCTTCTTGTTTCTGTCCCCATATAAATGCTTGACTTTTCTGAGTTAGTGTGGTAAGTGGCAAGGCTAGCTTAGAGAAGTTTGCAATGAATCTTCTGTAATAACCTGCCAAACCCAGAAATGAACGAATCTCTGTTGGAGTAGATGGGGTAGTCCAGTTCTTAATCGCCTCAATCTTCGCCGGATCTACATGTATCCCATCTTTGTTTATGACATGTCCTAAGAAGTGAACCTCCTTTAGCCAAAATTCACACTTTGAGAATTTAGCATAAAGTTGTTCCTCTCTTAGTAGTTCCAAGACTTTCTTCAAATGATCCTCATGTTCTTGTTCTGACTTGGAATAAATCAGTATATCATCAATAAAGACGATAACAAACTGATCCAAGTAAGGCCTACAGACTCGATTCATCAAGTCCATGAACACTGCGGGTGCATTGGTCAGCCCAAATGGCATAACCACAAACTCATAGTGTCCATATCGAGTCCTAAATGTCGTCTTGGGTATATCCTCATCATTTACTCTTAACTGATGATACCCGGATCGCAGATCAATCTTAAAGAAGCAAGTTGCTCCCTGTAATTGATCAAACAGATCATCGATCCTGGGCAGAGGATATCTATTCTTGATTGTCAACTGGTTCAACTCACGATAGTCGATGCACATACGAAATGAACCGTCTTTCTTTTTGACAAAGAGAACCGGAGCTCCCCATGGAGAGAAACTCGGTCTTATGAAACCTTTGTCTAAAAGTTCTTGAAGCTGACTAGACAGTTCTTGCATCTCAGACGGTGCTAATCGATACGGTGACTTCGCCACTGGGTTTGCTCCAGGGACGAGATCAATTCTAAACTCCACTTGTCGGACTGGTGGTAGTCCAGGCAAGTCTTCTGGAAATACGTCTGGATAATCTCTGATAACTGGAACGTCTCCAACTGCTTTCTTTTCAGGTTTCTTTTCCACTACATGAGCTAGGAAAGCATAATATTTCTTCTTCAAATACTTCCTCGCCTTGATGCACGATACAATCTTCAATCCGCGGCATGGTTTCTCACCGTAGACTATCATCGTTTCGCCGGACGGTAAGGGGATTCGGATAAGTTTCTCAGAGCATACTATTTCAGCATTGTTTTTGGATAACCAATCCATTCCTACTACAACTTCGAAGCTTCCGAGAGTCATAGGAATGAGATCGATAGAGAAAAGATGGTCATTTAATCTTAGCTCACAAGCATTAATGATGGAATCTGCAACTATGGTTTTACCATTCGCTACTTCTACAGTATAAGGAGCAGTAAGTGTGGATAGTTGCATATTAAGCAAAGAAGCAGTATGAGCAGAGATAAAACTTTTATCAGCACCAGTATCAAATATGATAGGAACATAGTGATCATTGATAAGAAATGTACCCGTGATGACTGCCGGCTCTTCACGTGCTTCAGCAGTTCCAATCACAAAAGCACGAGCAGCAGCAGTATTGTTGTTGAGTTTTGGACACTGGTTTCTGAAGTGTCCCTCTGCTCCACAATTATAACAGGCTCTTCCACCTGTAGCAGTAGTGGTAGCAGTTGTTGTAACAGCAAGATGAGCAGATCGGCATGTAGCCGCCAAGTGTCCCATACGCCCACATTTGAGACACTTTCTGCATGGAGTGTTGGGTAGATGATGATACTGACATTTGGTGCAAAGTGGAAATGTGCCAGTATAAGACTTTCTGGCGTTAGCAGGTTGTGGCATAGCATTGATAGGTGTGGCATGAGTAGGTGCAGCCGCAGTCAACGCTGCAAAGTTCTTGATTGTCTTTTGTTTCTTCTTCTTATGATGGTGCTGTTCAGGCTTTTTGCCTTCTTCAATCTGTGCTCTCTTGAATCCCTTTCGGGTGAGCACACCAGATTTCACATACTCCTCAGTAAGAGTAGCACCAAGTTGGATTGCCGCCTCTAGAGTAGTAGGGTTATTACCCATGACAGTTCCTCTGACAACCAAGGGCAACCCTTCAATGTATTTCTCTATCTTGCGGGGTAGAGGAGTAACCAAGTGAGGTACGAGGATACACAACTCATGGAACCGAGTTGTATACTTCGCGTTTTCACCACTATCCTGCACCAGATTCCACATCTCTACCTCCAGTTTCTTCAGTTCATGACGTGGACAAAACTTTTCCACAAGTAAGTTCTTGAATCCGTCCCATGGTAAAGCTAGAGCGACTTCACGTCCTCTGGTGTTCTTCTCAGAATTCCACCAGGTGAGCGCGCCTTTGTGAAAAGTGCTTGAGGCCTTCTTGACCTTCAGATTCTCTGGACATCCAGTGAAGTCGAGAATGTCTTCAATGCTTTCCAGCCATTGCAGTAGGCCGGTAGCTCCTTCGGTACCAGAGTACTTAGGAGGCTTAGCATCGTTGAACTGCTTGAAAGTAAAGTTAGCAGTTCCAGCGTTTGTGGCATTTGAGTTGTGTGCAGAATCACCGGTACTTCCCCGAAGATTCTGGGTAATATCAGTGACCATACCCGGGATCACATCCCTCATGTGAACAGCGATAGCTCGAGCAATCTTGTTAATTTCATCATCATTACCGCTTGTCGAACCCCCAGCATTTGGGTCTCGTCGAGGGGGCATTCTACGAATAGAAGCCACAAGCGGGTCAGTAATGAGAATGGATACCATTGAATTTTTCATGATAAGGTCAGTAATATATCCATACTACTAGTATTATCATTCAATTGTAATATGATCCAGTACACGTATAAGTTATCAACTTATTTGTATACTTATCATGTGAATATGTACGATGTCTCATGATCTCTCCACCAAACCTACACACTGACACTTTCCCGATATACCGAAAATAGCTTATATATAGGGCTCACTCTCGCTGCCCACCACCGTTTCGGTATACCACGATCATGCCCTTGCTAGCATTTGGCAACACGTTTGTACTGATTTCCATGTGTTTTCCATTGATTAAGAATCCCATGATCTTTGATCAACTTGAACTATGATTGATTCCATGATTGAACTATGATTATGTTATGCGTGCACCTACTAACAGTTGTTAACATGTAGAACTAAGTCATACGTGTGTTCTACACTTTCCTGTTAACCTATGTCAGTAAGTACCAATGATGTAATCACTTAAGAATTTCACTTAAGGTTTACATTTACAGAATGTTCACAACTTGATTGATTCACCATAATGGTTGGTTCATCCAAGTTTGAATTTGCACTATGATTTGATTCACCAATGATTGTTTCCCAAATGTTTGTATCCCATGTGTTTGACTAATGATCCATGTGTCCAGTTGATCCCGAATCCTCACTCCAATTACAAACGCCGGATTCCCCCTAACATACTGAAATAAGCTTATATATAGGGTAAGCTCTCACCGACCCACCACTTACCTCAACACATCAGCGTTAATCCGTCGTCTATATTTGGGGCTAAGACTCCAACTGTTGATTGATTATGATTGTTTCATGATTGCCTCTTGTTCTGTGACTATGATAATGATTATGTAAACCATGGTTCTTAATTTACTCGAAATTAAAACCTTAGGTTTTAGCATGTGTGTCCTAGGTTAATTTAACCTAGGTCCTCAATACCTACAGTATCGAGTATAATGATCTCTTGTGAGAACTTCAACTAAAGAATACTGTTACACAGATTCTAAGTTATAAAGTTCCTATGATAATGAACACCTGATAATGATAACAATGACAAGGATTTCAACTCAAGATTCTAAATTAATAGTTCTTGACCTTTGAATTCCTATAATGAGCATGACAAGGATTTCAATTCAAGACTCTAAATTAATAGATCTTGACATTTGAATTCCTATAATGAATATGACAAGGATTTCAAATCAAGGCTCTAAATTAATAGATCTTGACATTTGAATTCCTATAATGAATATGACAAGGACTTCAAATCAAGACTCTAAATTAATAGATCTTGACATTTGAATTCCTATAATGAATATGACAAGGACTTCAAATCAAGACTCTAAATTAATAGATCTTGACATTTGAATTCCTATAATGAATATGACAAGGACTTTAGATCAAAGATATCAATCTTTGTCTCTAAATCCTATAATGAATATGACAAGAAATTCATATCAAAGATACCGAAAATACGGATCTTTGCCTCTGAATTTCTATAATGATCTCTGTGTGAGAATTTCAGATCAAGGATACTAAGAATACAGACCCTTGCCTCTGAAATCCTTAAATGCATATGTGTGAGAATTTAATCCGGTTTCTAAAATTATAGAATTCCGGTTCAAATTCCTTGACTCGATGTCTAATCTTAGAAAAATGTCCCTAAGATCTTTCAAGCTTATTGTAGACTTAATGCTCACTTAAGTTACTTAGATCCTAAGTATCCTCAAGCCTATAGCACTTAGTCCTATTGGGTAGCTTAGGTTATAGTCTAGGTCATTAAACATTGGGTTTTTCCTAGTTCTCTACAACCTTGGCTCTGATACCAACCTGTCACACCCCTGCGCCGCGTGCGGAATCCACGGCGCGGTGACGTATGAACAGTTGAATCATGCACAAGTATTGAATAAGAACAACCACAATGGATTACTACATTTCATAATGTTTAGACAGTTGATTAGTTACAGACAATCTATCTACCAAAAGTAAGACAACTACAGACCCAAAATATAGTTTACAAAATAAGACTCCAAACAAGACAATTAAACATTTAGGATTTAGTGTGTTTCTAATCCATCCTAGCATGTTTCTTCATCTTGTTCTATCTTAGTATGGTCTCCTTAGTTGCCTCTGAGAATGTCTTAAACCTGATTACCTGAAACACGTGAAAAGTAACTGTCAACTACAGACGTAGTTGGTGAGAACAATAGGTTTAAGCATTTGTAAACATAAGTATATGATATAAGGCATAGGTAAGTTAAAGCATCATAAGATTCACACGGATGAGCTGCAACCCAAACTAACATCAAGTAAGAAAATGAGTGTAAACAGTCCAATCACTGTTCGCACGAAAGCCAATAATATCAAGTCCCAAACCACGTTTGGAGTTAGATAATACGTCAGCAGTTTTGATAACCATATGACACCAGACCTGCAGTTGGCTTTTAAAAGCAAATTTAAAAGCCAACTCCATCCTGGATAAGAAAACAATGACACCAGACCTACAGTTAGCTTTTAAAAAAAATTTAAAAGCTAACTCCATCCTGGATAAGAAACAATGTGTCCGCTTTCCCTTGTTGTGATCACCCAGTACTAACGCTAATGAATGTGATACTTGATGCTTTTACAAGTTTGTTTACAACAATTGACACCATGTTCTGAATCTTACTTTAATCGGATGTGTTAATGCCTTATTTGATAACATGAATTGAAAAGCCTGGATTTAATTCCACGAATTAAATCCTTTGTTTGAATACCATGAAATGAACCACTTGATTTGAATACCATGATGTGAACAACTTGATTTGAATACCATGTTTTGAACCACTTGATTTGAATACCATGTTTTGAACCACTTGATTTGAATACCATGTTTTGAACCACTTGATTTGAATACCATGTTTTGAACCACTTGATTTGAATACCATGTTTTGAACCACTTGATTTGGATACCATGTTGTGAACCACTTGTTTTGAATACCATGATGTGATGACCTTGTGTAATAACAAGGTTTATAACAAAAGGGTTTGTAAAATCCTTTATCAAAAAGTGTTTATCCTTCATAAATACATTTGAGCAAATTAATTTCAAAACAGTTCAAAAGTCCCTTATAAAACCTTTTTAATGAAAAGAGTTTAGTAATTGACAAGTAAATTAAAACAGTTGACAATTTCTTTAAACAATTGATGAATCCCTTGGATTCGTAAGATGAACCTGTAATGTTTATGAATTACACATAACTTGTGTAATGAAACAAGATTGAAATAGCGGTTTTGATCACGTGTTCCACCCCAAAACAGTTATAAAACAGTAAAAGAGGGGCTAGAGTTCTCACCTGTCTGCAGTAGACTCTGACTTAAACAGTTAGCAAGTAGCAAACAGGACTTCTAACTTGTTCCTATATCATTGTAATCATACATAAGATATGAGATTTATAATTGTATAGACTTTGATTTGTTGATTGACTGGTGTTCACTTGAACTTGTTTAACTTGATTACTTGATTGATCATGGGTTCAAGAAACTTGTGAAATGTTCTTTTGTATGATAACTTGTTTGTGTGCCACATATGTTTAAGTGTTTGATAAACCATTTGATAACATGAGTTGTGAAAACCTGTTCAATTGTTTCCAAGTCTTTGTGTTTGTGATTTGATCTCATGATTAAGTTCAGTCATAAACTTAAACCCAAATAAGATCGAATTACAATTTACTTTGAGTTTTGTGGGCCACAATATGGACCTTAAGCCCCTAAAACCATGATGAGCTTAAGTATAGGTCCATGGGCCTCTTAGGACCAAGTGGATGTGATGTTGGCCCAACAACATTTAGGTAGGCTTTATAACACGCCAAAGACAATCGCTAGCCAATTAGGATCATAGTGACCGAATAGCTTGGATTGGGTCTAAGGATTTAAGTTGGCCACCCAATGTAAAGGTATTCTACGTAACGTTCCAAGGTGTTATCGAGCTAATTGAAAGTCTAATGGATCAATTATAATTCCCTCGGGCTTACCTCGCACCTATGGGCCTAGTATTAAAGCTTTTGGGCCAAATAGGTTGAAGTTGGGCCGAAGAAAAGGGAAGCTGCCATTTTGGGCAGCGAACCCTCTTAGGTTTCTGCTTAGGTTCGTCCCTTCAACCAAAGGGTTCGGTGATGATAGGATGTTCGAGGGTTCGGCCAAAGTATCCCACATGGTTCGGCTAAGATGGGACCAAGGGTTCGGTTATAGGGTCTGCGAACCATGCAAGGTTCGTGGCTCCTCCCAAATGGTTCGTTGTAAAGAGGCTCGCCGGCATGGGTTCGTCATAACTAGGGTTCGTCTGCATGATTCACGAACCATGCAAGGGTTCGTCTATGACTGAGGCTGCATGAGGGTTTGGTTGGTGATGCCAAGAACCATGCAAAGGTTCGTGGGTTCCTTAGGGTTCGGCCATACTCAAACGAACCATGACAAGGTTCGTGCCTCAACATGAGGGTTCGGCAGCCACACCACCCAGCGAACCTGTGAACATGCGACCACCACTCTCCTCAAACCATGGATCTAGACCTCGATCTAAGTTGTAGTGACTTCGTGGAGGTTCGTTGTATGTGCGAATACAAGGTGGTGAAGTAAAAACCGGTTTTGGAGTCGGGTTTGAGCAAAACACGCAAACAACCAAATGAAAACCCTATTTCCCGAATCTTTCCAAGGCTCATACCTCGTTTTTGGCTGGATGGATCTGAGATATTCTTGTACTTTCGTGTAGAGAACGTTGAGAGCTTCGCTTGGGTTCGAGAATCACCGAAATCCGTCGAGAAACGAGCGAGATATTCACGTTTGAAGGTCGGTTTTCTAGAGAGAGAGAGGGTGAACGGTTTTGTAGTGAGAGAAAGGGTTGTTGAGGAATTAAATGAGGTTTTAAGCCTTGTTCAAGGCTTTTATAGTCCGGGTAGTATCCGGGTTCGTTTCGGTTGCTCGGTTCGCGTTTCCGAAACGTAACGCGTATTTTACGCGGTTTTAAAGTAAAATAGATATTAAACTAAATAAAATGATGAGTTTCAAAATTGTAAAATATAAAAATAATTATTCCAATTATTTTACTCTTCGTGCATTGTCAGATCGTTAAAACATTCGAAATTACGTGTATACCCGCAATCGCGTACGTTTTACGATCGTATTAATTATTTAAAGTCGTTTAATCGTAATTATAAGTTCAACATTCGTATTATTATGGATCGTCACCCATAACTATACTCAGTCTCGCTTACAGATTACGATCTTGGTTGAATTAATTAATTGTTATACTATTCGTCTCAACACTACGCACTAACACTAACCTGTTACACCGAACGCAGTATATGTATAGGGCTCACTCTCGCTGCCCACCACTGTTTCGATATAACAAGTTACTGTTCTTGCTTAGTGAAATCGACTGTAAATAAATAATACATACTTGTTTTCTGATTACTAAGATCCTGTAACACACAAGCACACATTTTGAACATACGAATCACATTGATGAACTGAACCATGAATAGACACTGTTCTAATACTGTTTACAACTACATGACTATATGCACAAATGTTACATTTTAACCCGTAACTCACTCGTTTTAATTCCGTTTCGATCCGTTCGAATTGCGTTAGAACCAGAATTCAATTCCGAGCATATTAGAATTATAAAATTTACATTTTAACCCGAAAAACCTAATCGCGTATAATTACGTTTATTTAAATAAAATCTTATATGGTTTTATTTAAACTATTTCTAAGGCACGCGTACATACGTATGCATATTCCTAACACTCTAACATACGTGTGTTGACACGTATGTGATTTCAAGCATAAAACGACATCCCGAATAACACTAAGTTATTGTTTAAACACAGATTCTTCGTAGAGGATTATTTACGCGAGTTCACGTGTGTTTGATCATTCTGCTACGATCAAAGGTGCGTACACGGCCCCTTTCTTATTTTAACTGTTTTGGGGGAGAAAACATGTGCAACAAACACTTTTAGATACATATCACTTGCATGAGTTAGCTGTTTACATTGAGTGCAAACATAGCATTACAAGTCCTTACATTTCGAACCGTTTAGTTTGCCGTAGTGCAAAGCGTGGTAGTTGGAAATAGATCTATTAGGTTTGACAAACCTCACTTGGTAGATGGGATCTACGCAAGTGTTTGACTAGCCAATTCACATTACTATTGTTTGTGCTAGACAATAGTGGCAAGGCAAAACATGCGTTAGCATGCAACAGTCAGCTTCGGTGTCGATCACTTATGTAAATAGTATAAATGACTAGCTATCATGACTATGCATGTGTGATTATGTTATCTGCAACATTTTGTTCAAACAGTTGTTTCAAACATTTGTGAATGCTTAAACCTGTGTAATGCACCAACCTTTGTGTTGACTTGATTTACATGTTTTCTCAGGACGCTAAGGTACACAAGCAAGCAGGCATGGACTAGGAGATCGAGTCGCATGCATGTTTTACATTTCTGTCAATTGGATTTGAACATTTGAAACTTTGTTTTGTAATTTACAGTTTTCAAACTGTTATGATTGTTTATGTTTTAAAAACATTTCCGCAACGCTAGAACTTTGATATTACAGTTTTCGACCAAAGTATGTTTTGAAATTCATATAGAGGTCTTCGTTATGTCTAATGATCTGAGATCCTGGTTTGTCACATCCCAAACGGTATGATTCTATTAGTTGATAATTGGGGGTGTGACCAGAATATCACAAATCTTGATCATCATGTGGGGTCCCGCAAGTGCCAGTTACTAGAGTCCATGTGAATCATCTTGTTGAGCAGATTATTGGAAATCCGTCTGTTGGAGTACAGACAAGAAGTCAAGTTACAAACGCAGAGAGTTTGTATGCTGACTTGGAGAGAACTCATGGAACTCAAGAGTTATGGATGCATTCTGCATTCATTTCTCAGATTGAGCCAAAATCTATTATTGAAGCACTGCGTGAGCCTGCCTGTGTGTAGGCTATGCAAGAGGAGCTAAATCAGTTTCGAAAGCTGGGTGTGTGGCATTTGGTGGATTTGCCAAAGGGAGAAAAGAAGATTGGCACCAGATGGGTGTTAAAGTGCAAGTGAGATGATCGAGGCGTGATTGTTCGGAACAAAGCACGTTTAGTTGTTCAAGGATTCAAACAAGTAGAAGGGATTGATTATGACGAAGTATTTGCACCAGTGGCGCGGCTAGAAGCAATACGACTCTTTCTGGCTTTTGCTGCTCACAAGAAGTTTAAGGTTTTTCAGTTGGATGTTAAGTCTGCATTCCTCTTTGGGTCATTGAAGGAGACAGTGTACGTTTGTCAGCCACCGGGCTTTGAGTGTAACACCCCGACCGATGGCGGAAACGTCGGGATGCCACGAGGGATGTGTAGATTGTTCAAAAGCTCGTGGGCATCTAAATATATACCATCACATATCAATCAAACCAAATAAATGTTTACACAAAAATCATGTTCATCATGAATCAAATACATCAATTACACAAAAGATTTTGCTAAACTAACTAAACTCTAATCGCCAGAATTTCAGTTAATTAGCTATGTCCAAGAATCCTATGTGATGATGTCCAAAATAGAAAGATCGTCCTCCTCAACCTACTTGTCTTCATTACCTGAAACATGTAGAAAATCAAGTGTCAACTACATAGTAGTTGGTGAGTAATCATAAGTTTTTATACATAAAAGTGTTTTATAAAATGAGCATAAAAGTTTATGTTTAAAAAGGTTTCATAAAAGGTTTAGATAAAATAAGTATAAATGCTTATAGTTTTTCTGAGAAAATCCACACAAGTACCTGGGTGAAAATCCAACACATATCCCAACACAACAATCAAACACATAAACCAACACATAGTCACGTATCTCATATAATCGCAGACAATTATAAATAATCGACCACATAACCATTCAACCAATCTCAATAAATCAATATTCTCAATTAGTATATGTGACCATACATGGAATTTATGTAATTAACATAAGTTAAAAACATTATCCATGGAGTTGAAGCAACCCACGTGACAATACATGAAATCAAATGCAATTAACCGAAGTTAAAGGCAACGATTCATGGAGTTGTGATAATCCAAGTGGCAATACATGTAATCATTGTTAATGACCAAAGTCAATGCCAATGTTACAAGGATATATGATAATCAGTGATAATCCATAATAATGATAATCCACAATATGAATATCATATTGATAAACATGTATCATCCATGTGTTATCAAAATAATATTTCTAAAGTTGGTATACATGTTTCACCTCCTAGTTTTAAAACAAAACAGTTTAAAAGGGAGGGTATGAGAACTCACCTGAGTCCGTAGATTCAGTGTTCTTGTAGTATGCGCGCTCGCGTAAAAGAAATCAAAATAACTCAACGACCTGTAATTATTGTGTATTCGTGTTCGTAAGTATATGCGTTCCACTCCCATTATATGCTCATGGGTGTTTACTTTTATTCCTTAAGGACTTCATTAACTTAGTTTATTTATTCCAAGTTAAAGATGAAAAACTAGAAATTTCATAGATATTCATTATAAAAATGTAATTTAACTTGTTAGTTTAAAACATTTAATAATGATAACTAGTCAGGTTGTCTTATGTGTGTCTCCAATAGATATGTATACTCCAAGGTGATAACCGAAATAGTATACACGTCCATACTTACACGCATAATCAATTAAGTCAACTACTGAGATCTAAGTTATAAAAATTTACTTTGAGATAAAGAATTTTATATTTAAGTTATTTCTATAAGTTCCCACATCACATAAAATCTCATATTTCAATTTAAGCAATTGTAAAAAAAATGGCAATTAACAAATTCAAGCATGCATGGGTATATATTTGTGTATATATACGTATACATACATATATATATATAATCATGTCCTTCATTTACCCTTAATCCCTTAGTTAAAACGAATTTAGGTCTCATCCCTTAGAAGCAGCGAACCTATGTCATTTTTATGCATAGGTTCGGCTGATAAAGCTAAACCATAAGGCAAAGGTTCGTGGCCTACTGTTTGTTCGACTAAGGGTAGGTCCGGCCAAAGGTTAGCACCTAGCTCCTCCATTAGGTTCGCTGCATGGTGAGGGTGTAACCAACTCTAGGGTTCGGCTAGTCATGTGAGAGGTTCGTGCCATGCAGAACTTAACCGAGGTTCGCTGTAGAGTGGTAGTTTCGGCTGGACCATGTTTAGATTCTAGGTTCGCCCATAGGGAAGGTTCGGCCACACAAGGTTCGTCGCCATGGGAGGGGTTCGTCTAGGTGTTAGGGTTCGGCCAAAGGAGTATGGGTTCGAGAATACCAGGTTCGGCTAGTGCCAAGTTAGCAGCTTAGCATTCCAGGTTCGTTCCCTTAGTAGGGTTCGTGGGACTATGGCCTGTATGCTAACAGGTTCGGCCAAGTGATGTTTCAGTCCTTGGTTCGGCCCACCCAAAAAGGTTCCTCCGAAATTATCCCCACTGCAACAGCATATCACCATCCTCATCTTCAAATTTCTGTCTTGGCAGCTGGTTACACTCGATATCCTAGACTCACAGGTTTATTCTTGTTTTTTTTAAGGTTTAGGCCGGTCATCACATCAATATTCTACAAGGCCCGAGATTTACAACAAAACCGAAAGTAAAACATCAAATTTACCTCAATTCGTGGATCAAATGTAGGGTTTCTTTGTATCCTCTTGTTCCTCTTGATCACGTGGTCGTTTAGAGCCAAAGATCTTGTGATTTTGTTAAGAATTGAAGAAGAAAAGCTAGAGAGAAGTGGAGATGATTGTGGGTGATGAAAATGGAGAGGTAGAGAGAGAGTGAGTCTTGTATAATGGAAGAAGGAGAAGAAATGGGTTTTAATAGCCCGGTTTCTCCCCGTGTGCTCGGTCTCGTTTTTATCGCGAAAATAATAAGTAAATGTTCGGGTTTTCTCGTAAAATATATTTAAAATATAATATGTTTGAATGTTGGTGTTTCGTGTAATAGAACTGTTTTCAAATAAAATCGTTTCGTAAAATAGTTTTCGTTTTATTTTCGTTAAATTATTTATTTAATAAAATAATTTGATCGTATTTGTTTTAGGTTGTGATTCCTAATAAATATTTTCAGTTTTTCATTTATAATTTAATATTGTCAGATATTAATTAATTATCTTGTCGAAACGCGTTACTTACGTACGTATTCGTAAAGATCGTCACATTTGCGAATCCAACGCTCGTATCGTATTTCGATTTGATTTACGATTTATGGAATATCATTTTAGAATATTATTCTTAATAATTATATTCGTATGAATCGTCACCCACACGAATACATTTATTAAGTTAATACTTCTGAATTAACATTCGCATTTAAATTATGTTCGTAACCTCACCATCGCGTAATTGTTTCCATTTATACTCTCATTGTTTTATTAACTTTAATATTAACAATCCGAATCCAATACCCGCTAAACCATATCACTGACACATCCATGATAGACCGAAATATGCATATGTATAGGGCATATGCAGGGGTAGATCGCAACCTCCCCTACACCGTCCCACCGCTATTTCGATAAACCATGACCATGTGTCCTTGACCACGTTTAGCAACCGAAACATAACTAATTCCTAATCTCCTTCCATTCCATATCAACATCCATAATCATCAACAATATAACTGCGATAAACTCTCTGGTTTTGTTTAGTTGGGTTACAACTAAACTTCCCATGATTTACGCGTAAAGTAATATGTTCTCATATGTATACCAAATAGTAATAATGACAGTCAATAGTTCATAATCATTAATAATTTACACATCAGATCGTAACAGTAAAATCGTACATGTGTACGAACGACCTGAATTACAGTGATGTTACAGTCTCCCCTAGTTAAGGGAATTTCGTCCCGAAATTCAACTTGGAGCGACCGTAGTGAATAAATGTGGATACTAGAGCTTCATCTAATCTTCCCGTTCCCAGGTGAATTCTGGACCCCGCTTCGATTCCCAACGTACTTTGACAATTGGAATTCTACTGCGTTTGAGCTTTTTGACCTCACGATCCATTATCTCAACTGGTTTTTCAACAAAGTGCATGGTATCATCGATGTGAATGTCATCGAGTGGTACCTGAAGATCCTGATCAGCCTAGCACTTTCTTAAATTGGACAAGTGAAACGTTGGGTGCACGTTGCTAAGTTTAGGAGGAAGTTCTAACTTGTAAGCAACCTTCCCGATTCGTTCAAGGATCTTAAAAGCGCCAACATAACGTGGAGCTAGTTTACCCTTCTTCCCAAATCGTACTACGCCCTTCCAAGGCGATACTTTGAGTAATACCATATCATCCACTTCAAACTCTAGAGGTTTTCGTCGTTTATCCGCATAACTCTTCTGTCAATTGCGAGTAGCTAATAGATTGTCATGAATCTAGCGAATCTTGTCAGTCGTTTATTGAATAACCTCAGGACCAGTGATCTGCGATTCGTCGACCTCGGTCCAACAAATAGGTGACCGACATTTTCTACCATAAAGAGCTTCAAACGGCGCCATACCAATGCTCGTGTGATAACTGTTGTTATACGAGAACTCAACAAATGGTAAATGGCTATCCCGATTGCCACCGAAGTCGATGACACAAGCTCTCAACATGTCTTCCAATGTTTGGATCGTCCGCTCCATCTGTCCATCCGTTTGAGGATGATAGGCGGTGCTAAGATCCTATCTTGTTCCAAATGCTTCATGAAGTGATTCCCAAAATCGTGCCGTGAAACGAGCATCACGATCCGATATTATGCTTAGGGGAATTCCATGTCGGCTAACGATCTCATCAACGTAGATACGAGCTAATTTTCGCACTGGGTACGTCTCGCGTATCGGTAAGAAATGAGCCGACTTGGTTAATCTATCAATTATCACCCAAATACTATCCTTACCGTTTGCGGTTCGTGGAAGTTTAGTAATGAAATCCATAGAGATATTCTCCCACTTCCAGATCGGTATTTCCGGTTGTATTAACAATTTAGAAGGTCGCTGGTGTTCTGCCTTGACTTTTGCATAGTTAAGGCACTTAGACACATACTCAACCATATCCTTCTTCATTCCAGGCCACCATTACAAGGCCCTAAGGTCTTGATACATCTTATCATCACCCAGATGGATTGAGTAACGAGACTTATGGGCTTCATCCATAATCACCAGCCTAAGATCACCCCTGTTCGGTATCCACAATCGATTCAAGTAATACATGAAACCATCATCCTTAGTTTTCAATAAAATCTCAGCCCAGCAAGACATCTCATTTTTCAAGTTATCTTGAGCTAATAAGTGTTGTTGGGCTGAGAGAACATCATTACGGAGATTCGTGTGCACTCAGACACTATGAATTTGAACTTGACTTTTGCGACTAAGCGCATCCGCTACTACATTCGCTTTACCAGGATGGTAGCGAATTTCATAGTCATAATCGTTCAACAGTTCAACCCATCTCCGTTGTCTCATGTTAAGCTCTTTCTGATTGAGAATATGCTGTAAACTTTTATGGTCAGTAAATACTATACACTTTGTTTCATAAAGATAATGTCTCCATATCTTCAAAGCAAACACGACTGC
This sequence comes from Mikania micrantha, assembly GCA_009363875.1. NCBI lineage: Eukaryota > Viridiplantae > Streptophyta > Magnoliopsida > Asterales > Asteraceae > Mikania > Mikania micrantha. Next base: position 83,513,102 of record CM018692.1, on the reverse strand, counting down.
ACCAAGTTCCAAGTCGTGTGTAGTGTAGTTCTTCTCGTGAATTTTTAGTTGTCTTGATGCATACGCCACAACCTTTCCCCGTTGCATGAGGACACAACCGAGACCTAGGTTGGATGCATCACAGTAGACTACAAAATCATCATTTCCATCAGGCAATGTCAAGACAGGAGCATCACATAGTTTCGGCTTCAAGGTCTGAAATGCCTCTTCCTGCTTCGGTCCCCACTCATACGGTTTATTTGTTTGAGTCAAAGAAGTGAGAGGGACAGAAATCCTGGAGAAATTCGAGATGAACCGCCGATAGTAACCGGCAAGTCCAAGAAACGATCGAATCTCCGTCGGTGTCTTCGGATTACTCCAATTCTTCACCGCATCAATCTTCGCAGGATCCACGCGAACACCATTTTCATTAACTATGTGTCCCAAGAACTGAACTTCCTTAAGCCAAAATTCACATTTAGAGAATTTGGCATACAGTTGTTCTTCTCTCAAGACCTCCAAAATCAACTTAAGGTGTTTCTCGTGTTCTTCCTTGGTCTTCGAGCATATCAAAATATCATCAATGAATACAATCACAAACTTATCCAAGTATGGCCTGCAAACACGGTTCATGAGGTCCATGAAAACCGCCGGTGCATTCGTAAGGCCGAAAGGCATTACCAAAATTTCATAATGGTCATATCTTGTTCTGAAAGCCGTCTTGGGAATATCATCATCATGTACGCGAAGCTGATGATACCCAGACCTTAGATCGATATTTGAAAACCATGCCGAGCCCTGAAGCAGATCGAAGAGGTCGTCGATGCGCGGCAGTGGATATCGATTCTTAATTGTGAGTTTGTTTAGTTCGCGGTAGTCGATGCACAATCGGAATGACCCATCCTTCTTCTTAACAAACAGGACCGGTGCACCCCATGGCGAATGGCTCAGGCGAATAAATCCTTTATCAGTCAGCTCTTGCAGTTGGCTCACCAGTTCTTGCAACTCTGAAGGCGGAAGTCTGTAAGGAGCTTTGGCGACAGGATTCGCACCAGGTACTAAGTCAATTCGAAACTCTACTTGACATTCTGGTGGAAGACCCGGTAAGTCGTCTGGAAATACTTCTGGGAAGTCTCTGATTACAGGAACGTCTTCAATGCTTTTTCCTTTCTCCTTTTTCTCCACAATGTGCGCTAAGAATGCTATACATTTCTTCCTAAGGTACTTGTGTGCTTTAGTGCATGACATCAGCTTAAGACCTTTACTAGAAGTTTCTCCAAAGACTCTAAGAGTTTCACCCGAAGGTAATGGAATACAAATGTACTTTTCATGACAGACAATCTCCGCTTTGTGGGTGGCTAACCAATCCATGCCTATGATAACATCAAAGCTACCAAGATGCATAGGTATAAGATCAATTGGGAAAACGTGATCACTTAAGTTCACAGTACATCCAATAATAATAGTGTTAATATCAATAGTGTTTCCGTCAGCCACCTCCACGTTAAACGGTTTAGCTAAGTATGTACGTGTTCTACCAAGCAAGCATTCAAAATCATATGAAATGAAACTCCAACAGCACCAGAATCAAATAAGACAGAGGCATAAGAGTTGTTGATCAGAAATGTACCGTTGACCACATCTTGGTTGGCATGAGCAGCTGGAGCATTCAGTTGAAACGCCCGGCCTATTGCCACCCTCTGATTGTTCCCAGTCAACTTTGGGCATTGATTTCTAAAGTGACCCACTTCACCACACTCATAACAGGCTCTTGCCTGTGCAGGTACCTGGCGAACGGGTACAGCTGGAATAGGTTGAGCTTGTGGAGCTGGCAGTGCAAGCGGTGCATGTTGCATCCTTTGTGCTTGCGGTGCACTCTTACAAAGGTTTGCAAAATGACCATACTTTCCGCAATTGTTGCAGACGCGACATGGCAAGTTAGGTGCATGGTGATATCGACAGGTATTACATTGGGGAGTGTTCCCAACATAATTCCTGGCAGTAGTGTTGTTTGACAATTGTTGCGCAGTCTTCGCAGCAGGAGTAGTAACAACAAAATTTCTGGTCTTCCTCTTCTTGTTGCTGCTTTTGGATGAACTGCCTTGTTCAGTCTTGACTTCAGTCTCCTTGGCAGATGATTTGGTGTCAGTCTTCTTTGATCCCATTCGAGTGAGTGTTCCAGCCTTCACATGATTATCAGTAAGTGTAGCAGACAAATAGATTGCAGCCTCCAGTGTCTTAGGGTTGCTTCCGTAGATAGTGTCTTGAATCTGCATAGGCAGGCCGCCTATATTCTTCTCAATAGCTCTCTCAAGTGGTGTAACCAGATGAGGTACCAGCAGACTATACTCGTGGAAACGAGTATTGTAGATCCCATTCTCTCCACTGTCTTGCTTGAGTTCCCAGAACTCAGTCTCAAGCTTCCTCATCTCGCCTTGAGGACAGAATTCAGTGGTCATCAAGTTCTTGACCTCTGTCCATGTTAGGGCTAGGGCAGCATCCACTCCCCTAGCTCGCCTTTCGCCGTTCCACCAAGTCAGTGCTCTCTTTTGGAAAACACTGGTGTCATAGCGCACCTTCAAATTTTCGGGGCAATCACTATTGATGAAGGTGTTCTCCATACTCTCAAACCACTGCAGCAGACCAGTGGTTGTTTCAAAACCTGTAAACTTAAGTGGGTTACAGGAGTTGAAGTGTTTAAACGTGCAAACTGGAGGTTTGCACCACCTCGGTTCTGATTGAGATTCTGATTGGCTTGAGTTAGTTGGGTCACCAATCCAGAGATAAGGTTTGCTAACTCTTCTATGCCTGAGTTGGCATTACCGTTAGCATCTTCAGAGTTCGTATCATCTCCGTTTTGATGGCGTGGCGGCATGTTTCTGAGGAATTAGAAACATGTTACTACCGTTTACAACGTAAGTAATACAAACTATGATTAAATGAGTTCATTTAAACAGTTAAGGATTACATATAGGAACTATACTTTTCCCCTATCTGTCGTTAAACTCATAACATTTATAAATTTCCTAATATTATACTGAGTGTCCTAGTTGGTCATAACTAATATTAGCTAAATATTCCTAAGTTCCATACATTCCCCACCCTATACCAACACTGACAACCTCCCGATGCAATGCAACAAGCTTATATATAGGGCATATGCAGAAGTAGATTGCAATCTCCTTTAGACCGTCCCACCACCGTTGCATTGCACCACGATTATGCCTTTGTCAGAATTTAGGGTGTGTCATGTACCTTATCATTGTCTCACTTCACAAACCTTATCCTTGGTAGGAAAATTTTGAGTGAAGTGGTCTCTAGTTCCCTCGGACAATTAGGTTCGCCTAATGTCTAAGTTCACCTAACATGTAGGTTTGCCTATTTCTAAGTTCACCTAATGTCTAAGTTCACTAACATTAAAGCTTCCCCTAATGTCTAAGATCACTAAAAGTCCATACTAATTCCCAATATCCATGATTATCAATGAGGGTTCATATCATCACTAAGTGCTCTTATTGTCACTAAGTGTTCATATCTTCCCTTTAATTTATTCTCATCAAGTGTCCATACCATCACTAAGTGTTAGTATCATCACTATGCGTTTATATGATCCCCAAGTGTCTATATCATCATCCAAGTCTACAGTCCATCACTAATCGTTCATATTGTTCGTTGATCCTATACACCCCACGTGTCCAATAAGTGTGTCTGTTAATGAATTTATATGTGTTCATCAAATATGATCATCAAAAGTGTCAATCCAGACCAACCTTAACCAACATACCATCAGCAATCCAGCAATCATAACCCTTCAACAATTCCTAGTGCGTCTTAGTAATATCCTAAGTTCCTGACACTGAAAGACCCCCAATATACTACAAATGGTATATGTATAGGGCATATGCAAGGGTAGATCGCAACCTCCCTTACACCGTCCCACCACCTTTGTAGTATACCACGAGTGTGTGCTTGTCTAGAGATCAAGAGATCTAATAGATAATTCCTAAAGCAAATAAATTCCTAAGCAGTTAATTTCTTAAACAAATAATTTTCCCAAACGGGCAGTTCCCTTATTCCTCGATACTGACATCCACCCGATGTACTGTAAATGGTATATGTATAGGGCATATGATAAGGGTAGGTCGCAACCGCCCAAACCACCGTCCCCCCACCTTTACAATACACCAAGAGTATGTCCTTATCGAGTCATTAGGCACAAGTAAGCAAATAATTAGTAAACAACATATATAGATCAGATGTATAACAGGAGTTCAATAACATGTAATAAACACATAAGCATGAAATCCTGAATATACTAACTAGTGTATGAAATAATTCATACTAGGGTATCCTACGGTTATAGATTAGGTCAACCATTTCAAGTAACCTAATTCCCTATAACCCAGGCTCTGATACCAATCTTTAACACCCCACCGATGGCGGAAACGTCGGGATGCCATGAGGGATGTGTAGATTGTTCAAAAGCTCGTGGGCATCTAAATATATACCATCACATATCAATCAAACCAAATAAATGTTTACACAAAAATCATGTTCATCATGAATCAAATACATCAATTACACCAAAGATTTAGCTAAACTAATTAAACTCTAATCGAGAATTTCAGTTAATTAGCTAAGTCCAAGAATCCTATGTGATGATGTCCAAAATAGAAAGATCATCCTCCTCAACCTACTTGTCTTCATTACCTGAAACATGTAGAAAATCAAGTGTCAACTACAAAGTAGTTGGTGAGTAATCATAAGTTTTTATACTTAAAAGTGTTTTATAAAATGAGCATAAAAGTTTATGTTTAAAAAGGTTTCATAGAAGGTTTAGATAAAATAAGTATAAATGCTTATAGTTTTTCTGAGAAAATCCACACAAGTACCTGGGTGAAAATCCAACACATATCCCAACACAACAATCAAACACATAAACCAACACATAGTCACGTATCTCATATAATCGCAGACAATTATAGATAATCGACCACATAACCATTCAACCAATCTCAATAAATCAATATTCTCAATTAGTATATGTGACCATACATGGAATTTATGTAATTAACATAAGTTAAAAACATTATCCATGGAGTTGAAGCAACCCACGTGACAATACATGAAATCAAATGCAATTAAACGAAGTTAAAGGCAACGATTCATGGAGTTGTGATAATCCAAGTGGCAATACATGTAATCATTGTTAATGACCAAAGTCAATGCCAATGTTACAAGGATATATGATAATCAGTGATAATCCATAATAATGATAATCCACAATATGAATATCATATTGATAAACAGGTATCATCCATGTGTTATCAAAATAATATTTCTAAAGTTGGTATACATGTTTCACCTCCGAGATTTAAAACAAAACAGTTTAAAAGGGAGGGTATGAGAACTCACCTGAGTCCGTAGATTCAGTGTTCTTGTAGTATGCGCGCTCGCGTAAAAGAAGTCAAAATAACTCAACGACCTGTAATTATTGTGTATTCGTGTTCGTAAGTATATGCGTTCCACTCCCATTATATGCTCATAGGTGTTTACTTTTATTCCTTAAGGACTTCATTAACTTAGTTTATTTATTCTAAGTTAAAGATGAAACACTAGAAATTTCATAGATAATCATTATAAAAATGTAATTTAACTTGTTAGTTTAAAACATTTAATAATGATCGTCACCTTTGCGAATCCAACGCTCGTATCGTATTTTGAATCGATTTACGATTTATGGAATATCATTTCTATATATTATTCCTAATAATTATATTCGTATGAATTGTCACCCACGCGAATACATTTATTAAGTTAATATTTTTGAATTAACATTCGTGTTTAAATTATGTTCGTAACCTCACAATCGCGTAATTGTTTCCATTTATACTCTCATTGTTTTATTAACTTTAATATTATCAATCCCAATCCAATGCCCGCTAAACCATATCACTGACACATCCATGATAGACCGAAATATGCATATGTATAGGGCATATGCAGGGTAGATCGCAACCTCCCCTACACCGTCCCACCGCTATTTCGATAAACCATGACGATGTGTCCTTGACCACGTTTAGCAACCGAAACATAACTAATTCCTAATCTCCTTCCATTCCATATCAACATCCATAATCATCAACAATATAACTGCGTTAAACTCTCAGGTTTTGTTTAGTTGGGTTACAACTAAATTTCCCATGGTTTACGGGTAAAGTAATATGTTCTCATATGTATACCAAATAGTAATAATGACATTCAATAGTTCATAATCATTAATAATTTACACATCAGATCGTAACAGTAAAATCGTACATGTGTACGGACGACCTGAATTACAGTGATGTTATGTTGAGGATCCTATCCACCTGGATCATGTTTATATCCTCGACAAAGCACTGTATGGTCTACACCAGGCTCCACGAGCTTGGTATGACACGCTCTCTACTCACCTTATTGAACACGGGTTCAATAGGGGTTAGATTGACAAGACATTGTTTTATTTGGAAAAGGGCAAGGATATTACCCTTGTTCAGATCTATGTAGATGATATCATATTCGGATCTACTGATGAACAGATGTGTCTAGAGTTTAAAGAGGTTATGATTGAGAAGTTTGAAATGTGTGCTATGTCAGACATCAAGTTCTTCTTGGGTTTACAAATTGATCAGACTGATGATGGTATATTTATTAATCAGACAAAATACATTCAAGACGTGCTAAAACGGTTTAGCATGCTTGATTGTAAACCCATTTCTACGCCCATTCAGCCCAATCACGGGATTGAGCCTGATATTAAGGGGGAGCTCATTGATGCTACTTTATATCGTGGAATGATCGGAAGCTTGATGTATTTGACTGCCTCACGGCCATATATTGTATTTGCTACAAGTATCTGTGCAAGCTATCAATCAAAACCTAAAGTTTCTCATCTGATAGCAGTCAAGAGAATTCTTCGTTATTTGAAGGATACACCAGACACTGGTCTGTGGTATCATAAGAATGATAACTTCTCCTTCAATGCTTATAGTGATTCTGACTATGGAGGATGTAAGACTAATGCCAAATCAACTACTGGAGGTGCACAATTTTTAGGGGAGAGGTTAGTCTCTTGGCAGTGCAAAAAGAAGACATCTGTTGCTACTTCAAACTGTGAGGCTAAGTACGTACCGGCTGCCAGTTGTTGTTCCCAAGTCTTGTGGATACAACAACAAATGAGAGACTACGGTTTGAATTTCATGACTACCCCGATTCATGTTGACAACGAGGCTGCTATTGCTATCACTAAGAATCCTGTGTATCATTCACGTTCTAAACACATTGATATTCGGTTTCATTTCATACGCGATTGTTATGAAAACAAACTTATTGATGTGGTGAAGATACATACTGATGAGCAAAGAGCAGACCTTCTCACCTAGGCCTTTGACAAAAACCGTTTTGAGTATTTACTCAAATTAAATGGAATTCGGGTCATGGGTGAGGTAATTAAGAATCAATCTCCTTCATAATCATTTTTTATTGAATTAACATCATATATTTTATTTTTTGTTGTTTTATGTTTTAGCTTTTAGGGGGAGAAATATTTTGAAAAATACAAAAACATTCGAAAAAACAAAAACACAAAAACATTAAAAAATTGAAAATTCTGAGAAATTGATTCGACCTTGTGAGAAATGATAGTACATTGTGTACAATTGGAAGTATATATGTACCATTAAGAACTGAAACATAAAGAGCAGTTACAAGTACTAAGTATGATGTGTTAGTAGGTTTATAACTTAGTTAAGATAAGTTTAAACAAAAGTTTGATTATGCTTTATAACAAACAAATGCTTAGAATGCAGTACTTAGTTTTGTCCTGAAAGAGTGGTAATTTTTCTTACAAAATGTTTCTTGAACAAAAAGTTAAATGACTAGTTTTGATCATGTGTTTATTTTTCAAAAGAAATTTTAATTTTGTTTTTCTTTTATTTTAGTTTAATGCTGAAACATTCTGTGCGTATACTTACGTATCGACCTGATTGTTATAGCTTTAAATGATTCAAATTTGTTTTCTGGGTTCTGATTAAGATTTGGACAATCTCTGCGTATATGAAAATATCGATCTGATTGTTAAAAGCCTAATCTTAAATTATTTTTTTCAGTACAGTTTCTGGATCATTTGAGCATATGTAAGTATCAACCTTGATTCCAAGAATTTGAACAAATTCAAATTGTTTTTTATTTTGTTATTTTCAAAAAGAAATTCTGCTTTATTTTTGCATGATCAGTCTAGTTAAAATTGAAGTAACAAGTTTCAAGAACATTTATGTTTGATTAGTTATTCATAAATCAGGGATGTGTTCAAGTAAATGAAAATTATAAGGTATTTGATAATTTTGTTTAAATTGATATTTTAACTAAGTAATTAAATTTTAAAAGCATAAATATACTGACAATCATCTTGGATTTGTAATTTGCTAATAAATATATTCATTACTTCAGAGACTTTCATGGGTAATGTTATTAAATTTTAAATCAGTGGTGAATCATACTGTTTTGTGGTGACCGATGATTTTTCGAGATTTTCATGGGTAATGTTCTTAAAGTTTAAATCAGAGACTTATGAAAATTTTGTTTTACTGGTGAAGAGGGTGGAGACATTGTACAAGTTGAGAGTAAGGTGTGTTCGATTAGACAATGGGACAGATTTCATGAATCAAAACATGGAAGAATTTTGTGATTCAAAGGGCATTCAGAAGCAATTCAGTGCACCATATGAACCACAAATGAACGGTGTAGCTGAGAGAAAGAACCGGAAATTGATTGAGTCTGCTAGAACTATTCTCGTTGATTCGAAGCTCCCCATTACATTCTGGAGTGAAGCCGTAGCGACCGCCTATTTTACTATTAACCGAGTGCTAATTGTGAAAAGACATAATAAGACTTGCTATGAACGGCTTCAAAATCGAAAACCAAATTTGGAACACTTGGAACCTTTCGGGGCTCCTTGTACCATGCTTAAGAAATATGCTAAATTCAACTCTAAAGTTGAAGAAGGTTTCTTTCTTGGGTACAGCCAGCGCAACAAACGTGTGTTTAACAAACGCATAGGTGTTGTGGAACTATGGTATAATGTGGATGTTCAAAGACATACACCTATACCTGAAGGAAAAGGACCAAATTGGCTTTTCGATTATGATAAACTTTTTGAGTCTTTTAACTTGTCTCCTAATGTTACTGATGATGAAATCTCCTTGCAGATGTTATATGATCTGCATAATGTTGATGATCAAGGTGTTTCTCATCAAGCTGAAGATAATCAACCAATGGAGGAAGGCATTTCAGTAGCAATGAATTATGATTTGTTATCTGAGGATGATCAGGATGTTTTTGAAGATGCAGTTTCTCATGATCAAGATGTAGACCAGAATATCACAAATCTTGATCTTGATGTTGGGGTCCCGCAAGTGCCAGTTACTAGAGTCCATGTCAATCATCCTGTTGAGCAGATTATTGGAAATCCGTCAGTTGGAGTACAGACAAGAAGTCAAGTTACAAACGCGGAGAGTTTGTATGCTGAGTTGGAGAGACTTCATGGAACTCAAGAGTTATGGATGCATTCTGCATTCATTTCTCAGATTGAGCCAAAATCTGTTACTGAAGCGCTGCGTGAGCCTGCCTGGGTGGAGGCGATGCAAGAGGAGCTAAATTAGTTTCAAAAGCTGGGTGTGTGGCATTTAGTGGATTTTCCAAAGGGAGTAAAGAAGATTGGCACCAGATGGGTGTTAAAGTGCAAGAGAGATGATAGAGGCGTGATTGTTCAGAACAAAGCACGTTTAGTTGTTCAGGGATTCAAATAGGTCGAAAGAATTGATTGTGACGAAGTATTTGCACCTATGGCGCGGCTAGAAGCAATTCGACTATTTCTGGCTTTTGCTGCCCACAAGAAATTTAAAGTATTTCAGTTGGATGTCAAGTCTGCATTCCTTTATGGGTCGTTGAAGGAAAAAATGTACGTTTGTCAGTCACCGGGCTTTGAGGATCCTATCCACCGGGATCAGGTTTATATCCTCGACAAAGCACTGTACGGTTTACATCAGGCTTCTAGTGCCTGGTATGAGACACTCTCGACTCACCTTATTGAGCACGGGTTCAATAGGGGTTAGATTGACAAAACACTGTTTTATTGGGAAAAGGGCAAGGATATTATGCTTGTTCAGGTCTATGTAGATGACATCATCTTTGGATCTATCGATGAAAAATTGTGTTTGGAATTTAAAGAGGTTATGATTGAGACGTTCGAAATGAGTGCCATGTCAGACATCAAGTTCTTCTTGGGTTTACAAATTGATCAGACTGATGATGGAATCTTCATTCATTAGACAAAATACATTCAAGATGTGCTAAAACGGTTTAGCATGCTTGATTGTAAACCCATTTCCACGCCCATTCAGCCCAATCACGGGATTGAGCCTGATATTAAGGGGGAGTTAATCGATGCTACTATATATCGTGGAATGATCGGAAGCTTGATGTACTTGACTGCCTCAAGGCCGGATATTGTATTCGCTACAAGTATCTGTGCTCGCTATCAATCAAAACCTAAAATGTCACATCTGATAGCAGTTAAGAGGATTCTTCGTTATCTGAAGGGTACACCAGACACCGGTTTGTGGTATCCTAAGGATGATAACTTTTCCTTCAATGCCTATAGTGATTCTGACTATGGAGGATGCAAGACTGATGCGAAATCCACAACTGGAGGTGCACAGTTTTTGGGGAGAGGTTAGTTTCTTGGCAGTGCAAAAAGCAGACATCTGTTGCTACTTCAACCTGTGAGGCTGAGTATGTAGCAGCTGCCAGTTGTTGTTCCCAGGTTTTGTGGATACAACAACAGATGAGAGACTACGGTTTGAATTTTCTGACTACCCCGACTCATGTAGACAACGAGGCTGCTATTGCTATTACCAAGAATCCAGTGTATCATTCACGATCCAAACACATTGATATTCGGTTTCATTTCATACAGGATTGCTATGAAAAGAAACTTATTGATGTGGTGAAGATACACACTAACGAGCAAAGAGCAGACCTTCTCACCAAGGCTTTTGACAAAAACGTTTTGAGTATTTACTCAAATTGAGGTAATTAAGAATCAACTTCCTTCGTAATCATTTTTATTGAATTAACATCAGACATTTTAATTTTTGTTGTTTTGTATTTTCGTTTTTAGGGGGAGAAAATTTTCTAAATACAAAAACATTTGAAAAAACAAAAACTCAAAAACATTAAAAAATTGAAAATTCTGAGAAATTGATTCGACCAAGTGAGAAATGATAGTACATTGTGTACAATTGGAAGCATATCTGTACCATTAAGAACTGAAACATAAAGAGTAGTTACGTGTACTAAGCATGATGTGTTAGTAGGTTTATAACTTAGTTAAGATAAGTTTAAACAAAAGTTTGATTATGCTTTATAAGAAACAGATGCTAAGAATGCAGTACTTAGTTTTGTCATGAAAGAATGGTAATTTTTCTTACAAAATGTTTCTTGAACAAAAAGTTAAATGACTAGTTTTGATCATGTGTTTATTTTTCAAAAGAAATTCTAATTTTGTTTTTCTTTTATTTTAGTTTAAAGCTGAAACATTCTTTGCGTATACTTACGTATCGACCTGATTGTTATAGCTTTACACGATTCAAATTTGTTTTCTTTGTTCAGATTAAGATTTGGACGATCTCTGTGTATGTGAAAATATCGAACTGATTGTTAAAAGCTTAATCTTAAATTATTGTTTAGTTCATTTTCTGGATCATTTGAGCATACGTAAGTATCAACCTTGATTCTAAGAATTTGAACAAATTCAAATTGTTTTCTATTTTGTTATTTTCAAAAAGAAATTCTGCTTTATTTTTGCATGATCAGTCTAGTTAAAATTGAAGTAAGAAGTTTCAAGAACATTTATGTTTGATTAGTTATTCACAAATCGGGAATGTGTTCAAGTAAATGAAAATTATAAGGTATTTGATAATTTTGTTTAAATTGATATTTTAACTAAGTAATTAAACTTAAAAAGGATAGGTATATTGACAATCATCTTAGGTTTGTAATTTGCTATTAAATATATTCATTTATTCAATCAGATATGTTGATATATGTAAAACAATATGATCTCATGTCTGGATCTTTGTCAAACAAAAAGATTTGATTTTTGTTTGTATAGTTAGATTGATTAGATTTGTAGTTTAATTGTTCTAAAAAATTTGAAAAAATTAAAAAAAATAAAATAAAATAAAATAAAATAAAAGAAAAAAATTTTTATTTTTATCTGATGTTAAATTAATAATTTTTGATTATTTGTTTGACTTTGAAACATTTAAACATGGATTGTTATGAAATTTTAAATATAAATCAAATTTTTAAAAGGTTCGCCTGAAATAGGTTTGTGAGAAGGTTCGTCCATCAGGTTCGTTGGACAGGTTTGTGATAGGGTTCGTCCACAAGGTTCGTTCGACAGGTTCGCTGGATAGGTTCGTTGTTCAGGTTCGTCCACAAGGTTCGTTGGACATGTTAGCTAGATAGGTTCGTTGTTCAGGTTCGTCCACAAGGTTTGTTGGACAGGTTCGCTGGATAGGTTCGTTGTTCAGGTTCATCCACAAGGTTCGTTGGACAGGTTCGCTGATCAGGTTCGCTGGTCAGGTTCGTCTGAGATGTTCGTCGAAAAGGTTTGTGGACAGGTTCGCCTGAAAAGGTTCGCTTGAGAGGTTAGTCTGAAAGGTTCGTTCAATAGGTTCGCATATATAAACCAGGTTCGTGAGAGAGGTTCGTCACTTTCATTCTTTGCACAGTAGCGAACCTGCAAGATTTGATTTTTTGACTTTCGATTTTGGACCTCCAAAGCCTTTTCGTTGATACCTTTAGACTCGTAATCAGTTTCTGATCATTTTTAGGTATAGATCTTTGAGTTTGACCCGGTGGATTAGGAGATATGACAGGATTTAGGATGTTTAGAGTCGAACTTGTTGTTTGGAATTAAAATTCAGTTAAATCTAATTTTTGAACAAACTGCTTTTGTTAAAGATGTTCATCGTTGATTTTCGAACCTGGGTATATAAATTTTGTCATCTAATTCGAAGATTTAAGAATTTGATTTTAAAATTGGAAAAGGTTCGCTGGATGAACAAGGTTCGTTGAATGAATTAAGGTTCGCCGAACCTTGAAGGTTCGTTTGAATCTGATAGGTTCGTGGAGAACCTCTGACTTTCAATAGAACCGAACCTTATTGGTCAAGGTTCGTTTGACCAACAGTTTCGTTTGATGTGAAGGTTCGCTCAATGAAGGTACGTTCATTCAAAGGTTCGTTCAAACTAGAAGGTTCGTTCAGGAATTGGTTCGTCTGAACAATAGGTTCGTTTTGTAGTAGGTTCGTCTATCTTTGGTTCGTCTAACATTAGGTTCGTCTCAGGGACGGTTCGCTGGGTCTATACTTAGAAAGTTTTTTGATTTTTTAGTTTTAATTTTTGTTTCTAATTGTGTTTTATTTCTTATTGTAGAAATGGCGAACTTGAGATTTGGAGACAAATATAATGTTTGTGCTTATCTAGATCCTACCACACGGAATGGCAAAAACTTTAGACCTATGATCGAGTTTCTACGAAGATCAAGGATATATTATGCCATATCCAACTCCTGCCAGATCTACCGATCCCATATTTAGAGCTTTTGGGAGTCTGCAAGGCTTATTTCTGTTGATGAAGAGTATATCATTTAGGTGAATGTGCTTGGTCAAGCAATTCGTATTTCTGAGGCAGATATCCGACGAGTTCTGCAGTTTGGAGGAGATCCTAATGGTATGACTCTCACACCAGAAAGATGTATCAGGGTTGTTTCCTACTGATCAGATATTTTGGAACTTACAATGCCATTTCTGTCAAGAAGGGAAAGCTTCCTCTTCAATATAAACTGTTAGCACATGTGTTGCTTCACTGCCTTAGCATGAGGAAAGGCACGTTTGATGAGTTGAGGGACCTGATAAGATCGGCAATGGTAGCTTTGATATTGAACAAACCATTCAATTTCTCTGCCATGATCTTCCGTTACCTGTCTGATAACATCACGAAAGCCAATGATCGATTTTACATGTATCCTAGGTTTGTTCAGATGTTGATCGATGAGAGACTGCCTGAGCAAATGTTGCCCAGAGAGGCTTCTGATTTGTTGAAGCTGAAACATATGACTGAATCAAGTTTGGGTCAGGTCAAAGTATACCAGAGGAGTGGGGATGCTATACTTGAGAAAGATTTGATTGGACATTGTGCAAGGGCTAATTATTTAGCACCTGAAGATACTGCTTGGAGACATGCAGAGTCTGAGTCCGATATTGAAGAATTTGGTGATGATGATGATCTGCCATAACTACCACCTCCTCCAACAAGGCAACAGTCAAGGAAGTCTACAGGTCAATCTTCCCGATCACAACCACAGGATCAGTCTTCTCAGGAACCAGGCTCACAAGACCCTGTTATTGTTGTGTCGCCTAAGCAACAAGCTAAACCTGTTGATGAAGATAAAGATGTAGAGTCTACTGAATCAGAGTCAGAGCTGGAAACTATTGTGATGGGAAGTACAGTGATTAAAAGATTAAAGAAGAGGAAAGCTACTGACAGATCAGAAGAAGCAATGGAAGAAAGGGCTGATCCTAGTTTTCAAGTTGAAGAGCCTGAGTCTTCTAGACCTAAGAAAATAAAGAGAATGGCAAAACGGCCATATGACAAAAAGAAGTCAAAAGCTACTAAGACTGTTGTGTCTTCATCAGTTGTGACTTCTACAGTATGTTTCATATGCTCCCGTTTCTACTCCTCCAGTGTCTATTCATATTTCTACTCCTACAGTTTCTATTCCTGTTTCTACTTTACAAACTTCTGAGTTTGTAAATGTAGCAATATTTGTTCCATCTTTTACTGATGCTACAACTATCACTACATCATTTCCAGAGACTTCATTTCAGTCTGATTCAATTCCCAGAGATGAGGCTTTGTTTGAAGGATTAGATAGCTTGGGTGATTTGAATTTCACAGTTGATTATGACGACATAGATCTTAGAAGAAGAATCTCTATGTTGGCTAAAGAATTTGATCTTTATAAAATGGAGAAAGCTAAAGCTAAAGCTAAAGCTGATAAATCATCCTCTTTTGGAACAAGTGAGTTGGATGAAATGAAGATTCAGGTTGCGCAGCTAATGAAATGGAGAGAGGAAGAGATAGCTGAGAAGAAAAGGATGAGTGAAAGGATTTATGATTTGGAATTTTTTTCAAGCTACAGAATGAAGGTATTGTTGAGCTAAAGAATGAAAATACTGATCTAAGACAAAAGATTAGAGAATTGGAAGCTAAAGATTCAACAACTGAAGCTTCGGGATCTGGTGTAGATAAGGTGGTTGTTGATGTTGATGATAATGAAGAAAAGGAGGAAGAGGAGAAAGTAGACTATGGTGATAGTGATGTGGATGAACATCCGAGCTTGAATGCTCATGATGATGATGATAAGGATGGTGATGGTGATGTTGGAGGTGTGAGTATTGGAGATAATGGATTGAATTCTGTGACAGGTGCTATTGTTGTTTTTTCTTCGACAAAGATTTCTGAGGATGTTGTTCCTATTAGATCTATTTCATCTGATAAGAGTACTGGATGTAATGATGTGGAAGTTGAAGATTTATCTGAAATGAAAAATGAGAAAGTTGTTGATTACTCTTTGCCCACATTTCTTGAATTGTTTAAAATGCATTCTGATGTTGATTTGCAGTGATTGATAGTTGAGATTTCAGCTGATAAAAATTTAGAGGAAGGTGAAATTGTTGGTGGTTAATCTGTACAAGACTTTCATGAGTTACTTGAGATTGATGCTGATCAGATGTTTGATTTTGAGCAAGATGATGAGATGGATTTATCCGAGTTTGAGAAGGATGATATAATCGATGAAGAATTGTACAACATGAATACTTTGAAGAAAATTTTTCAACTTGGTGGTGTCTCAAGGACAACATTGTCTCAAGTCAAAGAAAAGACAAATATGGATTTCTGGAAAGAATATCAAAAGGAGACAAAATACATTATTGATCATTTGTATATTTTTAAGAAGATGATTGAAGTGATTGACAACAAAGTTCAAGAAAACCAAACTACACAATTCAAAAGATTTAAGCTTGGATCCAAATCAAAGATGATTGGAAGAATTGTGAGTTATGGTTACTTTCATAATATTCCAGGAAGTCTTGTAGATAAAGGTTGCTATGTGGTAAAAAGAATAGATGGTTGTCAATATTTCGGTAAAGCTTTGGACTTGATGAGTTTACCATTTTTTGAGTGCATGCAATTGTCAAGACTGAAGATGATCAAACCTATCCAGACAAATCATAATGAAACTTTTGAGAGGTTGTTGAAGAAAGAAGCCAGGACTGGATGGAGTTTGCTTTCACCTCAAGTTAGAGATAAAATTCATGGATATTCAAAGTCGACAGTGTTTAAAAGACCAAGACTTAGAATGATTGAACAGAATTGGAATCCTTATTTCAAATTCTGGTTCTATGATGAGCAGACATCTGAAGGGGTGATTCTTTTGAAACAAGATGACAAGTGGAGAGTGATCAGACTGTTACTTCCTATGTGGATTGTAAATTGTTCAAAGGATGATATTGCTCTACTCAATATGGCTGAGATATATGCAGACGATGGATTTCATGATTTTGGGGTAAGTTACAAAGACATGGCAATTCAGTTTCAAACCATTGCCAGAATGTGTTATACTTTAGGTATACATTCTGGATGCAATTGGGATGATGTGAATTATCTGTATGTTGAGTTGATGAAAGTTCAAAAAGAGAGGGATGATAGAGATGATAAGTTGGAAGCTGAGAGATTAGCGAAGATTCCTCGTTCGGTTGTTATACGAGCAGTGGATAATGTTTTTAGTGATATTGTTGGTGAATCAAGTGGAGACAAAGACAAATTTGATGACAAAGATGAAGATGAAGTCTGAAGATTTTTGATAGCAACTATTAAGGGGGAGTTTGTTAGTGCATAATTGTAATAGTTTGCTATTCAAAAATGAAATTTATTTAAAGTTTTTTATAGGTTTGGCTATAGGTTTTGCATAGGTTCGTTTGGCCCACGAACCTAGGCAGGTTCGGCGAACCTATTGCTTTGATAGGTTCGGCGAACCTATAACCTGAGGAAGGTTTGGCGAACCTAAGGGTTCGGCCAGCGAACCTGGAGGTTCGGCCAGCGAACCTGGAGGTTCGGCTGTAGATAGGTTCGGCTGACAGCTGATTTTAAATAGAAGGTTTGTCTGAATTCTTCATAACTTTTATAGAACTTTGGCAGAACCTGAGTGTAATTCTCTATGTGAGAAAATTCTCTGTGTGAGATTGTAATCATTTGTTTATTAATAGAAAAAGTTTGTTTATGTAATTACTTGTTTGTTCTTTTATTCATTCTATATCAACCATGGATTCCACATGTGATTGATAGATTGTAGAGCTTCTAGATCGATCCTAACAAGAATTCACCAAATCTACAGTGTCATCAATCTTGTATTAGGAACCTAATTCAATGTAGGTTCCTACATTATCATACATTGTATGATATAACATTAAATTAACTAATTACATACTTAATATCAGTTTGATGACCGTTAAGACAATGCCTTTGACATTGGACGTTCAGAAAGATCTAATCAGTAAATTAAAACATAAATAACTCATTAAAAATAAAAAATGCATAATCACTCTATTAGTATCAGTTGTGTGACATTCTGCTACTTCTAAGTTATCAGGTGAGTTTCGTACAACCCCTTTTCTTTTTAATGTTTTATAAACACCGGGGTCTTACTGTAAAACTTTTCTTGATCATATGATATGTATCACTATTATCTATATGATCATGTGATATGTTGAGAACTTGTGAATTTCATGGGATTGTGTTTGTAAACCAGAACTCTATCACGAAACTTAAAAGTCCTCATTCCTGAACTGTATCTAGTGAACCCGTGTGGGGCCGAACAAGGAACAATGATAGTACTATCGGCTAACAACCCATTTGCTAGGAGTTTGCAACTCCCCTTACTGTGAAAGTTTGTTACCTGTTTTTCCAGAATTTTCTTAATGTTGTGATAGGCATTAAGACAATGAGGCATAAGATATTACCAGTAGGTAATGTCTTCGAAGATCGTAAAGTCATGTCCGAAAGGAACTAGATATGGGTCCCATGGTTTTCTAGAACTGAATATTTTGAGAAATTGTATAACATATCATATTGTTGAACATGAACTTTACGAACCCACCAGCTTTGTGCTGACTTTTCAAACTTAAAACTTTTGCAGGGAAACAGTGACCACTGGTGAGGACGCACTTCATACGCTTGTAATTAAATAAATCAAATAACGTAATAAACTTAGTTTATACAATGTAATGTTGGTTGTGATTACGAGAAGTCATCCCTCATATCTGAGATATCACCATTATGCTTCTGCAATCTTCTCAGAGTGACGAGTGACATCATCTCAGGTGACGAGAGGTGGGGGTGTGACACAACTGCTGCTCTTAATAGCTCTTGGATTGTTGATAGTGGGGCTTCAAGGCACATGACTGGAGATATTTCGCTGCTCACCAATGTCAATGCAATTCGAGGTGGATATTTAGCGTTTGCAGGTTAAAAGGCGGGTTCATTACTAGAGAGGGTATTCTTTCTAATGGCCAAGTATCTTTTGACAAATTTAGATATGTAAAGCATCAGGAGAACAATCTACTTTCAGTGTCACAGATTTGTGACAAGCAGTACAAAGTTCTTTTTGATGACTCCAACTGTTACATTCTCAAGCAAGGCGTCATTGTTCCTGAAAACTGGATTCTGATGTCTGCACCCCGTAAGCAAGACTTGTATGTTCTCAACATGGCTACAGCTTCAACAGCATCCTCCACAGCTTCATGTTTTATGTTAAAAGCTACAGACAAAGACTCTAATCTTTGGCATAAGAGGATGGGTCATTTGAGTCTACGTAAGATGAACCATTTGGTACACAACAATTTGGTTGAGGGTGTCAGCTTAAAGAATTTCAAGCTGTCTGATATCTGTGTCTCGTGCAAGAAGAGAAAGCAGACCAAGCAGTCTCATAAGCTGAAAAAGTATCATTCAATCACTGTTCCTCTTGAGCTTCTCCATATGGATTTATTTGGTCTAGTCAACTGCAAGAGTATAGCTGGAGATCAATACTGCTTAGTCATCACTGATGAGTATTCCATATATTCTTGGGTTTTCTTTCTGAAGGAGAAATCATAAACGTTCGAGTGTATTCAAGTTTTGGTAACTAAACTTGAATCACTATATAAGCTTAAGATCCGCATGATCAGAACTGATAACGAGACAGAGTTCAAGAATCACAATATGGAAAACTTCTGCAATGAACGTGGCATTGTCCAACAGTTCAGTGCTCCATATGTCCCTTAAATGAATGGCGTTGCTGAGCGCAAGAACAGAACTTTGATTGAGGCTGCTCGGACTATGCTTGCTGATTCATCCCTTCTAGTTCAATTCTGGAATGAAGCTGTTGCAAATGCTTGCTACAAACTGAACCGGGTTTTGATAGTAAAGATACATGGGAAGACTTGTATTGAGTTGCTCCACAATAGAAAGCCTAATCTTAAGTATCTTGAACCTTTTGGTGCTCCATGCACGATGCTTAAGAAACATGAGCAAGGCAAGTTCAATGAGAAGGTGGAAGAAGGGTATTTTCTTGGGTACATCACTCCTAATAAAAGGGTCTACAATAGATCAACTCAAAATGTGGGGGAGTGGTACCACGTGGACGTTCAAAGACATTCTATGCCCCTACCTGGGAAAGGTCCAGACTGGATGTTTGATTATTCAGACCTTTTCAACTCTTTCAATATGCCTCCCATGTACTCAGATGAAGATGTTGCTGTTCAAATGATGTATGATGCACAAAATGCACCTGATAAACCTATGCAACCTTCATTAGTTCAATTCCCATACAGATACATGATGACAGCTCTGACACAGATGAGAATCCCGTTCAACCCGTTGCCCCTGAACCAAATGTTGACAACATTGTACCTGCTCTTGAGGACTTGAATCTAAACAATCTTGATCCACCGGTTGAGGTTGCTGCTCATCTTGTTGAAAGAATTAATCACATTCATCCTCATGAAAATATTATTGGAAGTCCGCTTGATGGGGTCAAGCCAAGAAATCAGCTATCTTCAGGTGGTCTTGCAGATATTCTTGACTTTGCAGATGTGAACTATTGTGCCCATTCTTGCTTCATGTCTCAAGTTGAACCTCGAACCGTCACTGAAGCATTAAGAGAATAATCATGGGTTGATGCCATGCAAGAAGAACTCTTACAATTCAAGAAACTCGGTGTTTGGCAACTTGTTGACAAACCGAAAGGTGCAAAGGTTATAGGCACCAGATGGGTTCTTCGTTGCAAAAGGAACGATCACGGGATCGTTGTGTGAAACAAAGCACGTCTGGTGGTGCAGAGATTCAGACAGATTGAAGGACTCGACTATAATGAAGTTTTGCACCGGTTGCTCGTCTCGAAGCAATTCGTATCTTCTTGGCATATGCATCCTTTAATAAATTTAAAGTCTATCAAATGGATGTCAAGAGTGCATTCCTTCATGATGTTATCAACGAAACTATATATGTCAATCAGCCTCCTAGGTTTGAGGATCCATTGCATCGTGAACAAGTCTCCAAGTTGGACAAGGCTTTATAGGGATTGCATCATGCTCTGCGATCGTGGTACGAGACACTGTCTACTCACCTTCTGAACAACGGGATCAGAAGAGGTGTCATTGACTGCACATTGTTCATTCGAGAGAAGGATGGGGATTTACTCTTGCTGCAAGTTTATGTGGACGACATCATTTTTGGTTCTAAAAATGATAGTCTGTGCAAGGAATTCGAGAAGGTTATGAAAGACAAGTTTGAAATGAGCTCTATAGGGGAGATGAAATTCTTTCTTGGGCTGCAGGTGGATCAATCTGAGGCAGGCATCTTCATTCATCAGACCAAATACGTTGGTAACATTCTGAGCCGGTTCAGTATGGCAGATGGAAAGCCTGCTGGTACCTGTCAATCGCGGGATTACAGCAGAGAAAAGGGGGAGTTAATCGATGCCACTCTGTACCGAGGAATGATTGGATATCTCATGTATCTCACCACTTCTCGACCAGACATCATGTTTGCCACATGCTTGTGTGCTCGCTATCAGTCCAAACCAAGAGTATCACATCTGATTGCTGTGAAGAGGATTTTACATTATCTGAAGGGTACTCCGGATCTTGTCTTATGGTACCCTAATGATGATAACTTTGAGCTTACTGCATACAGTGATTCAGACTATGGCGGACGCAAAAGAGATTTCAAGTCAACATCTGCAGGATGTCAGTTCTTTGGAAACCGTTTAGTTACCTGGCAGTGCCAGAAGCAGACATCGGTGTCTCCTTCAACATGTGAAGCTGAATATATTGCTGCTGCTAGTTGTTGCTCACAAATCATCTGGATACATCAACAACTCAGGGACTATGGGTTACATTTTTCTAACACTCCTTTTTATGTTGATAATACTGCCGCCGTTGCTGTCACTAAAAACCCAGTCCAACACTCGAAAACCAAACACATCGACATCAAATATACTTCATACGTGATTCTTTTGAAAAGAAACTCATCGATGTTGTTAAAATTCACACCGATCACCAGAAAGCCGATCTTTACATAAAATCTTTTGATAAACGCAGATTCTTATATCTGTTATCGGCTAATGGTGTTTTTCAAAAGGATGAAGTCATTCCTTCATCTGAATCAAACACATGATCATTGATTTTATTAGTTAGTTTATTTTGTTTTATTTTTCCTTGTTAGTATTTATGTTATTTTTCTTTCATTTAATCAAAAACTCAAAAAGATTTTCTGTTTTAGGTTTTTAGGGGAAGAATAAGTAGTTTAACTTTGAAAAACCAAAAACATTTCAAAATTTTAAAAAACCAAAAACATTTGAAAAATTGTTAAAATGAGAAAGTCTTGTTTGAGAAAGTGATGTGTTAACCTATCATGTCTTAAAAGCAGAAAGTGAATGCATAAACCGAAAACACATGAGAATTGTGATTTGATGTACTGATAGGCCAACCTTACAAAATGTATAGACTATTGGTGATTACTTAGAAAATCGGATTTGTGGGATCCATTTTAGAAAACCAGTTAAGTGATAAATAGTTTTTGACTCAAATCAGGCATACACCTGTTAACATAGGATCTAATGACGTTTCCAATGATTCATGAATTCAAGTCTGTACGCGTGCCATACTGCTTTGTAAAGACCTAGCTGAAGCCGTCCATTCAGATGAGAATGATTGAATCACAAGAAAATAAAAGTAAATCCGATTCTGTACACGTGCCATATTGCTAAGTTGCAGCCTAGCTGAAGCCGTCCATTCAGATAGGATAAGCTAAAAAAATTACAAAAATAAAATAAGTTCGATTCCATACATGTACCATATTAGTGGGTTGCAGCCTAGTTGAAGCCATCCATTTGGATAGAACAAGTTGATCATGTCAACACAGTCCTGTATATGTGCCATATTGCTTTGTAAAGACCTAGCTGAAACCGTTCATGATAATGTGTCGAACATGAGAGACAAATCAAAAAGAAAAATACAAAAGGAAAATAAATTGGAACCTTGTAGAACTTATGATGTTAGGTATTAATTTATGCAGAGATGAGTTATAAACTGGTTTTGATCTTTATCGGTTATGTAGATTTTGTTATATTTTTGCTAGGATCGATCTAGAAGCTCTACAATCTATCAATCACGTGCGGAATCCATGGTTGATATAGAATGAATCAAAGAACAAACAAGTAATTTGATAAACAAACTTCTTCTATTAATCAACAAATGATTACAATCTCACACAGAGAGTTTTCTCACACAGAGAATTACAATCAGGTTCTGCCAAAGTTCTGTCAAAAGTTACAAAGAAATCAGACAAACCTTCTATTTAAACAATCAGCTATCAGCCGAACCTATCTGTTAGCCGAACCTCTAGGTTCGCTGGACGAACCCTTAGGTTTGCTAGGCGAACCTAGGTTGCCAAACCTATAGGTTCGCCGAACCTTCTCCATGTTATAGGTTCGCCGAACCTATGAAAGCAATAGTTTCGCCGAACCTGCCTAGGTTCGTGGGCCAGACGAACCTATGCAAAACCCCTAGCCGAACCTATACAAAACTTTACATAAATTACATTTTAAATAGCGAACTATTACATATATGCACTAACAAACTCCCCCTTAATAGTTGGTATCAAAAATATGCAGTCTTTCTCTGCAGCTTTGTCTTCTTCTTTATCTTTAGCTCCACTTGATTCACCAACATCTTCACTAACAATGTTATCCACCGCTCGTATAACAACTCAACGTGGAATCTTTGCTAATCTTTCAGCTTCCAGCTTATCTTCTCTCTCATCCCTTTATTTTTGCACCTTCATCAATTCAACATATAGGTAATTCACATCATCCCAATTGCATCCAGAATGTATACCCGAAGTATAACACATTCTAGCAACGGTTTGATACTGAATTGCCATGTCTTTGTAGCTTACTCCAAAATCATGAAAACCATCATCAGCATAAATCTCTACAGTAGTAAGTAAATCAATGTCGTCCTTAGAACAGTTTACAATCCACACAGGATCTAACATCCTAATCACTCTCCATTTATCTTCTTGTTTCAAAAGAATTACTCCTTCAGATGTCTGAACATCATAGAACCAGAATTTGAAATAAGGATTCCAATTATGTTCCATCATCCTTAATCTTGGTCTCTTGAATACTGTTGGCTTGGCATATCCATGAATCCTGTCTCTAATTTGTGGTGAAAGCAAACACCATCCAGTTCGAGCTTCCTTCTTTAACAATTTCACAAAAGTCTCATTATGTTGTGTCTGAATACGTTTAATCATTTTCAATCTTGACAATGTCATGCACTCGAATGATGGTGAAGTCATCAAATCTAAAGCTTTACCAAAATATTGACAACCATCAATTCTTTTCACCACATAACAACCTTTATCAGCCAAACTTCCAGGAATATTATGAAAGTAACCATAACTAACAATTCTGCCAATCATCTTTGACTTGGATCCAAGCTTAAATCTTTTGAATTGTTTAGTTTGGTTGTCTTGAACTTTTTCGTCTATTACTTCAGTCATCATCTTGAAATTATGTAAATGATTAATGATATACTTTGTCTCTTCCTGATATTCTTTCCAAAAGTCCATGTTTGTCTTTTCTTTAACTGGATCCAAAGATGTCTTTGACATACTTCCAAGTTCAAAAACTTTCTTCAAAGTGTTCATGTTGTATAAGTCTTCATCAATAATATCATCCTTCTCAAAATCAGAAAAATCCAATTCGTCTTCATGATCAAAATCAAACATCTGATCAGCATCAATCTCAAATAAATCATGAAAATCCTTTGTAGAATAACCACCAGCAATTTCACCTTCTTCTAAATCTTTATCAGCTGAAATCTCAAATATCATCCTCCTCTGCAATTTAACATCAGAATGAAATTTAAACAAAACAAGAAATGTAGGCAACGAATAATCAACAAATGTCTTGTATTCCAATTCTGATAAATCTTCAACTTCCACATCATTACAGCCAGTACCCTTATCAGATGGAACAAAACTAACTGGAACAGTATCCACATAAATCTTTGAAGGAGTATAAACAATAATAGCACCAGTCATGGAATTCAATCCACCAGCTCCACTGCTAACACCTCCAACATCACCATCATCTCCTCCATCATCATCATTATGAGCATTGAAGCTCGGATGTTCATCCACATCAGACTCACCATAGTCTACCTTCTCCTCTTCTTCCTTCTCTTCTTCATCATCAATATCTTCAACCACCTTCTCTGCACCAGACCCAGAGGCTTTAGTTGTCGAATCTTTAGCTTCCAACTCTTTAATCTTTTGCCTTAGATCTGTATCCTCATTCTTTAACTCCACAATGTCTTCATTATGTAGCTTGACAAAAAATTCCAAATCAGAAATCCTTTCACTCATTCTCTTCTTCTCAGCTATCTCTTCAACTTTCCATTTCATTTGCTGTGCAATCTGAGCTTTCATTTCATCAATTTCATTTGGTCCTGAGGAAGAGGGCTTATCAACTTTATGTTTCTCTTTCTCCATCTTGTAACTTTCAAATTCCTTTGTCAGCATAGAAAGTCTTCTTTTGAGTTCACTATCATCATAATCAACAGTATAATTAATATCACCCAAGTTATCTAATCCTTCAAATAAAGACTCATCTCTGGGAATAGAATCAGAATGAAATGAAATCTCTGGCAACGAAGTCGTCACAGTTGTAGAATCTACAAATGATGAAACAAATGTAGCTACATTTAGAAACTCAAATAGGAATAGAATCTGGAGAAGTAGAAATGTGAATAGAAACTGGAGGAGTAGAAACAGGAGTAGATGAAACAGAAATTGTAGAAGTCACAATTGATGAAGACACAACGGTCTTAGTAGCTTTTGACTTCTTCCTATCATATGGCCCTTTAGCCATTCTCTTTCTTTTCTTGGGCTTTGAAGATTCAGGCTCTTCAATTGTAAAACTAGGATCTACAGTTTCTTCTCTTGCTTCTTCAGCCTGTTTTGCAAACTTCTTCTTCAACCTTCTCACCATATTGTTACCAATCTTAACAGTCTCATATTCTGACTCAGTGTCAGGAGACTCCTCACCATCATCTTCACCATCAGCAGGTTCATCCTGTTGCTCAGGCAACACAACAGTAACAGGCTCCTGTGAGCTTGTCTCTTGAGAAGATTTACCAGTAGACTTTCTATTAGTGCATATATGTAATAGTTTGCTATTCAAAAATGTAATTTATTTAAAGTTTTGTATAGGTTCGGCTAGGGGTTTTGCATAGCTTCGTCTAGCCCACAAACCTAGGCAGGTTCGGCGAACCTATTGCTTTGATAGGTTCGGCGAACCTATGACCTGAGGAAGGTTCGGCGAACCTAAGGGTTCGGCTGGCGAACCTAGAGGTTCGGCTAACAGATAGGTTCGGCTGATAGCTGATTGTTTAAATAGAAGGTTTGTCTGATTTCTTTGTAACTTTTGACAGAACTTCAGCAAACCTGAGAGAATTTTCTCTATGCGAGAAAACTTTCTGTGTGAAAGAACTTGTAATCATTTGTTGATTAATAGAAGATTGTTTATGAAATTGATTGTGTTTCTTTGATTCTATACATATCATACATGGATTCCGCACGTGATTGATAGTTTGTAGAGCTTCTTGATCGATCCTAACTAGATTTCACCAAATCTACATTGGTATCAGAGCATTTGGTGACGTTCTACACAAGAAAATCAAAGAATTCAAGTGATTTGAAGTTTGAAGACTTGAAGATCAATTATGGCCAAAGTTTCTTCTTTTCTATTGGATTGATTGCTGTTTGAGATTCGTTTTATCTTCAATTGTTGTTGAATTACAACAATTCACGATTTGGAGGTGTTATTTTGAACTTTTAGAAGGATTTTTCAACGTTTTGGAAGGTTTCCCTCCCAAAATTTTTGAATTTTGCAGAATAGGTTCGTGAGACGAACCTGTGTTCAGTTGGAACAATAGGTTCGCTGGAATTGGCATTTTTCTGAGGTTCTTTTGTGTTTTCTACAAGGTTCTTCTGAGGTTCGCTTGTTTTTCTACAAGGTTCGTCAAAGGTTCGTTGCAAGGTTTGTTATTGGTCAAGCAGAGGTTCTTCTGACTTGAGGTTCGCTTCTCTAAAGGTTTCGGTTGCAAGGTTCCTCTGATAGTTTGTCAATGGTTCGTTCCTGTAGAGGTTCGCCTGTTTCAAGGTTCGTTTGTATCAAGGTTCGTCTGGTTCAAGGTTCTCTTGTCTCAGGGTTCGTTTATTTCAACGTTCACTTGTTTAAAGGTTCGTTGGTGTTCAAGGTTCGTGAGGTTAAGGTTTGCTACTCTAGGTTCGTTTGATTGATTGAAGGTTCGCCTCTTTCAAAAGGTTTGACAAGTGATATTTCAGAAAAGGTTCGCTGATTGAAAAGTTGAAATCATGTCTGAGATGTACGCAGCAATGGCTAGTCAGAATACCAAGCTCTAGAGCATTCTGATTAGTGAGACAGAAGTGGGAAGTGCCAACAAAGTGCAAAAGTTATTAGATGGGCACTGGCAAGTGTTATTCGATGAATCAATCGGTATGAGAAGAAGACGGGCAAGAAATTCACTTTTGAGCGCAACACCAAATTTGGATTCAATCCAAAGTCTACTCAGTGTTATAACTGTGGTGAGCATGGTCATTTTGCCAGAGAATGCAAAAATCCTAAGAAACAAGGGAATCTAAATCCGTTCAAGCCACAAGATACTTTCCAGAAAAAGAAAGAAAAATCTGATGATTCATCTAAAGCGCTTGTAAGTCAAGCTGATGAGGGCTATGACTGGGGGAAGTAGTACGATGAACTGATGGGTACGTTTATGGCTTCGATGGAAGAAGAATCTGACAAAGGCAAGGAGAAAGTGGATGAGGTAAATGAGGATTTGCTTGAAATTATTGATAAAGTGAAGGTGATGAATGCTCACCTAACAACTGAACTGATGGAGAGCACAGAAGCAAATAAAAAGCTGATTTTAAGAGAAAAATCTTTTGACAAAAAGATAATTGACCTTGGTAAAGAAAATGAAGATTTGAAGATCAAAGTTTTACAAAAAAACCATGCTGTGTCTGTGCATCTTGAATCAGTTTAGAAGTTAAAAGTGAAATTATCAGCAGCTAAAGCTGAAGCTGAGTTACACAAAGGCAAGCTTGATAATTACCAAAATTCAGCTTATGTCATCGATTACTTTGCGGCTATGCAAAGATCTTCGCATGATACTTCTGGAATTGGTTTTCATGCTGTGCCACATCCTCCCAGTTATGTATCAAGACTACAACTTGATCCTACTTTGGAAGTTAATCCGATTTCATTAAAGGAGACTGTGTCTGATCATATAACTCAGGATGAGGGAAATTCATCATCTCATGATAGTGAATTTGTTTACTATGATGCTCCTATTATCGAGGACATTACAGATTCAGAATTTCCAGCTGATATTCTGAGAATGATTGGTCATCAAGTCGATACTATTGAGAAACAGAGTTTGAAGTGTCAAAAATCCAAGTCTGACATGAAACCAGTTGGCAAAGCAATGTTTACTCCAACTGTTGTTTCTAAACCATTGCCAAAAGTCAAAACTTCATATAATCTCAAACCAACTGTATTTGTCAAGTCTTCTAATACACAGAAATGAGAATCGAGTAATGTTTTTCAAAAACAAAAGGGGATTTCTGACAAGGTTGATAAGAAGGTTGTCAAGGTGGTTGACAAGGGTAATCAAAAGAAGGGAAAATCACAGCTTTTTCAAATTCAAAAGAATAATTCCAAGACAAAATCCACTGGTTTGAAGCATAATAGTTCATCTCCATCTGTTGCATCTAAGTCTTTGGGTTCGTCAAAGAGTTGTGATGACTTAAAACCAAAGAATACTTCACAAAGGAAATGCTACAGATGTGGGAAATTGGGTCATGTCATTGCTAATTGTGATTTGAACACTTGCAACAGATTTCATTCTTTTACTCCACGAGAAACACGACAGTGTTTTACTTGCGGTGGAAAAGGACATATTTCAGCAAATTGTCCAAATCATAAGATCAGTAAGAATTCTGTTAATGACAGTCGGGTGATCCAATCTGCTGGGAGTCCTAGGAGAGTAAAGCCTAGTGAGGAGGAAATGAGAGTCCTCAGAAAATTTGATCCTGAGTATGTCTGGGTTAAGGAAGAAAAGATTCAGAAAAGGAAAGTTTTTGATAATAAACAACATGTCAAAAGAGTGGTAAAAATGGCATCATTATCTGATGATGAATTTTATGACAATTTTTCATCCAAACAATTTTGAAAACAAAATGTTAATTCAAATTCTTTTTGGAAATTCACACACAGGTCAGATGATAATTTTTTTGTGAGAAAGGATGAATGCTTGGAAGATGGGTCTTCAAGTAGTTCATCAAAACCGAATGGCAGGAGGCTATTCAGGGAGACTCAACGCCGGAATGGCGGGAGTCATCCCTTTTGATACTGATCAAAAGTTTAATTTATTGTGCAGGTGGCATTCATGGGCCATATCAACAGTCGATGGATTTTTGATAGTGGATGCTCATGTCACATGACGGGAGAGTTAGGTTTGTTGAAAGAGTTCAAGCAAATGAATGGATGTTATGTTAATTTTGCAGGTGACAAAAGTGGTCAGATTACCGGTTGTGGTAGTTTGACTAATGGTAAAGTTTCCTTTGACAATGTGAATTACTACAAGGAATTAACTAACAATCTTTTTAGTGTGTCACAGATTTGTGACAAAGGTTATAAGGTGTTGTTTGATGACAAGAAATGTTATGTGCTTCAACAAGGAATTCAGATTCCTGAAGAATGGATACTGATGACTGCCGACAGGAGTAAGGATTTATATGTTTTGGACATGGCTAAGGTGGAGACTGTAAACAAGGTGGAGACGTGTCTGGTGTCGAAAGCAACTGAGAAGGATACTAGGTCTTGGCACAGACGGATGGGTCACATACATATCAGGAAGATGAATCATTTAGTGCATAATCATTTGGTTTATGGAGTACCGGTGAAACACTTTAAACTCCCTGATGTGTGTGTGTCTTGCTTGAAGGGTAAACAGAAAAGGAGGTCCCATAAAACAAAAACAGTTTTTTCTAATGATAAACCACTGGAACTAGTTCACATGGATTTGTTTGGACCGATTAATGTGAAGAGTATCGGTGGCGAATCATACTGTTTTGTGGTGACCGATGATTTTTCGAGATTTTCATGGGTAATGTTCTTAAAGTTTAAATCAGAGACTTATGAAAATTTTGTTTTACTATTGAACAGGCTGGAGACATTGTACAAGTTGAGAGTAAGGCGTGTTCGATCAGACAATGGGACAAAGTTCAAGAATCAAAACATGGAAGAATTTTGTAATTCAAATGTAATTCAGCAGCAATTTAGTGCACCGTATGAACCACAAATGAACGGTGTAGCTAAGAGAAAGAACCGGACATTGATTGAGTCTGCTAGAACTATGCTCGCTAGTTCGAAGCTCCCCATTACATTCTGGAGTGAAGCTGCAGCGACCGCCTGTTTTACTCTTAACAGAGTGCTAATTGTGAAAAGGCATAATAAGACTTGCTATGAACTGCTTCAAAATCGAAAACCAAATTTGGAACACTTGGAACCTTTCGGGGCTCCTTGTACCATGCTTAAGAAAGATGCTAAATTCAACTCTAAAGTTGAAGAAGGTTTCTTTCTTGGGTACAGCCTGCCCAACAAACGTGTGTTTAACAAATGCACGGGTGTTGTGGAACTATGGTATAATGTGGATATTCAAAGACATACACCTATACCTGAAGGCAAAGGACCAAATTGGATTTTTGATTATGACAAACTTTTTGAGTCTTTTAACTTGTCTCCTAATGTTACTAATGATGAAATATCCTTGTAGATGTTATATGATCTGCAGAATGTTGATGATCAAGGTGTTTCTCATCAAGCTGAAGATAATCATCCAGCGGAGGAAGGCATTTCAGGAGCAATGAATGATGATTGGTCATCTGAGGATGAGAATGATGTTTTTGAAGATGCAATTTCTCATGATCAAGATGTTGACCAGAATATTACAAATCTTGATCATCATGTGGGGTCCTGCAAGTGCCAGTTACTAGAGTCCACGTGAATCATCCTGTTGAGCAGATTATTTGAAATCCGTCTGTTGGAGTACAGACAAGAAGTCAAGTTACAAACGCAGAGAGTTTGTATGCTGAGATGGAGAGAACTCATGGAACTCAAGAGTTATGGATGCATTCTGCATTCATTTCTAAGATTGAGCCAAAATCTGTTACTGAAGCGCTGCGTGAGCCTACCTGGGTGGAGGCTATGCAAGAGGAGCTAAATTAGTTTCAGAAGCTGGGTGTGTGGCATTTGGTGGATTTGCCAAAGGGAGAAAAGAAGATTGGCACCAGATGGGTGTTAAAGTGCAAGAGATATGATCGAGGCGTGATTGTTCGGAACAAAGCACGTTTAGTTGTTCAAGGATTCAAACAAGTAGACGGGATTGATTATGACGAAGTATTTGCACCAGTGGCGCGGCTAGAAGCAATACGACTCTTTCTGGCTTTTGCTGCTCACAAGAAGTTTAAGGTTTTTCAGTTGGATGTTAAGTCTGCATTCCTCTTTGGGTCGTTGAAGGAGACAGTGTACGTTTGTCAGCCACCGGGCTTTGAGGATCCTATCCACCGGGATCAGGTTTATATCCTCGACAAAGCACTGTATGGTCTACACCAGGCTCCACGAGCTTGGTATGAGACGCTCTCGACTCACCTTATTGAACACGGGTTCAATGGGGTCAGATTGACAAGACACTGTTTTATTGGGAAAAGGGCAAGGATATTATCCTTGTTCAGATCTATGTAGATGATATCATCTTCCGATCTACTGATAAACAGATGTGTCTATAGTTTAAAGAGGTTATGATTGAGAAGTTTGAAATGAGTGCTATGTCAGACATCAAGTTCTTCTTGGGTTTAAAAATTGATCAGACTGATGATGTTATATTCATTCATCAGACAATATACATTCAAGACGTGCTAAAAGGGTTTAGCATGCTTGATTGTAACCCCATTTCTACACCCATTCAGCCCAATCACGGGATTGAGCCTGATATTAAGGGGGGGGGGCTCATTGATGCTACTTTATATCGTGGAATGATCGGAAGCTTGATGTATTTGACTGCCTCACGGCCAGATATTGTATTTGCTACAAGTATAGGTGCTCGCTATCAGTCAAAACCTAAAGTTCTCATCTGATAGCAGTCAAGAGAATTCTTCGTTATTTGAAGGGTACACCAGACACCGGTCTGTGGTATCCTAAGGACGATAACTTCTCCTTCAATGCTTATAGTGATTCTGATTATGGAGGATGTAAGACTGATGCCATATCAACTACTGGAGGTGCACAGTTTTTACGGGAGAGGTTAGTCTCTTGGCAGTGCAAATAGCAGACATCTGTTGCTACTTCAACCTGCGGGGCTGAGTATGTAGCGGCTGCCAGATGTTGTTCCGAAGTATTGTGGATAAAACAACAAATGAGAGACTACGGTTTGAATTTCATGACTACCCCGATTCATGTTGACAACGAGGCTGCTATTGCTATCACTAAGAATCCTGTTTATCATTCACGTTCCAAACACATTGATATTCGGTTTCATTTCATACGCGATTGCTATGAAAAGAAACTTATTGATATGGTGAAGATACATACTGATGAGCAAAGAGCAGACCTTCTCACCAAGGCCTCTGACAAAAACGGTTTTGAGTATTTACTTAAATTAAATTGAATTCGGGTCATGGGTGAGGTAATTAAGAATCAATCTCCTTCATAATCATTTTTTATTGAATTAACATCAGATATTTTATTTTTTGTTGTTTTATGTTTTAGCTTTTAGGGGGAGAAATATTTTGAAAAATACAAAAACATTCGAAAAACCAAAAACACAAAAACATTAAAAATTTGAAAATTCTGAGAAATTGATTCGACCTTGTGAGAAATGATAGTACATTGTGTACAATTGGAAGCATATCTGTACCATTAAGAACTGAAACATAAAGAGGAGTTACAAGTACTAAGTATGATGTGTTAGTAGGTTTATAACTTAGTTAATATAAGTTTAAACAAAAGTTTGATTATGCTTTATAAGAAACAGATGCTTAGAATGCAGTACTTAGTTTTATCCTGAAAGAGTGGTAATTTTTCTTACAAAATGTTTCTTGAACAAAAATTTAAATGACTAGTTTTGATCATGTGTTTATTTTTCAAAAGAAATTTTAATATTGTTATTCTTTTATTTTAGTTTAAAGCTGAAACATTCTTTGCGTATACTTACGTATCGACCTGATTGTTATAGCTTTAAATGATTCAAATTTGTTTTCTTGGTTCTGATTAAGATTTGGACAATCTCTGCGTATTTGAAAATATCGATGTGATTGTTTAAAGCCTAATCTTAAATTATTTTTTTCAGTTCATTCTCTGGATCATTTGAGCATACGTAAGTATCAACCTTGATTCCAAGAATTTGAACAAATTCAAATTGTTTTTTATTTTGTTATTTTTAATAAGAAATTCAGCTTTATTTTTGCATGATCAGTCTAGTCAAAATTGAAGTAACAAGTTTCAAGAACATTTATGTTTGATTAGTTATTCATAAATCGGGGATGTGTTCAAGTAAATGAAAATTATAAGGTATTTGATAATTTTGTTTAAATTGATATTTTAACTAAGTAATTAAATTTTAAAAGGATAAATATACTGACAATCATCTTGGATTTGTAATTTGCTAATAAATATATTCATTACTTCAATCAGATGTGTTGATAATTGTAAAAAATATGATCTCATGTCTGCATTTTTCTCAAACAAAAAGATTTGATTTTTGTTAGAATAGTTAGATTGTTTAAATTTGTAGTTTGATTGTTATAAAAATTTGAAAAAATTACAAAAAGATTTTTATTTTTATCTGATGTTAAATCAATAATTTTTGATTATTTGTTTGACTTTGAAAAATTTAAACATGAATTGTTTTGAAATTTTAAATAAAAATAAAATTTTTCAAAAAGGTTCGCCTGAAATAGGTTTGTGAGAAGGTTCGTTCATCAGGTTCGTTGGACAGGTTCGTTGAACAGGTTTGCGATAGGGTTCGTCCACAAGGTTCGTTGAACATGTTATTGATCAGGTTCACTGGTTAGGTTCGTTGTTCAGGTTCGTCTGAGAGGTTCGTCCAAAGAGGTTTGTGGGCAGGTTCGCTTGAAAAGATTCGCTTGAGAGGTTTGTCTGAAAGGTTCGGTCAATAGGTTCGTATATATAAACCATGTTCGTTTGTGAGGTTCGTCATTCTCATTTTTCACAGACACGAACCTGGAAGCTCCGATTTTTCGACTTTTGATTCTGGACCTTCTAGACCTTTTCATTAACATCATTAGATTCAGAATCAGTTTGTGAACATTTTTAGATAGATATCTTTGATTTTGACCGGCTAAATTGAGAGATCTGAGTGGTTTTAGGATTTTTAAAGTCGGATTTATTTGTTTCAATTAAAATCCATTTAAATATAATTTTTGAACAAACTGCTTTTGTTAAAGTTGTTCATAGTTGTGTTTCGAACCTGGGTATATAAATTTTGTCATCTAATTTGAAGTTTTGAAATTTTGATTTTAAAACTCGAATAGGTTCGCAGGATGAACCTTATTGGTCAAGGTTCGTTTGACCAACAGGTTCGTTCATTGAAGGTTTGTTCACTCAAAGGTTCGTTCAACACACGGTTCGTTCAAGACTTTGGTTCGTCTAAGAATTAGGTTCGTCTAAGACTTAGGTTCGTCTAAGGCTTTGGTTCGCCTAGCATTAGGTTCGTCTCAGGAAAGGTTCGCTGGTTCTATATTTAGGAATTTTTTTTTAATTTTTTATAATTTGTTTAATTTTTTATTTTTTTTTTGTTTCTAATTGTGTTTTATTTCTAATTGTAGATATGGCAAACTTGACTTTTGGAGACAAACACAAACTTTGCGCTTACCTAGATCCTACTACACGGAATGGCAAAGACTTTCGGCCAATGATCGAGTTTCTACGCAGATCACGGATATATTACGCCATCTCCAAAAGTTGTCAGATCTACAGATCTCATATACAGAGTTTCTGGGAGTCTGCTAGACTTATATCTGTTGATGAGGAGTACATCATTGAGGAGAATGTGCTTGGGCAGGCACTTCGTATTTCTGAGGCTGATATCAGACGGGTTCTACAGTTCAGAAGAGAGCCTGGCGGTATGACTCTCATACCAGAAAGGTGTATCAAGGCCTGTTTCCTACGGATTGGATATTTCGGGGCTTATAATGCTATTTCAGTCAAGAAGGGAAAGCTTCCTCTTTAGTACAAGCTATTGGCGCATGTGTTGTTTCATTGCCTTAGCATGAGGAAAGGCACATTTGACGAGTTGCGAGACTTGATGAGATCTGCCATGGTAGCTTTGATTTTGAACAAACCGTTCAATTTCTCATCTATGATTTTTCGTTATATGTCCGACAACATCACGAAAGCCAAGGATCGGTTTTACATGTATCCTAGGTTTGTTCAGATGATGATTGATGAGAGATTTCTCGAGGGGATGCTGCCTAGAGAGGCTTCTGATTTGTTGAAGCTGAAACATATGACTGATTCTAGTTTGGGTCAAGTTATAGTATATCAGAGGAGTGGGGATGCTATTCTGGAGAAAGATCTGATTGGACATTGTGCCAGGGCGAACTACATAGCTCCTGAGGATAATGCCTGGAGGCATGCAGACTTCGAGTCTGATTCTAAAGTATTTGGAGATGATGATGATCAGGCACAACCACCACCTCCTCCCCCAAGGCAACAGTCAAAGAAATCTACAGTTCAATCTTCCCGATCACAACAACAGGATCAATCTTCATAAGAGCCAAGCTCACAGGAGCCTGTTACTGTTGAGTTGTCTGAGCAACGGGAGTCTCCTGACACTGAGTCAGAATATGAGACTGTTCAGATTGGTAACAATATGGTGAGAAGGTTGAAGAAGAAGTTTGCAAAACAGGCTGAAGAAGCAAGAGAAGAAACTGTAGATCCTAGTTTTACAATTGAAGAGCCTGAATCTTCAAAGCCCAAGAAAAGAATGAGAATGGCTAAAGGGCCATATGGGAAGAAGAAGTCAAAAGCTACTAAGATCGTTGTGTCTTCATCAGTTGTGACTTCTACACTTTATGTATCATCTGTTCCTGTTTCTTCACTTCCAGTATCTTCTCATGTTTCTACCGCTACTACTTCCATTCCTGTTTCTACTTTTCAAACTCTTGAGTTTGTAAATGTAGCTACTTTTGTTCCATCCTTTGCTGATACCACAACTGTCACTACATCATTTCCAGAGACTTCATTTCATTCAGAGTCCATTCCCAGGGATGAATCTTTATTAGAAGGATTAGATAATCTAGGTGATTTAAACTTTACTGTGGACTATGATGACAGTGAACTCCGAAGAAGAATTTCTATGCTAGCTAAGGAGTTTGATTTTTGTAAGATGGAGAAAGCTAAAGCTAAAGCCGATCAATCATCTTCCTCAGGAACAAATGAAATTGATGAAATTGAAGCTTAGGTGGCACAACTGATGAAATGGAAAGATGAAGAGATAGCTGAGAAGAAGAGAATGAGTTAAAGGATTTCTGATTTGGAATTTTTTGTCAAGCTACATAATGATGACATTGTGGGGTTAAAGAATGAGAATACAGATCTAAGGCTAAAGATTAAAGAGTTGGAAGCTAAAGATTCGACAATTAAAGCCTCTGGGTCTGGTGCAGAGAAGGTGGTTGTAGATATTGATGATGATGAAGAGAAGGAAGAAGGGGAGAAGGTAGACTATGGTGAGTCTGATGTGGATGAACATCCGAGCTTCAATGCTCATGATGACGATGATGGAAGAGATGATGGTGATGTTGGAGGTGTTAGCAGTGGAGCTGGTGG
The DNA here is from genome assembly GCA_009363875.1 of Mikania micrantha. Classification (NCBI taxonomy): domain Eukaryota; kingdom Viridiplantae; phylum Streptophyta; class Magnoliopsida; order Asterales; family Asteraceae; genus Mikania; species Mikania micrantha. The sequence continues at coordinate 83,476,412 of CM018692.1, read as the reverse complement.
ATTGAATTTCATGACTGGTGCTATTATTGTTTATACTCCTTCAAAGACTTATGTGGATGTTGTTACAGTTAGTTCTGTTCCATCTGATAAGGGTACTGGCTGTAATGATGTGGAAGTTGAAGATTTATCGGAATTGGAATACAAGACATTTGTTGATTATTCGTTTCCTGCATTTCTTTATTTGTTTAAATTTCATTATGATGTTAAATTGCATAGGAGGATGATATTTGAGATTTCAGCTGATAAAGATTTAGAAGAAGGTGAAATTGCTGGTGGTTATTCTACAAAGGATTTTCATGATTTATTTGATATTGATGCTGATCAGATGTTTGATTTTGAGCAAAAAGATGAATTGGATTTTTCTGATTTTGAGAAGGATGATATTATTGATGAAGACTTGTATAACATGAACACCTTGAAGAAAACTTTTGAACTTGGAAGTATGTCAAAGACATCTTTGGATCCAGTTAAAGAAAAGACAAACATGGACTTTTGGAAAGAATATCAGGAAGAGACAAAGTATATTCTTAATCATTTACATAATTTCAAGATGATGACTGAAGTAATAGACGACAAAGTTCAAGACAACCAAACTAAACAATTCAAAAGATTTAAGCTTGGATCCAAGTCAAAGATGATTGGCAGAATTGTTAGTTATGGTTGCTTTCATAATATTCCTGGAAGTTTGGCTAATAAAGGTTGCTATGTAGTGAAGAGAACAGATGGTTGTCAGTATATTGGTAAAGCTCTGGATTTGATGAGTTTACCTTCATTCGAGTGCATGGTATTGTCAAGACTGAAGATGATTAAACCTATCCAGACAAATCATAATGAAACTTTTGAGAGGTTGTTGAAGAAAGAAGCCAGGACTGGATGGAGTTTACTTTCACCTCAATTTAGAGATAAACTTCATGGATATTCAAATCCGATAGTGTTCAAAAGACCAAGACTAAGAATGATGGAACAGAATTGGAGTCCTTATTTCAAATTCTGGTTCTATGATGATCAGACATCTAAAGGAGTAATTCTTTTGTAACAAGAAGATAAATGGAGAGTGATTAGGATGTTAGATCCTGTGTGGATTGTAAATTGTTCTAAGGACGACATCGATTTACTTAACATTGCAGATATTTATGCTGATGATGGTTTTCATGATTTTGGAGTAAGCTACAAAGACATGGCAATTCAGTATCAAACCATTGCTAGAATGTGTTATACTTTGAGTATACATTCTGGATGCAATTGGGATGATGTGAATTACTTATATGTTGAATTGATGAAGGTGCAAAAAGAAAGGGATGAGAGAGAAGATAAGCTGGAAGCTGAAAGATTAGCAAATATTCCATGTTCAGTTGTTATACGAGTGGTGGATAACATTGTTAGTGAAGATGTTGGTGAATCAAGTGGAGCTAAAGATAAAGGTGAAGACAAAGCTGTAGAGAAAGACTGAACATTTTTGATAGCAACTATTAAGGGGGAGTTTGTTAGTGCATATTTGTAATAGTTTGCTATTAAAAAATGTAATTTATTTAAAGTTTTGTATAGGTTCGGCTAGGGGTTTTGCATAGGTTCGTCTGGCCCACGAACCTAGGCAGGTTCGGCGAACCTATTGCTTTGATAGGTTCGGCGAACCTAAGGGTTCGCCTAGCGAAACTAAGGGTTCGGCCAGCGAGCCTAGAGGTTCGGCTAACAGATAGGTTCGGCTGATAGCTGATTGTTTAAATAGAAGGTTTGTCTGATTTCTTTGTAACTTTTGATAGAACTTCAGCAAACCAGAGAGAATTTTCTCTGTGTGAGAAAACATTCTGTGTGAAAGAACTTGTAATCATTTGTTGATTAATAGAAGATTGTTTATGAAATTGCTTGTGTTTCTTTGATTCTATACATATCATACATGGATTCCGCACGTGATTGATAGTTTGTAGAGCTTCTTGATCGATCCTAACAAGATTTAACCAAATCTACAGTTTCTTGACTGTTGCCTTGTTAGTGCATATTTGTAACAGTTTCTTGACTGTTGCCTTCAGAATCAGACTCGGAGTCTGCATGCCTCCAGGCATTATCCTCAGGAACTATGTAGTTCACCCTGGCACAATGTCCAATCAGATCTTTCTCTAGAATAGCATCCCCACTCCTCTGATATACTCTAACTTGACCCAGACTAGAATCAGTCATATGTTTCAGCTTAAAAAAATCAGAAGCCTCTCTAGGCAGCATCACCTCAGAAAATCTCTCATCGATCATCATCTGAACAAACCTAGGATACATGTAAAACCGATCCTTGGCTTTCGTGATGTTTTCAGACATATAATGAAAAATCATAGCAGAGAAATTGAATGGTTTCTTCAAAATCAAAGCTACCATGGCAGATCTCATCATGTCTTGCAACTCGTCAAATGTGCCTTTCCTCATGCTAAGGCAGTGAAGCAACACATGCGCCAATAGCTTGTACTGAAGAGGAAGCTTTCCCTTCTTGACTGAAATAGCATTATAAGCCTCAAAATATCTAATCCGTAGGAAACAACCCTTGATACACCTTTCTGGTATGAGAGTCATACCATCAGGCTTTCCTCCAAACTGTAGAACCCGTCGGATATCAGCCTCAGAAATACGAAGTGCCTGCCCAAGAACATTTACCTCAATGATGTACTCCTCATCAACAAATATAAGTCTGGCAGACTCCCAGAAACTCTGTATATGGGATCTGTAGATCTGACAGATGTTGGAGATGGCGTAATATATCCGTGATCTGCGTAGAAACTCAATCATTGGCCGAAAGTCTTTGCCATTCCGTGTAGTAGGATCTAGGTAAGCACAAACATTGTGTTTGTCTCCTAAAGTCAAGTTCGCCATATCTACAATTAGAAATAAAATACAATTAAAAACAAAAAAATTAAAAAAAAAATTAAACAAATTAAAAAAATAAATAAATTTCCTAGGTATAGAACCAGCGAACCTTTCCTGAGACGAACCTAATGCTAGGCGAACCTAAGCCTTAGACGAACCTATGTCTTAGACAAACCTAAGTCTTAGATGAACCTAAGTCTTAAACGAACCTTTGGTTGAACGAACCTTTGAGTGAACGAACCTTCAATGAACGAACCTTCATTGAATGAACCTTCAGATCAAACAAACCTGTTAGTCAAACGATCCTTGACCAATAAGGTTCGGTTCTATTGAAATTCAGAGGTTTGCCACGAACCTATTAAGTTCAAACAAACCTTCAAGGTTCGGCGAACCTTAGTTCATTCAACGAACCTTGTTCATCCATCGAATCTATTCCAGTTTTAAAATCAAAATTTCAAAACTTCGAATTAGATGACAAAATTTATATACCCAGGTTCGAAACACAACTATGAACAACTTTAACAAAAGCAGTTTGTTCAAAAATTATATTTAAATAGATTTTAATTGAAACAAATAGATCCGACTTTAAAAATCCTAAAACCACTCAGATCTCTCAATTCAGCAGGTCAAAATCAAAGATATCTACCTAAAAATGTTCACAAACTGATTCCAAATCTGATGATGTCAATGAAAAATTCTAGGAGGTCCAGAATCAAAAGTCGAAAAATCGGAGCTTGCAGGTTCGCGTCTGTGAAAAGTGAGAGTGACGAACCTCACAAACGAACCTGGTTTATATATGCAAACCTATTGACCGAACCTTTCAGACGAACCTCTCAAGCGAACCTTTTCAGGAGAACCTGTCCAAAAACCTTTTTTAACGAACCTCTCAGACGAACCTGAACAATGAACCTAACCAGCGAACCTGATCAATAACCTGTTCAACAAACCTTGTGGACGAACCTTCTCACAAGCCAGGCGAACCTTTTTAAAATTTGATTTTTTATTGAAAAATCAAAACAAATTCATGTTTAATTGTTTCAAGTCTAACAAATAATCAAAAATTATTGATTTAACATCAGATAAAAATAAAAATCTTTTTGTAATTTTTCAAATTTTTAGAACAATTAAACTACAAATTTTACAAAACTAGCTATTCTAACAAAATTCAAATCTTTTTGGTTGAGAAAAACCAGACATGAGATCATATTGTTTTACAATTATCAACACATCTGATTGAAGTAAAGAATATATTTATTAGCAAATTACAAATCCAAGATGATTGTCAGTATACTTATCCTTTTAAGTTTAATTACTTAGCCAAGATATCAATTTAAACAAAATTATCAAATACTTTATAATAATCCATTTACTTGAACACATCCCCGATTTACGAATAACTAATCAAACATAAATGTTCTTGAAACTTGTTACTTCAATTTTAACTAGACTGATCATGCAAAATAAAGCAGAATTTCTCTTTGAAAATAACAAAATAGAAAACAATTTGAATTTGTTCAAATTCTTGGAATCAAGGTTGATACTTACGTATGCTCAAATGATCAAGAAGATGAACTGAAAAAAATAATTTAAGATTAAGCTTTTAACAATCAGATCGATATTTTCATATACACAGAAATTGTCCAAATCTTAATAAGAACCAAGAAAACAAATTTGAATCGTTTAAAGCTACAACAATCAGGTCGATACATAAGTATACGCAAAGAATGTTTCAGCTTTAAATTAAAATAAAAGAAAAATAAAATTAGAATTTCTTTTGAAAAATAAACACATGATCAAAACTAGTCATTTAACTTTTTGTTCAAGAAACATTTTGTAAGAAAAATTACCACTCTTTCAGGACAAAACTAAGTACTGCATTCTAAGCATCTGTTTCGTATAAAGCATAATCAAACTTTTGTTTAAACTTATCTTAACTAAGTTATAAACCTACTAACACATTATACTTAGTACTTGTAACTGCTCTTTATGTTTCAGATTTTAATGGTACAGATATGCTTCCAATTGTACACAATGTACTATCATTTCTCACAAGGTCGAATCAATTTCTCAGAATTTTCAATTTTTTAATGTTTTTGGTTTTTCGAATGTTTTTGTATTTTTCAAAATATTTCTCCCCCTAAAAGCTAAAACATAAAACAACAAAAAATAAAATATCTGATGTTAATTCAATAAAAAATGAATATGATGGAGATTGATTCTTAATTACCTCACCCATGACCCGAATTCCATTTAATTTGAGTAAATACTCAAAACGGTTTTTGTCAGAGGCCTTGGTGAGAATGTCTGCCCTTTGCTCATCAGTATGTATCTTCACCACATCAATAAATTTCTTTTCATAGCAATCGCGTATGAAATGAAACCGAATATCAATGTGTTTGGAACGTGAATGATACACAGGATTCTTAGTGATAGCAATTGTAGCCTCGTTGTCAACATGAATCGGGGTAGTCATGAAATTCAAACCGTAGTCTCTCATTTATTGATGTATCCATAAGACTTGGGAACAACAACTGGCAGCCGCTACATACTCAGCCTCACAGGTTGAAGTAGCAACAGATGTCTGCTTGTTGCACTGCCAAGAGACTTACATCTCCCCTAAAAAATGTGCACCTCTAGTAGTTGATTTAGCATCAGTCTTACATCCTCCATAGTCAAAATCACTATAAGCATTCAAGGAGAAGTTTTCATCCTTAGGATACCACAGACCGGTGTCTAGTGTACCCTTCAGATAACGAAGAATTCTCTTGACTGTTGTCAGATGAGAAACTTTAGGTTTTGATTGATAGCGAGCACAGATACTTGTAGCAAATACAATAGCTGGCCGTGAGGCAGTCAAATACATCAAGCTTCCGATCATTCCACGATATAAAGTAGCATCAATGAGCTCCCCCTTAATATTAGGCTCAATCCCGTGATTGGGCTGAATGGGCGTAGAAATGGGTTTACAATCAAGCATGCTAAACCGTTTTAGCACGTCTTGAATGTATTTTGTCTGATGAATTATATACCATCATCAGTCTGATCAATTTGTATATCCAAGAAGAACTTGATGTCTGACATGGCACTCATTTCAAACTTCTCAATCATAACTTCTTTAAACTCTAGACACATCTGTTCATCGGTAGATATGAAGATGATATCATCTACATAGATCTGAACAAGGATAATATCCTTGCCCTTTTCCTGATAAAACAGTGTCTTGTCAATCTGACCCCTATTGAACCTGTGATCAATAAGGTGAGTCGAGAGCATCTCATACGAAGCTCGTGGAGCCTGGTGTAGACCATACAGTGCTTTGTCAATGTCACACCCCGAACCGGCGGGATGGATCGAATGTCCCGCCGGGCGGAAGCTTCCCGGGGCGCGCTATCGTGAGTGATAATCGAGATAATCAGATTGTTTACATAGCACATGATAAATAAATGAGAAATGTTAACAAAACAATGATATAGAATTAAAAGATTAAGCTACACTGTATCGTTCATAATTTAATCGAGTAAATCTATCCAAAAGAATCAATGCGATTATATCTTGTATATGTACAAGATATACAAAAGATGATTCATTGTTTTGCCATCCAAAAGTATGATCACACAAAATGTAGCTACGTCCTCTAAAGTCCACTAGCTATGTTCTTGAATGTGGGTGACTAAACCTGTTCGTCACCTGAGAAAACATGTATTTAAACAAAGTCAACACTATGTTGGTGAGTTCATAAGTTTGATAATTGAAAACCATTTATTTATTCTGATTCATGTTCACAATGTTACACACAAGTCTTGTTTAGGAATGTTTGATTTATCACCCATTATGTTCTCTCCATAGTTATACTTACAAATAGTATTTCGTCCTATCAGTTATGCTTATATATAGGCCATATGTAGGGGAACGAGCCCCAGCCAACATCCCACCACATAACTGATAGAACTCCACACCACTTGTAATTCAACTATGGATACCCATTTCATTTCGCCCATAAATCCCCATATATGATTATCCCACAATTTGTATAAGAGACTTACTTGTCCCTGTTAGCTATTCATTACGGACTATCCCGGCATGTAAGATATCATCCTCGATATCTAGAAGAAAACTTCATAGTTTATGTAGCTAACCATTTCTGATTAGCCCGCGTGTAAGACATCCCACTAGGATATCTAGAACGAGACTAAAGAGTCTCTGTGACTGTCAGTATTAACCAGTCCGGTATGTAAGATATCATACTCGATATCTAGATTGGGACACAATAGTCCCAGTAGCTGTCATTCCTGACCAGCCCGGTGTGTAAGATATTCTACCCATAATATCTATTGGAATGAATACGTTCCTTGGATTTTATGAATTTTCTCTTGTTATAATATTAGCACCTCTCGTGCCTGGTACGATTTCATTATATTACCCCCAAATCTTATGTTTAGAGTTCATGATTTACCCGACTGTTCTGTGGTTAGTGTAACCGGCACACTTTGACGGTTATAGGATGTACTCTAAATAGAGTCTTAATAGATAGTGATAGTATGGGTGGGGAATGCCATTCCGAAAGTGTATACTCATAATATCCTCCTCAATATCACAAGTAATTGTCTCAACTGCTATCTCTATGAGGAGTGTTCTTAGCGACTTTAACAAAGTGTTTTAAGAACTAATCTTATCACACGATGTTAGAAGTGAGTGAATGATCTCGTTATCATGAAGTTTCATTATCATGATCATCATTCTTGGTGAATGTAATTGTTACCAACATGTTATCCCTTGGTTTTCTCCCTTGTTCTATGATGTAAGAATAATAAGCAGTTGTAAGATATATTCTTAACAACTTGTATTATTCTAATGTCTTAATGTGCCATGAATCTATGCTAGCATGTAGCATCCTAGCTATTTCAGATATGACAATAACCAGGCAAGTGAGCATACAACGATAATCGATAATAATGGTAAACAATATTATCTAAATCATAATATAAGCAATATGTTATAATAAAACTTTTAAGTAAATAAAATTTAAGCATGTTTCTTAGCCCCGAGCTTTGAAATCAAAAAAGATCAGAAAAGGGGCATATGAACTCACCTTGTAGTTGAAGTGGTTGACTTAGCTTAAATAGGAATGCACGCGCTCTTGATTGAACTTGAGTTTGATTTCACGATCTTGTATTGATTTCACGTTGTATTTATGTTATAAGCATACGTCCTTAAATACGTATTTGTGTGTGTTTGTGTTAGCCTTAGAATTGGCTAACACTCGCAGTTTTCGATCTTTGTCTTCATTCGGACCAATTTGTTTACTAAGAATTCGTTAATACTTAGCCCAATCATGTATGGCTAATATTCTTGTGGGTTTGTTTATATCCTTTTATTTTAATGCTATAACAAAAGACACTAAGTACAAGACTTAGATTTTAAATTAAATGTTAGTAACCCTTAACCTCTTGTAACTTAGTTTTGTACATAATTCTTGTATCATCATTGTTCAATTGTCTTGATTCTTTTAAACCACTTGTCATCATAGTCAAAATACCATGTTTTTGTCTTTACGAAACTACTTATTCAAAACTTGTCACTTTAATTCGAATGTCAGATTTGATTTCAACTCGTTGGGTTTATAAAAGAATATTGGGCCGAATGTTATGTATGTGAATCCAACTAAGTAAAGTGGGTCTAGTAGTTCCTTGGGCCGGTTGTTTATTCTTGGACCTAATAAACCCCAAATGGGCCGAATAATTAAGATTGAGCCGGTTTTGTTGCCTGGGCTTTTGGTTGGGTTTGGGCCGGCTTTCACATGGGCCTTGGGCCGAGTGGTTATATGGAATTTGTATGTGGGCCGAATGTCACCCATTTAACCATATAATGATGATGGGCCGCACATTGGGCTTGTTTAATGGTGTATGGATTGGGCTGGTAACTAAACCACGTCAGAAACTGCATAGATGCAGGGTTTGCTGAAAAAATTTGGTTTATGGCTCTAAGTTCGTGGGTAATGTGAAGGTTCGCCGGAGGACTATTTAGCATAGGTTCGGCCATTACATGCAGCCATAAGTTCGTGACCTTGAGGAGGGTTCGGCCAAAGATCACCATGGGGTTCGCCCTAACGGATGAAGGTTTCGGCTAATATATGCTGCTCATAGATTCGTAGGCATGAAGTAAGGTTCGTGAGTCCATGAGAGCAGCATATAGGTTCGGTCGTGATGCACTGGCTCGGTAACATGGGTTCGGCTAGGGTTTCTTCCTGCTTAGGTTCGTTGATGTTGGGTAAGGTTCGGCCAAGTGGAGGGGTGAGGTTCGGCAACCATCAAGGTTTGCCACAAGGCTTGAAGGTTCGGGACTCCCTTAGTGTGCGACTGATGAGGATGGTTCGCCAAGACCACAGGTTTGTCAGTGTGAGAGGTTCGTGACTCAGCCATGAACACACGCGAGGTTCGGCCAGCCTCCCTCCACGCAGCTCCCTTTTGCGAACCTGGATCTAGGCACCATCATCACGAACCCATGGTTGTTGTGGCTTGTTCCCATGATTATGGCTTATGCAGATAGATCTTCTCATGGACGTGTGGTTCAATTAACATGACGATTAACCAGGTAGGAGCTTGAGTCGAACAAAGTTCAAGAAAAACCCTATTTTCGTGATTTTTAAAGCATCATTACCTCGTTTTTGGCTGGATAAATCTCTAGACCGGTTGTACTTCCTTGTAGAGGAGATCAAGATCTTCGTTTAGGTTCAAGAATCACTCGATTTCATCAAGAAACGAGTGAGATATATGAATTTGAAGTTTGAAATTCTAGTGAGAGAGTGAAACCGGGATTAGGGTTTTAGAGAGAGAAAGTGGGGTGTTGAATGAAGGAGATGAACTCATTTAGGGTATTTATACCCCGAGTAAGTTCGGGTTCCTTTCGTTTGCTCGGTTCTCGTCTTCGTTGCGTTTCCGGAACGTAACGCGTATTTTACGTGTTTTAAAAATAAAAAAAAATTGTTTTAATTATTTTTGATGAGTTTCAAAATTGTAAAACATAAAATATTGAATTTTCTTAAATTATTTCCGTTCGTATCGTCTTTCGTTTTCGTTCTGTCAGAAAACGTCACTTACGCGCGTTTCCGTACAGAGCGCTAACAGTACGAACACGATCGTACGTTTCACTTTCTGATTTGGTTTTCTACTTTTTCAGTTATTGTTTCAGAACGTTAAACCCACAGATATGTTTGTGCGAATCGTCACCCACGCAAACACACTGTCAGTTTATTATTCATCTACAATACTGAATTATGGTTTTGTATGGGATATTCTCACAGACGGACTCATCTGAAATTCATGTTTTCACATTGTTATTATCGAATTCGCTTTGCTTTCCTACTGTGTTGTCGGCCATCTGATTCATGTTATTTAAGGATATCAGATCGTAACCAATAGGTTATTGTTATTTGTTTGTACACTATTGTTTCTCTTGAGTTGTTGTATTTCCTGTATTTAAGTTTTCACTTAAACACATACAACTGTCTCTTGTTTTCTCGTATGTTGTTGTTACACAACTGTTCAATCACCGTATTTACACACAGTGACTGGTGAAAGTACACACATCGTGCGGACTTGCCGGACAATGAAGTACTGGATGTCACACTCTCCCCTTGTTAAAGAAATTTTGTCTCGAAATTTATACGTCATTGTCGGGTACTACTTTTTCTTTGTATAGGTGGAGATGTTTTGATATTCCGTGATTCTCATGTTCTCTAGTTTACATGGATTTCTGTTTAAGGATTCATCAAATTTGTTTGATGTGATACGGATTCGTTTTCTATCTCCCGACTGCACGATCCATAATGTTCGAGGTTCCTCGAGGAAATGTTGTTGTGTGACCTAGTCCATCTAAATGAGCCTAGGCTTTTGGGTATCGTTATGTAATAAGTGGACTCAATTTCACTATTCCTGTCAATTCAAGAGCATCAAGTCTATTGGAAGTGTGAGGTAGCTTGGCATCATATTCCATAGCTGTTTGTGTACACTCCCATCGTGGTATCTTGAGTTGCTTCAACCACATCATGGTTCTTCGTATTCACTATGTTCCTTGTACTCGCGGGTCATTTCTTGTCAGGAGAAACCTCTCGTTTCTTCCCTTGTTGGAATGGATTCCTATATTGTCCGGTAGGATAACATTGACAGATCTATTCGTGAGTTTTCGTACCCTAATAATGGGGTTTATGAATGCATCTTTGTTGATTACTGTAATGACATGAAGAAGGTTTTATCGGTTCAGATGCCTTCAGCCCCATTAGGGGTAAAGCATCCGTTCCGATGATAATGTTGACACTACTCGTCTCCATTGATTTGAATTTCTACAGTATGTGTTTGTTCACCAGAAGTAAGTGATCATAGAGTTCATGTCATTTAATCCTGTCTACCTCCGACTACTAAAATAGTGTGAGAGGTATTCTAAAGTTACCCCAATGTGAGTAAGTTATAAACTAACTCTAAAGAGGCAAATGTTAATCTATGCTAGTATAAAATGTACAACTGCAAAGATTTTAGATGAAAAGTGTAACAGTGTCGGTGTTAGTGTCCTGGCGAGCTGCTGCTGCTCCAATTTGAAATGCACGTCCCCTCGGTGCTGGCCCTCTCGGTAGCACCCTCCTTGGGCAATCCTTCGCATAATGTACTGGTTCCCCGCAGGTGTAGCAGGAAATGCGATCGTTTTGTACAGCGGTCTGTGCCACTGCTTGTTTTGCCCTGCGTTCTGTTGCTTGATTCTTGCAGAATTTGGCCCAACGGCCCATTTTTCCAAAATAAGTGCATTGCATGCACCCTGTGTCAGGTTGATGATGATAGTTGCACTTATTGAAGAATGGAGCCGTGCTAGAGTAAGACTTGTGGGTCAGTTGTGGTTGTGTGGGCACTGCTTGTTTGGTAGTGGTAGTCGTTGCAAAATTTTTAGCAACCTTTTGTTTCTTGGTGGGATGACGTTCCTCAGTAGATCCAGACTCTTTCTTGAGCGCCCCACAGGCAACCATCACATCTGTCATTGTTGATAATAGAGTGACAGCCATTTCCAGGGTTGTTGGATGAGCAACAAGGATAAAACCTTGCATACAAGCCGGTAATCCCCCAATATACCGTTCAATTCTCTTCTCTAGTGTTGGCACTATATCCGGTGCCAATGATGCTAGTTCGTGAAATCTTGTGGTGTAGGCCAGATGCCCTGCACCAGTCATAACAAGATTGAGTAACTCAGTCTTAACATTCTTGAGTTCATTTCTTGGGCAAAACTCCGCCCGCAGTATGGCTTTGAAGTCATCCCAAGGCATTGACAGAGCCTCATCCCTGCCTCTAGTATGAACTTGAGCGTTCCACCAAGTTAACGCTCGTTTGTGGAATGAACCAGCAGCATACTTCACCTTATACTGTTTAGGACAATTGCTAATCTCTAGGGTAGTCTCCATCTTCTCGATCCATTGGATCAATCCGACAGCACCCTCACTGCCACTAAAGCTCGGTGGGTTGCAACCTACAAAGTTCTTGTAGGAGTAGTTCTGATGATGCCTGGTATTTCCACTGCCTTCTCCAGATGAGTTGGCGATATTACTGTTATTGCTGTTAATCAAGTTCATCATCTCCGGGATTACATTCCTCAGTTGACTGGTCAGCAAAGTGGCTAGTGCTATAGTCGCAGGGTCCAACTGATGAACAGGCGGTGGCGGAGGTGGAGGTGGTTGTGTAGGAGAGTCAGTAGGTGAAGGTGTAGATGAATGCGGTGCTGAATCATGTGGTGGTGGTGGCAGTATAGCTGGTGGTGGTCTCCTCGGCGGCATTCTGATCATAACCGAAAGAAAATCGGTTAGTGCAGTGATCAAATGCAGAAGACACATGCAAATAGAATCCTATGTCATATGATCTCTACATGAGGGTCCCTAGGTTATAGTCTAGTCCAAACCGTTTAAGTAACATGGCCTATATTTCTCTATAACCATGGCTCTGACACCAATCTGTCACACCCCGAGCCGGCGGGCTGGATCGAATGTCCCGCCGGGCGGAAGGTTCCCGGGGTGCGATATCGTGAGTGATAATCGAAATGATCAGATTGTTTACATAGCACATGATAAATAAATGAGAAATGTTAGCACAACAATGATATAGAATTACAAGATTAAATTACACTGTATCGTTCATAATTTAATCGAGTAAATCTATCCAAAAGAATCAATGCGATTATATCTTGTATCTGTACAAGATATACAAAAGATGATTCATTGTTTTGCCATCCAAAAGTATGATCACACAAAATGTAGCTAGGTCCTCTAAAGTCCACTAGCTATGTTCTTGAATGTGGGCGACTAAACCTGTTCGTCACCTGAGAAAACATGTATTTAAACAAAGTCAACACTAGGTTGGTGAGTTCATAAGTTTAATAATTGAAAACCATTGATTTATTTTCATTCATGTTCACAATGTTACACACAAGTCTTGTTTAGGAATGTTTGATTTATCACCCATTATGTTCTCTCCATAGTTATACTTACAAATTTATTTCATCCTATCAGTTATGCTTATATATAGGGCATATGTAGGGGAACAAGCCCCAGCCAACATCCCACCACATAACTGATAGAACTCCACACCACCTGCAATTCAACTATGGATACCCATTTCATTTCACCCATAAATCCCCAGATATGATTATCCCACAATTTGTATAAGAGACTTAATTGTCCATGTTAGCTATTCCTTACGGACTAGCCCGGCATGTAAGATATCATCCTCAATATCTAGAACAAAACTTCATAGTTTATGTAGCTAACCATTTCTGATTACCCCGCGTGTAAGACATCCCACTAGGATATCTAGAACGAGACTAAAGAGTCTCTGTGACTGTCAGTATTAACCAGTTCAGTATGTAAGATATCATACTCGATATCTAGATTGGGACACAATAGTCCCAGTAGCTGTCATTCCTGACCAGCCCGGTGTGTAAGATATTCTACCCATAATATCTATTGGAATGAATACGTTCCCTGGATTTTATGAATTTTCTCTTGTTATAATATTAGCACCTCTCGTGCCTGGTATGATTTCATTATATTACCCCCAAATCTTATGTTTAGAGTTCATGATTTACCCGACTGTTCTTTGGTTAGTGTAACCGGCACACTCTGATGGTTATAGGATGTACTCTAAATAGAGTCTTAATAGATAGTGATAGTATGGGTGGGGAATGCCATTCCGAAAGTGTATACTCATAATATCCTCCTCGATATCACAAGTAATTGTCTCAACTGCTATCTCTATGAGGAGTGTTCTTAGCGACTTTAACAAAGTGTTATAAGAACTAATCTTATGACACGATGTTAGAAGTGAGTGAATGATCTCGTTATCATGAAGTTTCATTATCATGATCATCATTCTTGGTGTATGTAATTGTTACCAACATGTTATCCCTTGGTTTTCTCCCTTGTTCTATGATGTAAGAATAATAAGAAGTTGTAAGATATATTCTTAACAACTTGTATTATTCTATTGTCTTAATGTGTCATGAATCTATGCTAGCATGTAGCATCCTAGCTATTTCAGATATGATAATAACCAGGCAAGTGAGCATACAACGATAATCGATAATAATGATAAACAATATTATCTAAATCATAATATAAGCAATATGTTATAATAAAACTTTTAAGTAAATAAAAGTTAAGCATGTTTCTTAGCCCCGAGCTTTGAAATAAGAAAAGATCAGAAAAGGGGCATATGAACTCACCTTGTAGTTGAAGTGGTTGACTTAGCTTAAATAGGAATGCATGCGCTCTTGATTGTACTTGAGTTTGATTTCACGATCCTGTATTGATTTCACGTTGTATTTATGTTATAAGCATACGTCCTTAAATACGTATTTGTGTGTGTTTGTGTTAGCCTTAGAATTGGCTAACACTCGCGGTTTTCGATCTTAGTCTTCATTCGGCCCAATTTGTTTACTAAGAATTCGTTAATACTTAGCCCAATCATGTACGGCTAATATTCTTGTGGGTTTGTTTATATCCATTTATTTTAATGCTATAACAAAAGACACTAAGTACAAGACTTAGGTTTTAAATTAAAGGTTAGTAACCCTTAACCTCTTGTAACTTAGTTTTGTACATAATTCTTGTATCATCATTGTTCAGTTGTCTTGATTCTTTTAAACCACTTGTCATCATAGTCAAAATACCATGTTTTTGTCTTTACGAAACTACTTATTCAAAACTTGTCACTTTAATTCGAATGTTAGATTTCATTTCAACTCGTTGGGCTTATAAAAGAATATTAGGCCGAATGTTATGTATGTGAATCCAACAAAGTAAAGTGGGTCTAGTAGTTCCTTTGGCCGGTTGTTTATTCTTGGACCTAATAAACCCCAAATGGGCCGAATAATTAAGATTGAACCGGTTGTGTTGCGTGGGCTTTTGGTTGGGTTTAGGCTGGCTTTCACATGGGCCTTGGGCCGAGTGGTTATATGGAATTTGCATGTGGGCTGAATGTCAACCATGTAACCATATAATGATGATGGGCCACACATTGGCTTGTTTAATGGTGTATGGATTGGGCTGGTAACTAAACCACGTGAGAAACTGCATAGATGCAGGGTTTGCTGAAAATATTTGGTTTATGGCTCTAAGTTCGTGGGTAATGTGAAGGTTCGCCGGAGGACTAGTTAGCATTGGTTCGGCCATTACATGCAGCCACAGGTTCGTGACCTTGAGGAGGGTTCGACCAAAGATAACCATGGGGTTCGCCCTAAGGGATGAAGGGTTCGGCTAATATCTGCTGCTCATAGGTTCGTAGGCATGAAGTAAGGTTCGTGAGTCCATGAGAGTAGCACATAGGTTCGGTGGTGATGCACTGGTTTGGTAACATGGGTTCGGCTCGGGTTTCTTCCCGCTTAGGTTCGTTGATATTGGGTAAGGTTCGGCCAAGTGGAGGGTGAGGTTCGCACACCGATTCTCCTAGCTCACAAGTTCGTGAGAGTGAAGGTTCGGCAACCATCAAGGTTTGCCACAAGGGTTGAAGGTTTAGGACCCCCTTAGTGTGCGGCTGATGAGGATGGTTCGCCAAGACCACAGGTTCGTCAGTGTGAGAGGTTCGTGACTCAGCCATGAACACACGCGAGGTTCGGCCAGCCTCCCTCCACTCAGCTCCCTTTTGCGAACCTGGATCTAGGCACCATCATCACGAACCCATGGTTGTTGTGGCTTGTTCCCATGATTATGGCTTATGCGGATAGATCTTCTCATGGACGTGTGGTTCAATTAACATGACGATTAACCGGGTAGGAGCTTGGGTCGAACAAAGTTCAAGAAAAACCCAATTTCAAGCATTATTACCTCGTTTTTGGCTGGATAAATCTCTAGATCGGTTGTACTTCCTTGTAGACATATGATCCTTAACAGCTTCAATAGTAACTTTTCCCAGATTAGTAGTATTGTCATGAACAGGAGGTGGTATAGGGTAAGACTTCTTCTCGTTGTTAGAATAGGATGAACTAGAACTTGAAGATGTAGAAGGAACATGAGTACTTTCTGAAGTACTAGACACAAATGCAGTCTGAATTTTGGCAGATGAAGCAAGAGGTGTAGCACCAGAACCACCATATAATGAAGGATCTTGGGTAACATTCACTCGTCTCGCTTTTCGTTTATCTTTCATCTCTTGTTCTTCAAGCTTTTGAATAAATTCTACCAAGGTCAGTCCTTGTAAATTCTCCCTCAATATCAGCACTAAAGAGTTCCATTTATCGGGCAAAGCATCAGCTAGACAGTCAATCTTCTCATTTTCTGAATATTCAATGCCACATTTTCTCACTTCGGTCAGTAAATGTCTGTATCTAGTGATTAAGGCATCCAAACTTTCATTGCCAATGATGTTAAAATTTTCAAACTCTTTTCGAATATCTGTTGGCACTTCCCACTTCTTTCCAGTTGTCATAATCAGCCAAATCTAATAACTTTGGCACCTTGTTGGCACTTCCCACTTCTGTCTCACTAATCAGAATGCTCTGGAGCTTGGTATTCTAACTAGCCATCGCTGCGTACATCTCAGACATGATTCAACTTTTTAATCATTGAACCTTTTCTGAAAAATCACTTGCTGAACATTTTGAAAGAGGCGAACCTTCAATCAATCAAATGAACCTAGAGTAGCGAACCATAACCTCACGAACCTTGAACACCAACGAACCTTTAAACAAATGAACCTTGAAATAAACAAACCCTGAGACAAGCGAACCTTGAACCAGACGAACCTTGATACAAGCGAACCTTGAAACAGACGAACCTCTACAGCAATGAACCTTTGACAAACTAGCAGACGAACCTTGCAACCGAACCTTTAGAGAAGCGAACCTCAAGTCAGACGAACCTCTGCTTGACCAACAACAAACCTTGCAACGAACCTTTGACGAACCTTGTAGAAAAACAAGCGAACCTCAGACGAACCTTGTAGAAAACACAAACGAACCTCAGAAAAATGCCAATTCCAGCGAACCTATTGTTCCAGCTAAACACAGGTTCGTCTCACGAACCTGTTCTGCAAAATTCAAAAATTTTGGGAGGGAAACCTTCCAAAACGTTGAAAAATCCTTCTAAAACTTCAAAATAACACCTCCAAATCATGAATTGTTGTAATTCAACAACAATTGAAGATAAAACGAATCTCAAACTACAATCAATCGAATAGAAAAGAAGAAACTTTGGCCATAATTGATCTTCAAGTCTTCAAAACCTTCAAATCACTTGAATTCTTTGATCAAATCAATATAAAACTTCACCAAATGCTCTGATACCACTGTAGATTTGGTGAAATCTGCTAGGATCGATCTAGAAGCTCTACAATCTATCAATCATGTGCGGAATCCATGGTTGATATAGAATGAATCAAAGAACAAGCAAGTAATTTCATAAACAAACTTCTTCTATTAATCGACAAATGATTACAATCTCACACAGAGAGTTTTCTCACACAGATAATTACAATCAGGTTCTGCCAAAGTTCTGTCAAAAGTTACAAAGAAATCAGAAAAACCTTCTATTTAAACAATCAGCTATCAGCCGAACCTATCTGTTAGCCGAACTTCTAGGTTCGCCAGCCGACCCTTCTCTAGGTTATAGGTTCGCCAAACTATCAAAGCAATAGGTTCGCCGAACCTGCCTGGGTTCGTGGGCTAGACGAACCTATGCACAACCCCTAGCCGAAACTGTACAAAACTTTAAATAAATTACATTTTAAATAGCAAACTATTACATATATGCACTAATAGGTTAAATACAATGGATAACTCAGTCGAAAATATGAGTGATCATTAATTTGTTTATAAATGATGTATTGTCAGGTTTAATGTGGACAAGTATATCAGTAATCAAATCATAGGACAAATGTGTCAGAAGTGCAACATTCATTAATGTTGATTTGATGTGATTAGGTGTATGTGTCATTTTTCTTGAAAGAATGCTCACAAAAATATGTGTTTCTTAGTTGTTTCAGTTCTATTTGTTAGTTGTACAGTTGTCTTTCATTTCAGAAAAATAAGAAAAGATTTTATATTTTTAAAAGTTTGTTTTAGATGATCATTTGTGTGTTCAGATGTTCAATCGTATCTGAATCCATCACCAAAACAGACTGATTTTCATAATGGCGCTCGTTTAAATGTTCAAAATGTCATATTTGAAATTAACTTGTGTTTGTGAGTGCTAAGTTTCATTCATACGAATGAAACATGCGAATAACTCATTCGAGCGAATAACTTCACTCATGCGAATGAGTCATTCGGCCGAATCAAGTTGATGCGAAGTAATTCATTCGGTTGACCTCTCAACCGAATGAATCTACCTATATTGGGCTCTTTCGGCCGAACCAGGTCATTCCCCAATTTCTTCTTTCAGTTCTACCGTGTGCTCTCCTTTCGGCCGAAACAACTTTCTTCCACTATTCTTCGATTTCTCACCGGTTTATCAATCCTACTGATCATATTTCTTCTTGTGGTTGTTACAGGTACCATTGGGATCAATATTATCCAACTTTGAGCGCTGATTCACTTGAAACAGTTCAATATCTAGGGTTTTAGGGATCGTAACCATCACCTCCTAATAAATGGCCAAATTGAACACAAAATCATCTAAGACTTGTTTTAAAAATCGTAATCGGTCGTATATGAACATGTTGGTGTGGATTTTGTGGTCTAATTTGTGATTTTGGCAACTTGGAATTTTGAAATCTTTCGGCCGACCGAATGAAGCCCATTCGGACGTCTGGGTGAGCTGAATGAGATTCAGCGACCGAATGAAGCCATTCGACCGAATGAGGCTCTTTCGGCCATTAGCCTCATTCGTTGGTCATTCGGATGACTTGACGCTTTCGGTCAATGAGTCAACCGAATGAGTTCATTCGTCAGTCCTTCGGTTGACATGACTCATTCTGTCTTTGGACTCATTCGGGCATGGTTGTCTCATTCGCACAAGTTGATTACTTGTGTAAAAATTTCTGATTTTACTCAATTGGTTAACTGAATTGAAATGACATGTTTATTTTCTTGTTTTCCAGTATGGCTGACTACAAAGCTGTGACGAAGAACAACATATGTGCTCACCTATATCTTTCCACCAAGAACGCCATGCATTTCACAGAGATCATTACTTTTCTCATGTGTTCTAGGATCTTTCCTGCCATATCTACAGTCTATGATCCATATCAGTCACACTAGTGGGATTTCTGGAGTTCTATGGATATAGATTGTGAGGTAGAGCCTCCAGTGATTAGAGGAAATGTGCGAGGACATTATGTCATAGTTTCTTCTGAGCACCTTAGGAGGATTTGTGGATTTCTGGATGCACCTGATCATCCTATTCTACTTGATTACTATCTTGTTTGAGGATTCTTTATGCGATGCAAGTATGATGGTAACTTGGAAGCCAGAGTCCTCAACAAAGCTTATCTATCACCGCAGTTCAAGTACTTAGCTCATGTACTGATTCACTGTTTGGGTTCGAGACACAGGGGATTTGATAAGCTTAGGGAGACTATACATGGTGCTTTTGTTGCCTTGGTGCTGAATCTACCATTCAACTTCTCAGAGATGGTATTCACACATCTGAAGGAGAATGTCTATCTCAACGGCGACAAGAAGTTTCTTATGTACCCGAGATTCCTTCAGTAGATCTTTGATGCTCAAGTACCCAATCTACCGAAGACCAATTCAAACATCATTTGGTTAGAGCACATGAACGGCATCACTCTTAACAGAGTGTTATCATACAGAGGATAGGAGACGAAGCCTCCAGTTCGTGCTCTATTTGGTCATCTCCACAACCCTGAGTACATTGCACCCGGTGGAAGGAAATGAAGACATGATGATTCTGATTCAGATTTAGAGGACATCATAGTGTCGGGTGGTGATGATGGAGATGATGGTGATGAGGGTGGAGATGTTGGTGCTGGAGGTGTGGGTGTGAGTGGTGCTGATGTTGATGTTATTGGTGATGGTGCAGGTGATGCTAGTGTTGGTGTAGGTGATGTTGGTGTTTCTGGTGATGCTACTGATGATGCAGATGTTGGTGCATTACTTGACTTAGATTTCATGGCTACCACTGAGGCCACCGTCTCCACTACACTAGAGATGGCCAGTACTACATCAGCTGAAGATGAGCAGATGGAAGATGTTGATGACGAGGATGAGGATGCCTCAAATGATTCTGATTCTGAAGACACTAGGCCACAGGTGGTAACCACATGCTTTAGATCTCAAGTTGTTTTTCTTGAGACAGGAGATATAGAGCCTGATAGGGAGGAAATCAGAGATCCGTCTTTTGTCCCTGAGTTTGACTTTTCTCCTCCCCCTCGTACTTCCATGTCTACATCTGCTGCTGCTGTCCAGTCCACATCATCCCCTCCTGCCAAGAGAAGAAGGACTAAGTTTGTCCTACAGATGCGGTCAGAACTGTCTTCTGTTGCAGCAACCACTGTTACATCAATTGCAACAGTTGCAGCTTCTTCACTGACCAAGTCACGGGCTATACTTTCACGTGTTTGTATTGCCTCTCTGACCTCCTCTCGTACTCTTACTGCTGTCTTCACTGCAGCTTCTTCTGGTCCTTCCACCATTCGAGCTGATCAATACACACCTACTGTTTCAGTTGCTGAACAGCTCAGTACACTGAACAGTTTGGTTCTTAGGCTGATGGAGAGGAACCACCAGCAGGAGGAAGCCATTACCCAACTCACTTAGAGGGCCAGCGAGCAAGATGCTCTTCAATTACAGGTTGCTGACCAGTGTGCTGATTTGAGGGCTAGATCTGCTCAGTAGGAGGAGCTATTGCTCAAGTATGTTGATGAGCACAACCAGTTGGCTTTGATTGCCTCTGGATTCAGTGATCTGATCTCAACTCTTAAGGCCGAAAAATTGCGACTAGCAGAGCAAGTTGAAAACCTCAAGGAGTCGACTCCTAGGATCGAGGGCACTGAAGCTGCCTCCCATGATTTAGATCAAGATGATGAAGAAGAAGAAAACAAATCTGATGTGGAGAAGGTTGACTACGAGGATTCTGATGATGATTCAGATGATGATGATGATAGTTCTGGATGTGGGTATGTCAGTTCTTCAAGTGCAGCAGGAGAGCAGTCCCCTCCCACTGAGATCCGAACCAAGACAAAGCACGACAAAAGTGCCAAGCCTCCTCCTTAATCTGAAGAACCTAAAGCTACTGAGGAAGTTGAAGCTGTGCCTTTGAGACGTCATTTGGATGAGACGTTGACCACGATTTTGGACGCTCAAGGCATCATACAGCACTAAGTTAGGTCAGTGGAAGTGAGTCTTCAGCAGAAGACTTTTAGCAAAGAAATGAAGAATGGAAAGCTTACTGGGAAGGATTGAAAAAGGAGAGTGTTGCAAAGATGCTAGCTACACACACCATAGTATACAGGACCAAAGGATACAAGGCTGGGGGTCAAATACTGAGCTGGACATACTGTCGCACCCCGGCCCTCCCGTCCCGGACGGGGGCGCGACGGCTGGCTGATCTTGCAGGATCGCAGTCTCCGGTCACACAGTGTTGCGAGACCTACATGTCTGATTGCATACATACATCCAATAACTTGGATAAAACAATTTTGTAAAATCAGATTTGCGGAAGTTTGATAGTATCAACATAGATAAAGTTAATAAGTTGCGGAAGCGTTAACTAAAACAGTTTTTAAAAATCAACATTAAGTAACAGTGCGGAAGCGATTTAAATTGTTTAACAATACACAATAAAACAAAATGATAATTGTTCTCAAATCCTAAGACAATGATATTGATGCATGGGACTCCATCCTAGCATCCTATCCTCAAGTGCGTGCCTTAGCTACCTGAGAAAACATGCTGTAAAAAGGGTCAACACAAAGGTTGGTGAGAGCACAGGTTTATCATAAGCAGTAAACATCCAATGTTTAAAGTAAGAATCGTTATCTACGTATCATTACAATGAAGTATAGATTGATAGCAAGTCAATAAAGTTATATTATATGCGGGGTCGTACCGAAGCTGACAGTTGTGCCTCCCGCCACGTCCATCACAAGACAATGGCAAAGTGTTGGTCAATATTGCACCCATTCCGACCTCCAGTCGGGTTGGCCTCCCAGGCGCGATGGGTGGGGCTTGTCAGGCCCAAATAGTACTATTAAAGATTACCACGCTAGGCGCTACGCGCTACTAACGGTCCGTGGAGTATCGCGAGGACTTTTAGTTGTGATGTGATGCACACATATACATATAGTGATAAAGCATGTCCATACGTAAACAAAACAAGTTGTATTTCAAAACAGTTGTAATGCAGTGTTTTCTCCCCCAAAGGTTAGATAAGTAAAAAGGGGCCGTGAACTCACCTATTAAGCAGTTCCGGTGTGATTTCGCGTCTGCAATTGCTAGCACCTGCAAGTAAGCACCTATAACCATATAGGTGTGAGTATGTGTTTTGTGGTGCGTTGTATCCCATACAACTCCAAGTGTCGATGTGCTCAACCGAGTGTGTGTGTGTTAGCTAGTGGGACTCGACGAATCGTTGGTGACACGATTGTTGTGTTATCACCGTCCAATGTCTCATAAGTAACACGCATGACACTTACGTGCATCCTATGACCCTAATCGTACAAGTTATCATTTTTAGAAAGTTTCCGCTTTAGGAAAGTGTGGTTATGAAATCCCATTTCATAAAGTTAATACTTCTAATAAGTTTATAAAACATGCTCAAACCCTTAAAACATGTCGTTCGCACATAAATAACCATTTATGCCGTTTTGCCGAAATAAAGTTTCCTTATTTGGAAAGTACCAGTTTAGAAACTCGTTTTGACAAATCGAAGTTTCCAATATGCTTAGAAATCGTTTTTAAACATATTTCAAGAATCAAAGTTCATCAAATCATTCAAAAACATCAAAAGCCCTCTTTTGATTTTCAAAAGTTTCCATAAATAGTAAGTTTATACAAAATCATGTTTTTGACAAAATCCAAATAATCAAATGTGTTTCTAAACACCTCAATATACTTTTAACAACATCTAGACATGTCTAACATGTCTAGATTATCACGAATCCAAGACTTGCAACATAAAAGTTTCCTTTTATGGCAAGTGTGCCAAAATCATTACCAAATCAATCAATAACTCAACCAACTCAAATCTAACATTCTTAGACTTTAAAATCAGTAAATCTATAACAACTACACATCAAATCATCAAATCACCAACAACTGTCCCGAACATCACAAGGTCCGCTACTCATTTGGAACATTAATCAAACGGGCTTTGACCTGGTGGAACGGTCAGATCAATGCTCGAGGAAGAGAGGAAGCTATGGCCATGCTATGGGAAGACTTCAAGACACTGCTGAGAACGGAATTCTGCCCCAAGAATGAGCTGCAGAAACTGGAGGTTGAATTATCCAACCATGAGATGAAGGGGGCAGATCATATGGGGTACACTACTCGTTATCACGAGTTAGTTGCTTTGGTGCCGTACATGGTACCAACTTTAGAGAAAAGGATAGACAGATATGTAGGTGGACTCCCCGCCAGCATTCAGGGCATGGTTGTTTCAGCCAACCCTACCACTGTCGAATCAGCAGTGAGATTGTCTGGAAAACTCACTAATCTAATGGTTGCCTCTGGAGTTTTAAAGAAAGAGGCTGACTCCAGCAAATGCAAGGAAGAGTCTTCAAAGAAGCCACATCACCAGCAACACCCGAAGAAGAAGCAGAAATTCATCAAGAACTACACTATGGCTACTGCCCTCAATCAAGTAGCATCGGCACAGCAAAATGTGCCCAAGAAACAGTATACTGGCCCACATCCTTTGTGTACTAAGTGCCAGTACCACCATGCTGCAAGCAATCAGTGCCGTCAATGCACAGGTTGTGGAAGAAAAGGGCATTGGATCCAACAGTGCAGATTCACACCAAATCCAGCAGTCAACAATGCTGCTCTAGCTCTCCCTCCACCAGCCAATCAGAACAATGGTGGATGCTTCAACTGTGGCGAACAAGGCCACTTTGCAAAGAACTGCCTGAAGAAGGCTCAACAGGCAGTTCAAGCTCCACGGGGAAGAGCCTTTGTTATTGGAGCACCCGCAGCACGCTAGGACCCGAATGTGGTCACTGATACGTTTCTTTTACATGAATTTTATGCATCTGTTCTATTTGATACTAGTGCGGATCAGAGTTTTATCTCTACCGATTTTGCATGCCAATTAGATTCTATAGATGAACAGTTAGAGTCCCCTTACATTATAGAAGTAGCTAACAGAAAACAGATTACAGTTACTACAGTTTATAGGAACTGCCCATTGACACTTAATGGTCATACATTCACCATCGATTTGATACCGATGGAGTTGGGTAGTTTCGACATCATTGTTGGAATCGATTGGCTTTCCTCTAATCGAGTGGAAGTCATCTGTTCTAAAAAGTTGCTTCGTGATCCATTGCCAAGTGATCGCGTGTTGGAAGTTAAAGGGGATCAAGCAAAACGAAGTGTCAAAATCATCTCTTGCATAAAGGCGCGTAAGTGTCTACAGAAGCAGTGCGTGGCATTCTTGGCTCATGTGGTGGAAAAGGAGAAGGAGAAGAAAAAGATTCAAGATGTACCAGTAGTGAAAGAATATCCTGAAGCATTTCCCTAAGACCTACCAGGTTTGCCACCTGTGCAACCGGTAGAGTTTCGTATTGACTTAATTCCTGGAGCAACTCCTATTGCTAAATCTCCTTACAGGTTAGCACCTTCAGAGATGCAGGAATTGTCAAACCAGTTACAGGAGCTATTGGATAAAGGGTTCATCAGACCGAGCTACTCACCTTGGGGAGCTCCGGTCTTGTTTGTGAAAAAGAAAGACGGATCATTCAGAATGAGCATAGATTACCGTGAGCTGAACAAACTAACCATCAAGAATCGGTATCCATTGCCGAGGATTGATGATTTGTTTGACCAACTGCAAGGAGCCCAATACTTCTCAAAGATTGACTTGCGGTCTGGATATCATCAGCTTAGAGTTCAAGATGAAGACATACCGAAAACAGCCTTCTGAACCATATACGGGCATTACGAACTCATGTTGATGCCTTTCGGATTGACAAATGCACTAGCGGTTTTCATGGATCTCATGAACCAAGTGTGCAAGCCGTATCTAGATCAGTTTGTAATTGTTTTAATTGATGACATCCTGATTTATTCTTAGAGCAAAGCAGATCATGAACAACACCTTAGAAAGATCTTGGAGCTGTTGAAGAAAGAACAACTCTATACTAAATTCTCTAAACGTGAATTTTGTCTTAGAGAAGTTCAATTTCTAGGTCATGTGGTTAACAACGAGGGAATACACGTAGATCCTGCCAAGATCGAGGCGATAAAGAACTGGGATACTCCGAAGACACCGACGGGGATACGGTCTTTTCTGGGATTGGCGGGTTATTATAGAAAGTTTATCTCAAACTTTTATAAGATAGCTTTGCCTCTCACTAAGCTAACCCAGAAGAGTGAACCGTTTTTCTGGGAGCAGAAACAAGAAGATGCTTTTCAGACATTGAAACATAAATTATGTGATGCTCCAATTCTATCTCTTCCAGAAGGCTGTGATGACTTTGTTGTTTATTGTGACGCCTCCCATCAGGGACTTGTTTGTGTATTAATGCAACGGGACAAAGTCATAGCCTATGCATCAAGGCAGTTAATAGTTCATGAGAAGAATTACACTACTCATGATCTTGAACTGGGAGCAGTAATCTTCGCATTGAAAATTTGGAGACATTACTTATATGGCACCAAGTGTACCATATTTACTGATCACAAAAGTCTGCAGCACATCTTTGATCAAAAGGAGCTCAACATGCGACAACGCCGTTGGGTCGAACTTCTGAATGATTACGATTGTGTGATCAAGTACCATCCGGGAAAGGCGAATGTTGTAGCTGATGCCTTGAGCCGGAAGAAACGGGTCAAACCCCTACGTGTTAGAGCAATGGGGATAACTGTGCAGACCAGTTTAAGTGACAAGATTATTCAAGCACAACAAGAAGCACTAGAAAGAGGTAATCTGAAGAAGGAACTTGATTGCGGTGCAGAGAAACAGTTTGAAACTATGCTTGATGGAATGATCTACTACCGGGAGCGTATATGGATTCCGGCGGTAGATGATTTGAGAAAAATTATCTTCGATGAAGCACACAAGACTAAATACTTTGTTCATCCTGGCTCTGATAAGATGTACCAAGACTTGCGTGGATTTTATTGGTGGCCGGGAATGAAGAAAGACATAGCCGAGTATGTCGGTCGATGTCTAACGTGTGCGAAGGTAAAGGCGGAACACCAGAGACCGTCTGGTTTACTAGAACAGCCTGAGATTCCGCTCTGGAAGTGGGACCAAATAGCTATGGATTTCATTACCAAGCTACCCCGCACTTCCAGTGGTCACGATACAATTTGGGTGATCATTGACCGTTTAACAAAATCTGCTCACTTCTTGCCTATGCGCGAGACATTCACGATGGATAAACTGGCAAGATTGTACATAAACGAGATAGTGGTACGCCACGGTGTGCCATTCTCTATTATTTCTGATCGAGACAGCAGATTCACATCAAGGTTCTGGCAATCACTGCAGAAATCTCTAGGGACACAGTTAAATCTGAGTACAGCTTACCGCCCACAAACGGATGGTCAAAGTGAACGTACTATTCAAACCCTAGAGGACATGTTAAGAACCTGTATATTGGACTTCGGTGGGAACTGGGATTCCCATTTGCCACTGATCGAGTTCTCCTCCAATAATAGTTATCACAGCAGTATCGGATGTGCACCATTCGAGGCCCTCTATGGTCGGAAATGTCGATCACCGATCTGTTGGACTGAAGTTGGAGACAATCGAATAACTAGGCCAGAACTTATTCAAGAAACACTAACAAGATAGCTCAGATTCAAAGAAGACTACAAGCTACAAGGAGCAGACAAAAGAGTTACGCCGACAAACAGCGTAAACCGTTGGAATTCCAAGTGGGAGACCGTGTAATGTTGAAGGTATCCCCATGGAAAGGCGTTGTTCGGTTTGGGAATAAAGGAAATTTAGCACCACGGTACGTAGGGCCGTTCGAGATTATCGAACGTATTGGTCCTGTGGCGTACAGACTGAGATTACCAGATGAACTCAGTGCGGTGCATGATGTATTTCACGTCTCGAACTTAAAGAGATGTCTTGCCGATGAATCACTTGTTATTCCAATTGAAGAGATTCAAGTGGATGAACAACTACACTTCATTGAGGAACCTTTAGAGATTATGGATCGCAAAGTTAAACAACTGAGGCGAAGCCGTATTCCGATTGTAAAGGTTCGATGGAACTCAAGACGTGGACCCGAGTTTACTTGGGAACGCGAAGTTCACATGAAGTCAAAGTATCCCCAACTGTTTGAAGAGGAGGCGGTACCCGATAACAACTCTTAAATTTCAGGACGAAATTTCTCTAACAAGGTGAGACTGTAACATCAGTGCCGGAACCGTCACCGGAACAGTGATCTTAAACAGTAAACAGGTACAAACTATAAACATTTTATTTCATTTCATATTCATATCGTTGTCATTATCATTTTTGGGTTAGCAAACAACAAATTCAGAAACATTTAACAGAAACAAAGTTCAGAAATATGGTTCTTGAGTCAGATAAGTATCTGGCAACACAGAACCATCATGGGTTTATTTGTTAAGATTTATTATGTATAAACGTATGTGAGGCTTTATAGAACAAAACACACGAATATTGTTATGTGAATGCTAAATCGACGGGTTATTCGTATAGGTGACGATCTGTACGAATATATCTGAAGGTTTAACGTTCTGAATAATATTCTGTAATTAAGGAACAAGATTGAAAAGTATAGTTATCGTCGTGTTCGTACGAGTGACGATTCAAACGAATACGCGCGACGACCGTACGTTTCGATTTAAATATAAATTGATATGTTAAATTTTTAAAATAAACAGAAGATATTAGTTAATTTGTTAGGAATCACAACTTAGAATCATTAAATAAATTCTATTATTATAAATCGTGTCGTCTCGTGACTAAAATCACGAGAAACGACATTTTTACGAGAAACCGATCGAGACTGAACAATCGGGTATTTGTGGGTAATTAATGTGGTCATAAATGACCCCACCAACCCATTCCACCCCTATCCTTTCCCTCATTCTCGTCACTCACACATCTCTGTCTAGAAGTTTTCTCCAACTTCTCTCTAGAGATTCGTGGTGTTTTCTAATCGGTTTCGAGCAATCTAGGTGCCAAAACGTTTATCTCAACACGTAGATCACGAAAGTACAAAGATATTGAGTATTTATCCGTCGATCTTGAGGTAAAATTTAGTTTTAAATTCGGATTTGTATGTGTATTTCACGATCCACATGGTTTGTAGTTTTAATCGATATGCTTGCTTATGAAACACGTAGATACACGCATGTATATAACTGGATTACACAGAAAAAAACTAATTGGTAGCAGGTTAGTGACCGAGAAGAGGAAGAGAACACAGGTTCGTGGCCTCCTAGATCGGCCGAACCTTTTTCCTATGCAAGCTAAGTAGCACGAACCTGTAGCCAACCTAGGCGAACCCTGCACCGAACCTACATGGTCTGCAACGAACCCTGGCACCGAACCCTGCATGGCTCTGCAATGAACCTATAGCCTCCTGGGTGCCGAACCTGTGAACTGACAACGAACCATTTGAAATAGACGAACCCATGAGTCTGGCTTAACCGAACCTTGCTAGCTTCAACGAACCAAATTAGGCCAAGAACCCTTAGCAGCCTCCCGAACCTAAAGTTGGCGAACCTCATGGTTCCACGAACCTGATTTCAGAGGCTGGTCGAACCTATTAAACCATGAACTAATTACATGTGCAGCGAACCCCCTTGAGGGTAAACCTAATGGCCGAACCCTAGGACTCCCTAAAAGTTGGCAAACCACCTTAGGGCTTAGCCGAACCTTTAGGGTTCGTTAGGGTTAAACCTGGCCGAACCTTGGTTGGTCATCATAGGTTCGCTGCCCTGGGGATCTTAAAATTAGGATGGCCACTACAATCCTCAGTTTTCATGGCACATAGGGCTCGTATACATGGGCATGCACGAGTTAAAGTTTGTGTGTGTGCATGGGATACGTGTGTGCATGGTAATGACATGGGATATCAAATCTTGTGTAAAACTTGTGTTATAAGAAACTAGAGCATCAAGGACAAATAACAAAGTGTTAAAGACTAAATGATGAACTAGGCTATTAACATCTACATTATAGAATATTTTATAAATGACAATTAACTTAGATGTGTAGCTATCTACATGAGATCATTCATGGACTTGAATCATGATCAATTAGAAATCAAGAATATTTAATTGGGCCAAAGCGGGCCCAACGAGGTTTAATTAAGCCCAACACATGTTCAAATTTAATTAAACTTAAGTAACGAGATTTTAATAAAAGAAACCTATTTATAACTTGTTAGATTTCATGAAATGGTTTTGACTTAATATTGAATTAAAATGGAAGTTAATTGTAATGTTTTGATTTAAATACTTATTTTGATTTAATTGTTTGGGAACTTGTTGAAAAATAGACAATATAATTGTCTGGATTTGAACTAAATCACTAGTACAAAAACTGGCTTTGGTCACACATAGCCAGAATTAAACGGTCACGCTTTCGAATATTTATGTGACTAAAGGTATCAATAGTGTGACCAATTGGGAATGTATTGTCACACCTTCAAACATTTATGTGACTAAATGTAAAATATATTTTTTTGAATGAGTTTTTAGTCACACATAAATTCGAACGTGTGACGAATGAAGAGTAAGTTTGAAGCATTAGTCACACTATACATAAAAAACGTGACAAATATACGTCACACACTTGAACAGTGTGACCAAATGACATATATGGTCACACGAAGTAATCGTTTATGTGACTAAATCATAGAGTCTAGTTTGTCACACATGATTTCAGTGTAGCCAAAGTCCAGTACATATGGTCACATAACATATTATGTGTGACTAAACCTATAGTCACATTTATTTCTAGTACGATCATGTGACTATATTGATTTATAATAGCCACACAATATCACAAATGTGTAACTAAATGATGTATATGGCCACATTTTAGGAGATTATATGTGACCAATATGTTAGTAACAGTCACATCATGAAATATTCGTGTGACTATTTTTTAGACTAATTATGTGTGACTATTGCCCGTCCTTTGGTCACATGAATATATAATATGTGTGGCCATTGAGATGATTTAGTCACACAACAAATATTATTTTTGGTGATTTAGTCACATATAATTAATAAAAGTGTGGCCAAAAGGGTTAATAAGTGTGACCGTATGTTTTTTAAAGTAAGTAAATATGTATTGTGTGTGACTGTTGTCCGTCCTTTGGTCACACGAATATATAATATGTGTGGCCGTTGTGTTGATGTAGTCACACAACAATTATTATTTTTGGTGATTTAGTCACATATAATTAATAAAAGCGTGGCCAAAATGGGTGAACAAGTGTGACCGTATGTTTTTTAAAGTAAGTAAATGTGTATTAGGTATGAAGATGGTTTATAGAAGTTGAAATCTTGATGTGCTCAAATGGGTGTGATTAGATTTGATATTCACTAGAAATTTATGAATCAACATCACATCACAAACTCCTTTTGATTGTAAGATTCTTCAATCTGTTTAGGTTATACTTCCCTAAATTTCTTTTATTAATTATTAATGTTGATTGATTTGAATGAGCCATGAATGTGTTCGGTGAAAATGGGGAAGAAACCTGACTTCGATGTGTGAAAATTGAACACGAAGATCAAAAGATGAGAAAAACGAAAGGCTACAATGACTAGACAAACCGTCTCAACTTTATCCAGATGAACTGTTAGGTGGACTTAAGTTACGGGTGAGATGCTTGTGAGGATTGAAAGAACAATATCATGGCGATGCGGACATCTTGTCACATGTCAACCCTAGATGACCATCCCGTTAACTATGACAACAAATTTCTTATTAAAACACTTATTTTCAATAAGGGTATTTGACTTCCCATGCGGATATACAATTTCAGTGGCACATTTTTGAGACCAGGAGTTCGAGAGATCATTTAAGAGCATATTTGAGTATTGGAAGCATTGGATCAATTGGGTCAACTAATTTGCATTCTTTTTGCATTGTTATTTTTCTATTGTTTTTATTCTAACATATGGATTTATACACCTTTTTAAAGTTGTTTAGCATTGTAAAAGAAGGTTGAAAGCACCTTTTTGAGTAGCAATAAAAATTTAACACAACTTAAATACCACTCACATAAAGTTGTCTAACGTATAAAATGAATGACGTTAATATGAAATAACTTATACTAACACGTGGTATAACTCCGGAAACAAAACAACATATAAAATGAATGACATTAATCTGAAATAACTGATACTAATACGTGATATAACTCAGGAAACAAAACGATACCTTTAAACCTTTAAATAAAACAATATTTAAAACCAAGGAGTGAAAGTGAAGTTTAATTCTAAAATTTGTAAAATTCAGATATAAATCATAAATGTCTAGAAGGACGAGGATGATAAGTGTAAGATTAGTTTGTTTATATTTATTTTAGAAAAAGCGTTCAAAAAAGCATAAACAACATTGCAAATTTAAAATTTTGATTATAGAGAGAGCGAGAAACAAGATAACGAGCAACTACTCTGCATTGCTGCAGCTAAGCCTTTTTCAGAACCAGCTTTCAAAGTTCAAACACCAACTCTCCAGTTTTTTCTTCTTTTTTGGCAATTACATTCAATTTTCGATTTATAGCCCACGCAAAGCACCATCTCGATCAGCCCCTCCATCATTCTGTAATCACTACAAATAAAATGCCATTTTGTGGCACACGTTTTTAGCGGCATTTAACTTTAATGCCACTAATATAAGGTTTAGTGGCACTTTATGTGTGCCACATTTGCTTGACTAATATTTGTAGTAGCACTTATCATATATGCCTCTAAAATAACATTTTAGTGCCATTTTAATTATGCCACACTTAATCAATGTATCTTTTATGGCATTTTAATTATGCCAATAAATCAATTTGTATTTTCCTAAAATATTTTTAAAAAAAATTCCTACTACAATTTTATCATTTTGTTAAAATTCCCTCCAATCCTAAAATTTATTCCCTCCTAATCCAAGTTTTAACCCTAAAATTTTCATCTTAACCGCCTGTATCTCAATATCTCAATCACTAAAATAAAACAGAGCATGCTCCTCCACACCACCATTCCAAGTTTTCTGATCTTCACTCTACACGACAACAGCCCCTCCACGATTGATTTCTCCACGATTGATTTCTCACAAGTTCACATTATTTCTACTCATCAGGCCAATTGATTGCTACAGTACTTGTCTTCGTGATTCAAAGCCCTAGGTAAATAAATTCGTGCCCCATCGTTCAATATGATATTAAGAATGGTTTGATGATTCTGTATTGTTTTGATGAAGTAAAGTGATTGAGTTATTGGAAACCATAGGCTGAAATTGGTTTCTGTATTGTTCTCATTTACCTTAATTTCGAAATTGGTTTGCATCTGATTTCATTTTGAATAATAAACGATTCCACTTAAGTTGTGTATTCTTATTTAGTTTGCAAGTGTATCTGATTATGATGTGAATGTGTAATTTTGGTTTTAGGTTTGACATACTAGTGTTCTGTCCTTGTTTTTTAGTTGTAAAAGGTAGGACTTAATTTTAGAATATGGTATATAGTTTAGAAACATCATGATATGAATTTCAAGGTTAACTGCTACAAGATACTAAAAAAATGTGTGAGATTTTGTGCTTAAATGTTTGAAAGATGCAACGTTTGTGAGTTTGGCTTCAACTGGTTTATTGCCCTTATCTCCTTGAAGGTCTCCTGCCTGGCAGTTTCACTTGTTTGATAGCTGGGCATTGAAAGTTCATTTAGAGTCATGCCATTATTTGTCAGATGTCATATGTAGTTTTGTGGGGTAGGTTGCCCTTTCTTTTACTTTTGTTTGAGACAGACTGTAGCCATATTAGACAATGTTCTTGTTTTTTTTTTAATTAAAGGTGAAGTGAACATGTAGAATCTGCCTTTTAGTTTGCCAAGGTTTGAATTTTGTTTTGTTGGTCTTTTTATGAATTTGGGTTCATGTGATGAATTGAGCATACCCTGAAATTTGATCAACTAGTATTGCCTAGTATTTTAGTTTGGTTGTGTTTCTATTTGAATATACAGTAGAATTCAAACTGTTGACCTTGTTTAGAAACCGAATAAAATTGATTAACCTTCATTTTTTGTTATCTGCAATATTATTTAATTTTGAAGTGATGCAGGCTAAATTGAACCTAAAACAAACTTTTCACATGTTTGAGGGTGTGAAATTAACATGCAATTTGATTAGGCATAGTCAACTACAAAAACTATTGACAGAAAATGATTTCTTTCTTGAAATGTGACTTGTTTTGGTTGATATGGTTGACACCTATTTTAAATTCAATCTTCTCCTATAATAATTTACCTAAATATCTAGGTCTTTTAATATCACAATAGTAGAACTATATTTTGATATGTTTAGCAAGTTACTCTTGTATCTAGCTTACCATCAAGCCAAATAGCAGAATGAAGGAGACTGCTTGTAACATACAGTTCAGATAAATCTGCAGTGTGACTTGCCCATACATGAAAACTTTGATTTCAGACAAAGCCTTCGTTATAAATTAATTTTGATGTAGATTGCGTTAGGATTTTCTATATAAATTAAAGCTTGCTAGACAATTATAAGTTTATAAATCTTACATTGTTTGTGGTTAAAAGATTTATTAACACTTGGTTTCATGCATTTTCGTGAACATTAGAACTTTAACAATTATTTTACTTTATGGAATTACTTTGGATTGTGCTATATGTTGACTTTAAAAGTATTAAAGATTTAGTTTAATTAATTTTTGACCACAAATTTGTGGGAAATTAAGGTACTACTACACAATGAAACAAGAGTAACAAATAAACAATATCTTACAAACCATCATTATTAATCTTTAATTGATTGCACCTTCTATGGCATTGAAAGGCACACAACAGCCCCCCAAAGGCCCACTGACCAGATTTTGACGAATTATACAGTCACCAATTCACATAGCAACCATAATTGACCCACCAGCAAACTATGGGTTGACCCACAATAAGGTCAACATAGCAGACACCCTTAACCCAACAATTACACAAAATTTGACACATCAAATTAATGTCATAATTAATGTCATCAATTTGGTTATATTCTTCTAATTAGTGACCTGATTGAGTGAATATTAGTTTGAGAATGTTGAACATTTTTTAATTGATTGAAATGTTGTTGAACCTTTTTTGATTGTTTGAAATTTTGGAACATGGCAACTGGAAGTATTCTTGCATCAGAGCCTTTTCTTCCAAAAGGTAGCATCGCTTGAAGTATTCTTGATTTGTATAGGTTCGTCTTTCGTGCGGCATTTACTTGTTATGCATCGTACTTACTAGCATCTTTATTATTTGGTTTTTTAACTGGTAAATGTTGTAGGTTTGGAATCCTAAAACTGATTTTCAATTCAGTATCATGGAAACTGAAGTCGCTATTCAACATCCTTTGGTTGCTGATGATTTTAATAATGATCTTATTGAATATGAATCAGAGGGTTATAGTGACGATGAGTTGGATGGTAATCAGAATTCAGACAGGAACCTAGTTAAGAGGGGCATAACTAGGTTATCGAAGTTTCGCATTTGTTATGGGAAACCTGGTGGAATAAAACTGAGAGTAACCTTCGATGCGTTACATAGGATAACAGGGCCAAACAGAGCGTTGTTTTCTAGTTTTTTAGGAGACCTGGTTCGTGAGCATGTAGGTTTGAAGATTCTATCATGGAAGAAGGTGGGTTCAGAATCAAAAGATAAACTATGGGAAGAAATCAAGGTACAATTTATTTACTGAAATTCTATGTTAAATTGACTGCTATTTGTGTAGTTTTTGTGCAGTTTTTGAGGTGTTTTTGACAGCAAATTGCTGCAGTTTTTGTGCAGTTTTTGACAGCATGTTATATACATATTGTGATTCTTGATTGTCTTGTATGTTATGTGTGATTTTGCTGTTGTTTTTGTGCAGTTTTTGAGCTGTTTTGAGCTGTTTTTGTGCAGTTTTTTGAGCTGTTTTTGTGCTGTTTTTTAGAGCTGTTTTGCTGCAGTTTTTGTTCAGTTTTTTAGAGCTGTTTTGCTGCAACATTATGTTACTTTTTGCAGCGATATTTTGATGTTGACGAGACAGTCAGAAAGCTAGTAATGCATCGTCTTGGTGAACTACTAAGGAATTTCAGAAGGAAATTGAGACAAACATACATATTGCCCAACCAAAACACACCTTCAAAACTAAATGAAGTCCCAAAAAAGTATAGTGCAATTGTCAAAGAATCAGAATGGGTCGCTTTTGTAAATCATACGAGCACCGAGGAATACCAGGTTATAATTAGTCTTTTTTATTTGAATCCATATATCTTTCATAATTATCTATTTGCATCTAAATGCCTTATGCTTTTGTGTTGTAAGGGGAAGTCGGTTGCAACAAAAATGGCGCGTTCCAAGTGTCTTTATCATCATACAATGGGACGAGGTGGATACGTACTCGTGAAAGAGAAAATGGTAAGACTGCATAATGTTTGTTAATTAATTGCAACTAATTTTCAATTATTTCATACTTTATTTAAAAAAAATATGATTTCTTTGCAAATGTAAAATCATGGTGAAGGAGTTTAAATAAATATAGGGTGTCCATAAGTGTCCAAATCAAAGTAATTCAACCTTAGAGTCAAATTCATATTTTCTAACAGAAGCAACTAAAGTTATATCATCATTCTTACGGGTCTGCGACTAGACAGCATGGGTAATAATGGGTTGGGTTATTTGTTGCTGCGATAAAAATAAGGAAACATTAGCTGCTGCAGTTGGACAACAGGTCCAACAAGTCGGTGCTGTGATCTAACCGTTTCAGTATTTTGATTCATATTTAGTAATAAGATCATTTTACTTATTTTCCATGCCTATCTGATTAACCTATGACTTCTTAAATGTACGGTTTTATGTTTAACAGATCAAAAATAAAGAAATTGAGGCAGATGAAGAACCCCTGCGTGCTTTAATGTGGTTGAAAGGAAGGCAAAACAAAGCCGGTGATTTTGTGAATGATGAAACCAAATTAGCTGTAGACAAACTTGTAAGTTTGACTGTAAATATTATTACTTTATGTTTGTGTTCGTATATAAACTCATTTCCCATATTTTGTGTGTAGAAAGAAACTGATGAAAAGATAAATGAAGGAACCTTGATGGTTGATCAGGGCACTGATGCCATGACAGTTGTTTTTGGTAAGGAAAAGGGAGTTTATGCAAGAGGAGTAGGAAGTGGAGTGACATACAAAAAGTATTTTAACCTTCCTCAAAAAAAACAAGCATCTGATGAAAGACTTGCATTACTTCAAAGTCAACTTGATAATGAGAGACGCGAGCGTCAGGAGAAAGAAGCCGAAATAATGAATTTGTCAAACGAGGTGGCACAAACAAAGGGAATGATTACTCAACTGATGAGTCAATTGGCTGCACAAGGGGTGAAATTACCTTTATTGTCAACTCAAGTGACAGCATCAAATGTAATACATTTATTGTAACTTTGCCAACATTTTCATTTGCTATTTGCTAACAAATGCATTTCTTAATTTATATTGCAGGTGGACGTTAATCCTAAAAATAGCAGTACTGATCAGGAGGGCAGATCACCGTTAAATGAGGTTGGATGTAAGAAGGATGCGAGCAATCAGAAGTCTAATGGCGTTGCACCTTCAGAAAATGAAATGGACACAACAGTATATGACTTAGCCGCAAACTACTCAAATTCTTTTACATTTGAATTACATTGAATTTTATGTTATTCCTGTGAATTTTTATATTTTACATACATGAATTACAAGTATATGACTTAGCCACAAGTATGTATTACAACATGTTCTTATTTTCTTTACTTTAATTAAATTCTTATGCATATATGCAAAAATCAATATGTTTTAGGAATATAAGAGTAGCCTGTGGCACATAAAGAGATCAACTATTATTGCAAAGGGTACCGTGTACAAGTCCGATGGAAAACAAATGCTTCATGGAAACCGACTCCCAAATGATTGTTATAAAGTGTCAATTGACGAATCGTTAGTGGATGCAGCATGCATACCGGACGCACAAATTAATCCTTTCAAAACAGTTAAGGATGCATTAGGTACTTTTGTTGCTTGGCCAAAGAATCAAGTGATTTTTCATGAAAAGGTAAATAAATGTGTTTTATAAATATATTCATATTGAATTCAATGTTTGATACATTTGACTTTCGTTTCATACAGGTTACACCACCAACTTCCATAACAAATGTCGTTGAGAACAAAACTTCACCTAAATTACAAAAGAAGCGCAAGTTTGTCTCTCGTGATTACATGCTAAAGCAAGCGAAAGCAAAGTTGAAGAGTCAAAAGTCTTTATATTAGTGATTTTTAATTGTAAGGTTCAACTTTCAAGCATAATTGTTATTTTAACATTTTTTATGACAATATTTACTTTTATATTTCCTTCATTTATTTATATTCCAGTTTTCTATTTACTACTTTCTTTATATATATATATATATATATATATATATATATATATATATATATTGTTACACAAATTATTTATTTTTTAAATGCGAATAAAAGATCCGCTCACATAATATGGTTACACATTTAACACAATCGTTGTGTGACTAAATCATCGCAACGGCCACACATATTATATATTCGTGTAACCAAAGGACGGGCAACAGTCACACATAATACACATTTACTTACTTTAAAAACATACGGTCACACTTATTAACCCTTTTGGCCACACTTTTAATAATTATGTGTGACGAAATCACCAAAAAAAATATCTGTTGTGTGACTAAATCATCGCAACGGCCACACATATTATATATTCGTGTAACCAAAGGACGACAACAGTCACACATAATACACATTTACTTACTTTAAAAAACCCACGGTCACACTTATTAACCCTTTTGGCCACACTTTTAATAATTATGTGTGACTAAATCACCAAATAAAATATTTGTTGTGTGACTAAATCATCGCAACGGCCACACATATTAAACCCTTTTGGCCACACTTTTAATAATTATGTGTGACTAAATCACCAAAAAAAATATCTGTTGTGTGACTAAATCATCGCAACGGCCACACATATTATATATTCGTGTAACCAAAGGACGACAACAGTCACACATAATACACATTTACTTACTTTAAAAAACATACGGTCACACTTATTAACCTTTTTTGCCACACTTTTAATAATTATGTGTGACGAAATCACCAAAAAAAATATCTGTTGTGTGACTAAATCATCGCAACGGCCACACATATTATATATTCGTGTAACCAAAGGACGACAACAGTCACACATAATACACATTTACTTACTTTAAAAAACCCACGGTCACACTTATTAACCCTTTTGGCCACACTTTTAATAATTATGTGTGACTAAATCACCAAATAAAATATTTGTTGTGTGACTAAATCATCGCAACGGCCACACATATTAAACCCTTTTGGCCACACTTTTAATAATTATGTGTGACTAAATCACCAAATAAAATATTTGTTGTGTGACTAAATCATCGCAACGGCCACACATATTATATATTCGTGTGACCAAAGGACGGGCAACAGTCACACATAATACACATTACTTACTTTAAAAAACATACGGTCACACTTATTAACTCTTTTGGCCACACTTTTAATAATTATGTGTGACTAAATCACCAAAAAAAATATTCGTTGTGTGACTAAATCATAGCAACGGCCACACATATTATATATTCGTGTGACCAAAGGACGGCAACAGTCACACATAATAAACATTACTTACTTTAAAAAACATACGGTCACACTTATTGACCCTTTTGGCCACACTTTTAATAATTATGTGTGACTAAATCACCAAAAAAAATATTTGTTGGGTGACTAAATCATCGCAACGGCCACACATATTATATATTCGTGTGACCAAAGGACGGCAACAGTCACACATAATATACATTTACTTACTTTAAAAAACATACGGTCACACTTATTAATCCTTTTGGCCACACTTTAAAATAGATACGGCCACTAAGTTTCTAATGTGACCGTATGTACCCTATGGTCACTCGACCTTTGGTCACACCTACCTTAAAAAACCAAGTGTGACTATATGTATATCGTCACACTTTTTTGGTGTGACCAAAGCCAGTTTTTGTACTAGTGAATACAAAGGAGACTCTGCCCAAATTTTGTAAAATTTATTATAAGTGTTGTAATTAAACATGGGATTTGTGATTATAAATGGGGAATTGAACTAGATCATTTAGATCGAATCTTAGAATTACATTAGTAATAGGACACTTAGTTGCACACACGATAAGATCAAACCTTAGGCACAACGATTATTACGTATACTTATCGTATTCAAACTCTTATAAAATGACTCAGGAACCGAAGATACCTAGCCTACAACCAAGAGTGCGCATTCTGTGATAGTACATTAGACATCAATACATGTGAGTTCATTGCCCCTTTTCTAACATTTTGTTTTAAAACGCGGGGCTGAGAAGCATACGTAAACTGTTTTATTTAAATTGTTTACTTATATGCTTTTATTTATCATATGTCATATCTTTATGTTTGTTGATACTCCTAGACTCCTGTCTAGATAATTAAAATACTGATCTAATTATCATGTTAATTAAATTACTCTTATGAGTAATACTTTAATTCTAAACTCTAAACAAACCCTTAGTCCACCAAGCTCAAATTCAAGAATCTAAATTTAAAGTGGAATCAAAGGAACTAAAACAAAAGATCATATTCAAAGGAAACCTAATTCTGTGTGGGATCTGAGAACAAAGAATCATAATCAAGAATCAATTATCATTGTGAATCATGGAAATTCAAAAGATCAAGATCAAGAGACTCAAGGAATCAGAAATCATAAATGTGTGTGAATCATTGAAATAATGAAATCATTACAATCTAATGAAATCATTAATATTTGAGTTAAGGTGGATGTCAGTTGTATAGGGAATCAAGACCACGTGTAACACACATAAAGTCCCTTCAGGTATAGTAGACTCTTGTAGTCAAGCTATATGGGCAATAACGTGAACTATCAAATGAAGTCAATATCAAAAATCAAGAGAATAAAAGAGATCAAGAATCAAAGGATATCCGTAAAGTCCCTTCAGGTACAGTAGACCATTGGGTCAAGCTGTATGGGCATCATTAAAATTCTGGCATGCTCAGGTATACTGCTTGTGAGTTATGCCTGATATGGGTCACGTGTGAGAGGTTACAACTTGGACAACCACCAACAACTAAGTCTAATTGATTGAGTCAAACAAGACCCAATCATCATGTCTTAGTTGCATTTTAAATGTTTATTTATTTGTTTAATTAAATATTTAACATTATATTTCTATAATTGCTTTTGGGAAATCATGTAACTATGATGAACTCAAGAGGATCAAAGGTAGATCGAATTGTGGAAATCATAATATAAATCAGAGGCGAATGGAGTGAAACGCTTAATTATCATTAATAACAATATGTTAAGCAGTCTGGTATGTGGTGGGACGGTGGCTGGGGCTTGTCCCCTACATATGCCCTATATATAAGCATACTTGATTGGATAGCATAGGTGGTTGTTGATGAGGTTAAGGTTGTCACTTCGGGGGATCAAGGTAAACATTTTAAGGGTAATCAAATGTTATGAATCATATATCATGGAATCAAAGTTGTGGAATGAAATGCTTAATTATCACTAGGAACAATATATCATGTGGTTTAGTATGTGGTGGGACGGTGGCTGGGCGGGCGGTAAGTTCGACCCTACATATGCCCTATATATAAGCATCCTAAGCTGGATGGTATAGGTGGTTAATGGTGAGGTTAAGTTATTCATTAAGGTTATTCAAATTCATTTTATAAAACTTAATGAACTCACCAAGCATGTGTTGACTTTATTTTTGAATGACTTCTCAGGTGACGAACAGGTCAACTGAAGAGTTATTCCTTTGGACTAGGTTTTCGGATAGAGGACCTAGCTTTTGGACCTGCATATTTTGAAGCATCATTATACAGTTATTTTGTATATCTTGTGCAGATACAAGATAGAAGATTTATGATGTGATAGTAGATTTACGTTGTTAAATTATAAACTTATCTGATGTAATTTAACTTTGTAATTCTATTTTATTTTAGTAAGTTTCTCACTTATATATCATGTGCAATGTAACAATCTGATCATTCCGATTATCACTCACGATATCGCGCCCCGAGAACCTTCCGCCCGACGGGGACTCCGATCCAACCCCGCCGGCTTGGGTGTGACAAGTACTATTCAAGATTACCACGCTAGGCGCTACGCGCTACTAACGGTCCATGGAGTATCGCGAGGACTTTTAGTTTTGATGTGGTCCACATATAGTGATAAAGCATGTCCATATGTAAACAAAATGAGTTGTTTTTCAAAATAGTTGTAATCCAGTGTTTTCTCCCCCAAAGGTTAGAAAAGTAAAAAGGGGCCGTGAACTCACCTGTTTAGCAGTTCCGGTGTGATTGTGGGTTCGCGTCTGCGAATGCTAGCACCTGCTAGTAAGCACCTATAACCATATAGGTGTGAGTATGTGTTTTGTGGTGCGTTGTATCCCATACAACTCTAAGTTTCGGTGTGCTCAACCAAGTGTGTGTGTTAACTAGTGGGACTCGACGAATCGTTGGTGACACGATTGTTGTGTTATGACCATCCAATGTGTCATAAGTAACAAGCAGGACACGTATGTGCATCCTACGACCCTAATCGTACAAGTTACCATTTTTAGAATGTTTCCGCTTTAGGAAAGTGTGGTTATGAAATCCCATTTCATAAAGTTAATATCTCTAATAAGTTTATAAAACATGCTCAAACCCTTAAAACATGTCGTTCGCACATAAATTACCATTTATGCCGTTTTGCTCAAATAAAGTTTCCTTATTTGGAAAGTACCCGTTTAAAAACTCGTTTTCACAAATCGAAGTTTCCAATATGCTTAGAAATCGTTTTTAAACATATTTCAAGAATTAAAGTTCATCAAATCATTCAAAAACATCAAAAGCCCTCTTTTGATTTTCAAAAGTTTCCATAAATAGTAAGTTTATACAAAATCATGTTTTTGACCAAATCCAAATAATCAAATGTGTTTCTAAACACCTCAATATCGGTATTGCTATCCGAGCTCTCTTATTGAATTGGAGGGCCTTAGGAAAGGTAGAGCGTCGGGGTAAGGTTGATAGTTTGACCGAAGCCATGAAGGTACCTTCCTTAGACATGTCTAGATTATCACGAATCCATGACTTGCAACATAAAAGCTTCCTTTTATAGCAAGTGTGCCAAAATCATTACCAAATCAATCAATAACTCAACCAACTCAAATCTAACATTCTTAGACTTTAAAATCAGTAAATCTATAACAACTACACATCAAATCACCAACATATTCGTGCATAACAACCGTATGGAGTTGCATGTGGGTTTTTACCCCTTGCATGTATGATCTAACACTAGGAAAACATTTAAAACTACCTTAGAGCTACAAATCCTAGCTAAAACAGCTTCTGTTGATGGCTAGCTATTGGCTTGATGGTCATTTCAAGCTTCTTGACGGTTCTCGACACTCTCCTTGATCTCCAATGGCTTCCAACACAAGGAATGGCTTCCAATGGTGTTAACAGATGTTTGGGGTGGATTCGGCAGGGGTTTTGGTCGATTTGCAGAGGAGAAGTTCGGTGAGGATGAGAGAAAACCGAACAAATGAGCTGGGTTGGCTTTTTATGGAATTTTCGATCTGCATGGCTTTCGCGTACCGTGAAGGCGATCAAAAATTCTTATCGCGTACCGCGATGGGTTTCGGGAGTCTCGACTCCCGGTTTTCTTCGCGTATCGCGAAGCCTTTCGCCATGGGTCCCTCGCGTATCGCGATGGGTCCATTTACTAGTTTTTCGATTCCGATGATTCGGTTTCGCTCGTACTC
Organism: Mikania micrantha; assembly: GCA_009363875.1. Taxonomy (NCBI): domain Eukaryota; kingdom Viridiplantae; phylum Streptophyta; class Magnoliopsida; order Asterales; family Asteraceae; genus Mikania; species Mikania micrantha. The sequence continues at coordinate 83,432,826 of CM018692.1, read as the reverse complement.
GATTCCTAACGTTTATCCTAAACATCTAATGCATGTTCAGCACATAATCATATAATAACATATAAGTTTGATTAATCACCAACGTTCGTGAGACTCGTGTGTGTTTCGATAATTCCTCGAATTATCATTGGTAGTTTGTGCTCGTATCTTATGAAGTGTTTGCACGCTTGATTAATCCTTATCAACGTGTGATGCACAATTCAATAATTCCCCGAATTATTGTTTTGCGTTAGTGTTGTGTTTTCCACACTTGGTTTCCAAAACCAATGTGCCAATGTACGATTTGATATTTCCTCGAACTATCGTTTCACAGTTGTGTGTGTCTGACTCATCTAGTCAAACAAAATTAAATGAAATGCAACAAGTATGAATGTGAAATATAAAGAATGTAAGAGTCGCAATTTACCTGAAATTGCCGGGTGTCACATCATCCCCTTGTTGAAGGAAATTTCGTCCAGAAATTTGGTTGTTGTTGGTAGTGTTTGAGAAGCAAAAGTGTTTGAGAAGCGAAAATTTTCTGGTTGTCACATCATCCCCTTGTTGAAAGGAATTTCGTCCCGAGATTTATTTGTTGTTGTCGACGTTCGATGTTGTCTGCTTGAAGAGATGGGGATATTTGCGCATCATCTGATCTTCACGCTCCCACGTGAATTCAGGTCCATGTTTCGAGTTCCATCGGACCTTGACGATCGGAATCTTACTCGGTTTGAGTTGTTTGACCTCACGATCCATGATCTCTACCGGTTCTTCCACGAACCGTAGTTGTTCACGCACCTGGATCTCATCCATTGGAACTACAAGTGTCTCATCAGATAGACACTTTTTCAAGTTTGAGACATGAAACTCCATCGAGTTCGGGAGGCAAGTTGAGTTGGTATGCCACTAGACCAATCCTCTTCAGGATCTCGAAAGGTCCAATATACCGTGGATTTAGTTTGCCTCGTTTACCAAAACGAATGACGCCTTTCCATGGTGAAACTTTCAGAAGGACCTTATCTTCTATCTGAAATTCCAGAGGCTTTCGGCGTTTGTCGGCATAGCTCTTCTGACGATCGCGAGCTGCTGCCATGCGGTTTCTGATCTGTACTATCTTTTCCGTCTTTTCGTGTACAAATTCTGGGCCAGTGAGCTGACTGTCGGCAACTTCTGCCCAGCAGATAGGTGATTGGCATTTCCTACCATAGAGTGCCTCAAAAGGCGCTGCTTTTATACTTGTATGATAACATTTTGTTGAGGAGAACTCCACCAACGGTAGGTGAGTCTCCCAGCTGTTGCGGAAGTCTACTACACACGCTCGTAGCATGTCTTCAAGGGTCTGTATCGTGCGTTCGCTCTGGCCATCAGTTTGTTGTTGGTATGCTGTACTCATATCCAACTCCGTGCCAAGCGATTTTTGCAATGATTTCCTGAAGTTAGAAGTAAATCTGGCGTCTCGATCCGAGATGATGGAGATTGGCACTCCATGTCGCGAGACTACTTCCTTGACATAGATTCTAGCTAGTTTTCCCATCTTGTCGTTTTCCTTGATCGCAAGGAAATGTGCTGACTTAGTTAGTCGGTCCACAATTACCCAGATAGTGTCACATCCACTAGGAGTTCGGGGTAATTTAGTAATGAAGTTCATGGAGATTTGTTCCCACTTCCACATGGGGATCTCAGGTTGTGTGAGTAATCCAAATGGTTTCTGGTACTCGAGCTTGACTTTGGCACAAGTCAAGCATTTGTTCACGTAGGTGTTGATTTCGGCTTTCATGTGTGGCCACCAGTAGAGTATCTTCAGATCATGATACATCTTATCAGATCCAGAGTGAATTGAATACCGGGATTTGTGAGCCTCGTCCATCACAAGGTCTCGTAGACTTCCGTGATATGGAACCCAGCCGCGCTCCATGAAATAATGTAAGCCATCGGCTATGACTTCTAGTTGTTGCTCCATTCCCCTTAATGATTCGGCCACTAGGTTTTCTGTTTTTAGTGCCTCAACTCTGGCACTACGTATCTGCTCAGGAAGGTTGGGATGGATGGTGAGCTGTAGAGCTCGTGCCCTCTTGGCTTTCGAGGTATTTTTTCGACTTAGGGCATCGGCCACTACATTGGCTTTCCCCGGGTGATACTTGATAGCACACTCATAATCGTTTAGGAGTTCGAGCCAGCGACGTTGTCGCATGTTCAGTTCATTCTGCTCGAATATGTGTTGGAGACTCTTGTGATCAGTGTATATCGTACACTTTGTACCATACAGGCAGTGTCTCCAGATCTCAAGTGCGAAGACCACGGCTCCAAGTTCCAAGTCGCGGGTGTTGTAGATCTTCTCATGGACTTTCAGTTGTCGAGAAGCATATGCGATCACCTTCTCTCACTGCATCAGCACACAGCCGAGTCCCTGTATTGACGCATCACAGTATACTACAAATTCATCCGTTCCATCAGGAAGGGATAAGATAGGTGCACTACATAGCTTCCGATTGAGAAGTTGGAATGCAGAATCTTGTTTATCAGTCCAGTGATATTTCTTGTCCTTGTGGGTGAGAGCTGTGAGTGGTTGGGCTATTTGGGAAAATCCTTCAATAAATCGTCGATAATAGCCTACCAAGCCTAGGAATTGTTGCACCTCAGTTGGGGTCTTCGGCGCTTCCCAGTTCTTGATCGCCTCTAACTTGGATTTATCCACATGAATCCCTTGTTCATTTACAACATGACCCAAGAATTGGACTTCTCGAATCCAGAAGTCGCATTTGGAGAGTTTAGCGTACTGCTTTTCTTGTCGCAGCAGTTCAAGGGTCAATTGGAGATGCCCTTTGTGTTCCTCCTGGGTTTTGGAGTAGATGAGAATATCATCTATAAAGACAATGATAAACTTATCAAGGTAAGGTCTGCACACTCTATTCATGAGATCCATGAATACCGCGGGTGCGTTAGTCAGCCCAAATGGCATGACCAAAAACTCATAATGGCCATACCGAGTGCGAAAAGCTGTCTTGGGGATATCTTCCTCTTGAATCCTTAAATGATGGTATCCAGATCGCAGATCGATCTTGGAGTAGTAACTGGACCCTTGCAGTTGGTCGAACATATCGTCAATACGAGGTAAAGGGTAACGATTCTTGATCGTCACTTTGTTTAACTCACGGTAGTCAATACACATCCGGAATGTGCCATCCTTCTTTTTCACGAACAGTACTGGAGCTCCCCAAGGTGAGAAGCTTGGTCTAATGAAACCTTTGTCTAGCAACTCCTGAAGTTGATTGGACATTTTCTGCATCTCCGATGGTGCAAGTCGATATGGTGCTCGTGCGATAGGTGCAGCTCCTGGTACGAGGTCTATGCAGAACTCCACTTGTCGGGGTGGTGGAAGTCCTGGTAGATCCTTAGGAAATACGTCGGGATAGTCTCATGCGACTGGGATGTCTTCTATTCTTTTCTCCTCTTCGGTCTTGTCGGCGATAAGCGGTAGAATGGTTGCGTATCCCTTTCGTAATCATTTGTGAGCTTTCATACATGAGATGATGCTTAGAGGAGTGTCGCTCCTTTCGCCTTTGATGTCTAAGGTTTCTCCACTAGGGAGGGGTATGCGCACAATCTTGTCATGGCAAATGATCTCAGCTTGGGTTTTTAGACAACCAATCCATGCCCACTACGACATCAAAACTGCCTAGTGTAACCGGCGTGAGGTCAATCTTAAATTTGTGGTTTGCAAGCTCTAGTGTGCATTCTCTTAGAATGTGCTTAGTCACCATTGATTTACCAACAGCTAGCTCTACTGTGTATTCAACCTCTAAGGGAGTTGGGGTAATGGCAAGTATCTCACTAAAATCCTTAGATATAAAGCTTTTCTCAGCTCCAGTATCAAACGATACAGAAGAATAATTATCGTTCAAGAGGTACGTACCAGTTGCAAGGTTTTGGATCGTTTCTGGCCTCCTTTGTCCCGATCACGAAGGCTCGTCCCTTCAGACCATTGTTGTTCCCGTTATTATTGTTCTTCAGATGCGGGCAATCCCTCTTGAGGTGCCCCGGTTTTCCACATTCGAAGCAGCCCTTCGGTGCTTCAAGTTGTTGTTGTTGTGGTTGTGGGGTCTTTGCCAGCAATTCACCCCATGCAGTCTTTGGCAAGGTGTCCTCCTTTGCCACACCGTTGGCATCAGATAGAACCACATTGCCCCAGAACGTGGTGTAAGTTGCATTTGTTGCACTTGGGGTGTTTTCCTGCATAGGCTCCTGAGCCTTGGTTAGTTGGGATGGGCGGTGCGTAAGCTTGAGGTGACCCAAACTTACGTTGTTGTGGTGGTGGTTGGAGAGTTGAAGTCATGCTTAGGGTGTTTTCCCATTTTCGTTTGTTGTCAGCAGGTTTGGTTACAGCACCACGGGGTGGTAAGAGTCCCCGTGTAACTGCCGAATCAGTGAGCTTGTGGGCCAGTCGCACGGCTTGTTGCATGGTGATGGGGTCAGCAGATAGTACCATGCCCTGAATTTAAGGTGGTAGTCCCTCAATACACTTCTCTATGTGTTTGAAGGGTGGGGTTTCCATTTCCGGGCACAGGTTTGCCAGCTCATACGACCGGGCAGTGTATGCCTCAACCTCGGAACCAACCATCTTGTGGTTCCAGAATTCAGTCTCAAGCTTCTACACTTCACCACGAGGACAGTATTCGCGGTTCAACATTCTCTTAAAGTCATCCCAAGGTAGGGCATTGGATGCATCGAGCCCTAGGTTCTGAACATTGGCATTCCACCACGTGAGGGCAGCTCCCTCAAAATTCCAGCAGCGAACTTAACTCGGTCCTCAATCCTGCAGTTACTCATAGCAAAGGCCGATTCTGCCTTTTCGATCCAACGTAACAGTCCGACGGCACCCTCTGTGCCATTGAAGGAGTGGGGTTTGTAGTCCAGAAACATCTTGAATGTGCAGAGAGGTGGGTTAGGATTTGCTCCTGTCATAGGAAATGAAAGGAATTGAATTCAGATTCCGATAAGCGTGTTGTAATATAAACGAATGGTCATTACGTAAGGTGAATTTAAGATGAGAGTTGTCACCCTGATTAAGTAGGTTTTGGGTGCGGGTAGCCTCCCGTGCAGCAAGTGCCTCTTCAACTCGTTCGTTGATGAGGGAACTCAGTTCAGCGGGTGTCAAGTTGATGTTTCCACGTCCTCCCGCGTTTCTGCGTCCTCCACGTCTTCCAGCCATGATCTTCATAGCGAGAATGAGTGTTAGTGTTTGTCTAATGACTAATGTAGTGTGTGCGGTAGGTACTGTAAGAAACATGTAGAGCTATCGGTTCCTCCCCGTCAAGTGCAATCACATGCGGTGATGATGATGACGTCGCATTTATCATAAGTGTAGTATGTGTGTGTACAATGACACTCTAATACCAATCTGTCGCACCTTGGCCCTCCCATCCCGGACTAGTGGTATGTGTTGTGTGGAGACTAGTGGTTATAGACTAAGTTCACTAAATGCAAACCTAATTCGCAATAACCAGGGGCTCTAATACCAATCTGTCGCACCTTGGCCCTCCCATCCCGGACGGGGGCACGACGGCTGGCTGATCTTGCAGGATCGCAATCTCCAGTCACACAGTGTTGCGAGACCTACATGTCTGATTGCATACATACATCCAATAACTTGGATAAAACAATTTTGTAAAATCAGATTTGCAGAAGTTTGATAGTATCAACATAGATAAAGTTAATAAGTTGCGGAAGCGTTAACTAAAACAGTTTTCAAAAATCAACATTAAGTAACAGTGCGGAAGCGATTTAAATTGTTTAAAAATACACAATAAAACAAAATGATAATTGTTCTCAAATCCTAAGACAATGATATTGATGCATGGGACTCCATCCTAGCATCCTATCCTCAAGTGCGTGCCTTAGCTACCTGAGAAAACGTGCGGTAAAAGGGTCAACACAAAGGTTGGTGAGAGCACAAGTTTATCATAAGCAGTAAACATCCAATGTTTAAAGTAAGAGTCGTTATCTACGTATCATTACAATGCAGTATCGACTTATAGCTAGTCAATAAAGTTATATTATATGCAAGGTCGTACCGAAGCTGACAGTTGTGCCTCCCGCCATGTCCATCACAAGACAATGGCAAAGTATTGGTCAATATTGCACCCATTCCGACCACCAGTCGGGTTGGCCTCCCAGGCGCAATGGGTGGGGCTTGTCAAGCCCAAATAGTACTATTCGAGATTACCACGCTTGGCGCTACGCGCTACTAACGGTCCGTGGAGTATCGCGAGGACTTTTACTTGTGATGTGGTCCACACAGATATATATTGTGATAAAGCATGTCCATACGTAAACAAAATGAGTTGTTCTTCAAAACAGTCGTAATGTACTGTTTTCTCCCCCAAAGGTTAGAAAAGTAAAAAGGGGCTGTGAACTCACCTGTTAAGCAGTTCCGGTGTGATTGTGGGTTCGCGTCTGCGAATGCTAGCACCTGCTAGTAAGCACCTATAACCGTATAGGTGTGAGTATGTGTTTTGTGGTGCATTGTATCCCATACAACTCCAAGTGTCGGTGTACTCAACCGAGTGTGTGTGTGTTAACTAGTGGGACTCGACGAATCGTTGGTGACACGATTGTTGTGGTAAGACCGTCCAATGTGTCATAAGTAACCAGCAGGACACCTACGTGCATCCTATGACCCTAATCGTACAAGTTACCATTTTTAGAAAGTTTCCGCTTTAGGAAAGTGTGGTTATGAAATCCCATTTCATAAAGTTAATACTTCTAATAAGTTTATAAAAGGGTTATTGGATTAAAATACTCCCAACTTTAACCTTTTGGCCGGCAATACTCCCTACTCAGGAAATGTTTCATAACACTCTGTACTTTAAACTTAGTTTTTGCTGGCACTCCCAACTTTAACCTCTAGACCTAAAAACGAGGCTAATGGTTTCAAGATTACCTGGATCGGATTCGAGTTGCTTGAGTTCATGTATACAGTAGCCATGACTGTTTCTGGATTCAAAATGGATAGGAATAATGATGTTTGATGAAATTTAGGCCACGATTAGGACTGAATGAGTGTCAACTAAGTTTATGTGAGTTCAATTTTTGATTGAGAGAATGTATTGTGATTGTTAGGTTCGATTTTGCGATTCAAGCTAACGGAGTTACAGTTCTGTTGGGACGGGAGTGCCAGCAAAAACTAATTTAAAGTATGGAGTGATGTGAAACATTTCCTGAGTAGGGAGTATCGTCGGCCAAGAGGTTAAAGTTGGGAATATATTTTAATCCAATAACCCTTTATAAAACATGCTCAAACCCTTAAAACATGTCTTTCACACATAAATTACCATTTATGCCGTTTTGCCCAAATAAAGTTTCCTTATTTGGAAAGTACCCGTTTAAAAACGCGTTTTCACAAATCGAAGTTTCCAATATGCTTAGAAATCGTTTTTAAACATATTTCAAGAATCAAAGTTCATCAAATCATTCAAAAACATCAAAAGCCCTCTTTTGATTTTCAAAAGTTTCCATAAATAGTAAGTTTATACAAAATCATGTTTTTGACCAAATCCAAATAATCAAATGTGTTTCTAAACACATCAATATACTTTTAACAACATCTAGACATGTCTAACATGTGTAGATTATCACGAATCCATGACTTGCAACATAAAAGTTTCCTTTTATGGAAAGTGTGCCAAAATCATTACCGAATCAATCAATAACTCAACCAACTCAAATCTAACATTTTTAGACTTTAAAATCAGTAAATCTATAAGAACTACACATCAAATCACCAAAAAATTCGTGCATAATAACCGTATGGAGTTGCATGGCCTTAGAGATAGGTAAATGTTTAAAACTACCTTAGAGCTACAAATCCCAGCTAAAACAGCTTCTGATGATGGCAAGCTACTGGCTGGATGGTCGTTTCAAGCTTCTTGATGGTTCTTGACACTCTCCTTGATCTCCAATGGCTTCCAACACAAGGAATGGCTTCCAATGGTGTTAACAGAGGTTTGAGGTGGATTTGGCAGGGGTTTTGGTCGATTTGCAGAGGAGAAGTTCGGTGAGGATGAGAGAAAACCGAACAAATGAGCTGGGTTGGCTTTTTATGGAATTTTCGATCTGCATGGCCTTCGCGTACCGCAAAGGCCGATCAATATTTCTTATCGCGTACCGCGATGGGATTCGGGAGTCTCGACTCCCAGTTTTTTTCGCGTATCGCGAAGCCTTTCGCCATGGGTCCCTCGCGTACCGCGATGGGTACATTTACTTGTTTTTCGATTCCGATGATTCGGTTTCGCTCGTACTCGATTCCTAACGTTTATCCTAAACATCTAATGCATGGTTAGCACATAATCATATAATAACATATAAGTTTGATTAATCACCAACGTTCGTGAGACTCGTGTGTGTTTCGATAATTCCTCGAATTTTCTTTGGTTGTTTGTGCTCATATCTTACGAAGTGTTTGCACGCTTGATTAATCCTAATCAACATGTGATGAACAATTCAATAATTCCCCGAATTATTGTTTTGCGTTTGTGTTGTGTTTTCCACACTTGGTTTCCAAAACCAATGTGCTAATCTACGATTTGATAGTTCCTCGAACTATCGTTTCGTAGTTGTGTGTGTCTGACTCATCTAGTCAAACATAATTAAATGAAATGCAACAAGTATGAATGTGAAATATATAGAATTCAGAGTTGCAATTTACCAGAAATTGCCGGGTGTCACACATACTATCCTGATTTGCAATGCTATGCTGTCAAGAGAGAACAAGGGATTCAGTATTTCTAGCACCACCATGATTTCAAGACATTGCCAGGATTTGAAGTAAATCAACTTGCACGTTTGAAGATGCTTTACAGTGGAGATTCGGGGATGTCAGCTTGGTTCTCTAGACATATCCAGTATGAGTATAGGAAGAAGTGGATCAAATTCAAGGCTTAGGAGCCAGAAAGATATTATCATCCAGAGATCAATGCAGACACTCGCAGACACAAAGTCATCCTGAAGTGGCTGCCTCCAAAAGTTGTGAGGAAGATTCCTTTATGGAAGATGCGTCAAGAGTTCTTGGACAGCTTCCGATGGTGGTATTATAATGGGTAAACTACAGAGGAAGTGATTGTGTTGTGCAAGGACAACAAGTGGGATACAGAACGTATATTTGATCCTATGTGGCTGACGAATTTGTCCCTCAATGATGTTAAAGCTTTATGCATATGTCAGATCTTCTTTGACGTTGAAGACATGGAATAGGCTCTACAATACATGAGAGTTATTCAGATCTGCATTGTTTTTGGAATTCATGCTGGAACAGACTGGAAAGCTATATCAGACAAGTATTTCAAGAAAGATGATGAAAAGTGAAGAACTAGGTCCAAGGGGGAGTATGTTAGTGCAGTAGATGTCCCTAGTTCAGCTTTTGTATGATCTAAATTTGTAATGTTTATCTTATTAATAAAGATCAGTCTTTCTATATTGTTCTTTACTTTTTATTCAAGTTTATATGTGTTTGACTTTGATTGGCTTTGATTATATATGTCTTATAGACCCATTCATGCGAATGACCCTAAGAATGAGGTCATTCGGGCGAATGAACGCCTAGCGAGTGACTGGGGCGAACGAATGAGTCTTCTGCATGACTCATTCGGTTGACCAAGCTCATTCGGCTGAGCCATTCGCCGAATGAGTGATTCGGCCACTCTTTCGGCCGAATGAGTACAGTCTATATATACATGTTCAAACAGATTCAAACCTAACTTTTTCGAGTCTCCTCTCTTCCCAGAGCTCTCTAGTGTCATACCCTTAGGGTTTTGAGCAGTTCCTTGCTGTCCAACTTCGATTCTTGTGTTCGATCTTGATCCAAACGCTCACTCCTCATCGTCGGATCGCCACGGGGCCTGTTGATTTTGATTGGAAAACCCTGGAATAGGATTCCGCACTATTCCAGTGGATGTAGAGCAGATTCCTTGGTGAACCGGATTGTATCCGGGCTCCAAATTGGTCCTACATTCGGTCCGACTGCCGAATCTGGAAGCGATGGAACCGGTAATAATGGTGGTGGGAATGTTACAACAAATGGTAATGTAATCACATTGGTCAATGGCACGGATGCTGAAAAACGTAATAAAGGATGTGATTACAAAGCTTTCAAAGGTTGTGGTCCTCCATCTTTTGGCGGCAAGAATGATGCCGTTTGTACTCATGAGTGGGTTCAGGAAATGGAAGCAGTGACCAAGATCAGCAGTGTAGAGAGGATCAGGCAGTATTGTTTGCTGCACATATATTTGTGTCCGAAGCACTATATTGGATGGGAACCATTAAACAAGCTCATGGGGAGCAAGCTGTTGCAGCAATACGTTGGAACGATCTGAAGAAAATGGTTTTTGAAAGCTTCTGCCCAAGGGGTGAAGTTGATCGAATGGAGGTCGAGTTCCTAAAGATGGAAGCAGGAATAATGACACATCGGGAATACACGACGAAGTTTAACGAAATGTCCCGATTGGTTCCTGATTTGGTAAACACCTAGGAAAAACGCGTCAAGCACTACATCCAAGGATTTCCAGCTGAGGTTCGGAATGTTCTCAGAACGGCTGCACCGGGTGTATCAGTCAACCATGGAAGTTAGTGCAGCAATCTATGATGATGAGTATGGTGTGGGCGGTATGCCTGGCGAATGCAAAAGAAAGTGGTTTGACTTTGACTCAAAGCCAGAAGGCGTAGAGTCAAGGAAAAAATTCAAAGGTAACAATACTGGTAGATGTCGTAAATGCAATAAATATCATAAGGGAAGATGTTTGGCAAACATTTCAAATGTTGCAAGAAATCCAAACCCTCCTACATGCTATCGTTGTGGAAAGTAAAGACATATTTCCCCAAATTGTCTGGAAGTAAGAGATCGTGGTTGTTTTGAATGTGGGGAACTTGGGCATCGGAAGATTGACTGCCCAAGATTTAAGAAAAAGATGGAATCAGGAACACAAGCTGATTGGAGTTAAGATAATGGAGGAAAGGCTAAGGTGCATGCCTTCACGATGACCGCAGAGGAAGCCAAAATGGAGTCAGACGTCGTCTCGAGTACATTTCTTATTAATAACGTACCCGGAAATGTTTTATTTGATTCTGGTGCTAGTAGAAGTTTTATGTCTATTAGATTTAGTAAATTACTCAATAAGCCCCTCTAAAGTTTAGAGAAAAATTTTGAAGTTGAAACCACCATAGGTAAAACTGTTAAGATTTCCAAAATACATGAAGATTGCTACATAGATTTAGACAGATACTAATTTCATGTTCAATTGTTCCCACTAACGCTTGGAGGCTTCGACGTTGTTTTGGGGGTGGATTGGTTAGCCGAGAACAATGCTCAGATTGTATGCAACAAGGAGTTAATTCAAGTACAAGCACCAAATGGGAAGCAGATGAGCGCATATGGTGATCGCAACGGTTCGGCTGCGAAGTTATTTTCAATGATCAAAGCTCAGATGTGTATGGTGCAAGGTTGTAGAGCATACTTAACCTATGTGGTAGATGCTACAATGAAGAAAAAGGATTTGAAGGAGGTGCCAGTAGTATGTCAATTCCCAGAAGCCTTTCCTGAGGACTTGACAAATATTCCACCTGATAGAGAGGCCGAGTTTCGTATTGATTTGGTTCCAGGGGCATAGCCAGTGACAAAAGCTCCATATCGATTAGCTCCAACAGAAATGAAGGAACTAATGACACAATTACAAGACCTCCTCAATAAAGAGTTTATAAGACCAAGCATCTCACCTTGGGGTGCTTTGGTATTCTTTGTTAAAAAGAAAAATGGGAGCATAAGGATGTGTATCGATTATCGTGAGCTAAACAAGCTTACGGTAAAGAACAAGTATCCTCTCCCAAGAATTGATGACCTCTTTGATCAACTAAAGGAGCGAGCTGGTTTTCAAAGATTGATCTACGATCCGGGTACCATGAGCTGAAAGTTCGGGAAGAAGATATTCCAAAGACGGCTTTTCGTACACGCTATGGTCATTATGAGTTCTTGGTTATGTCGTTCGGATTAACCAATGTGCTAGCAGCTTTCATGGAGCTGATGAATTGAGTGTGCAAACCTATGTTGGACCGGTCTATGAGTGTGTTTATTGATGAAATCTTAATTTATTCCAAGAACGAAGGCGACCAGGCATGCCATTTAAAATAAGTTTTGGAAACTTTACGCAAGGAGAAACTATTCGCTAAGTTCTACAAGTGTGCATTATGGTTACAAGAAGTTCAGTTCTTGGGCCACGTGATCAACACCGATGGTACAATGGTTGATCCAACAAAGGTGGAAGCAGTAATGAAATGGAGTCCTCCTAAGACTCTAACAGAGATTCGAAGCTTCTTGGGATTAGCTGGTTATTACCGACATTTTATCCATGACTTAGCTAAAATTGCTTCACCATTGACTAAGTTGACTAAGAAAAAAGTTAAGATTCATTGGAATACACGACAACAACAAGCATTTGAAGAGTTAAAGTCAAGATTGACTTAAGCAACAGTACTATCCTTACCTGATGGTACATAATACATGGTTATTTATTCAGATGCTTCATATCAAGGATTGGGTTGTGTGCTCATGCAACGAGGAAAGGTCATCGCTTATGCTTCTCGACAGCTGAAGCCTTATGAAGTAAATTATCCAACTCATGATTTGGAACTGGCAGCAGTTGCATTTGCTTTGAAAATATGGCGTCACTATTTGTATGGTGTCAAATGTACCATCTACACTGATCCTAAGAGTCTCAAATACTTCTTTTAATAAAAGGATATGAATATGAAGCAGCGTAGATGGTTGGAGTTAATTAAAGATTATGGCTGTGACATCTTATATCACCCTGGAAAAGCCAACGTGGTGGCTGACGCTTTAAGTCGAAAGAGCGACAATTCTCCAATTCAGGTTAGGGCATGTCAAGTGGTAAAAACTCCAAATTTCCTAGACCAACTCAAGGAAGCTCAAGTTGAGATGTAAAAAGAAGAAAATGTATGTAGTGAGAGAATATTTGGTCAAGTGAAAAGTTTGGAAGAAAATGATTATGGGGTGAAGACTAGGTTTGGTCGAATGTGGGTACCACGTGGCGGTGATATACGAAAGAAAATTTTGGATGAAGCCCACAAGACTCGTTACTCTATTCACCCAGTGCAACCAAGATGTATCAAGATTTTAAGAAGCACTACTGGTGGCCTGCTATGAAGTTTAATATGCAATATGTGAATAGATGTCTAACATGTGCTCAAGTTAAAGTTGAACACCAAAAGCCGTATGGCAGGCTTCAACCACTAGAAATACCCAAAAGGAAATGGGAACATATTACTATGGATTTCGTAACAAAGCTTCCACAAACAACTCAAGGTTATGACACCATTTGGGTAGTGGTGGACATATTGACTAAAAGTGCCCACATTCTATCTATTCGTGAATCATATTCTTCAGAAAGGTTGGCAGAAATATTTGTGAATGAAATTGTGGCACTACATGGTGTGCATAGATCTTGATTGTGTCAGATAGAGATACTCGTTTCACCTCCAGAGTTTGGAAAAGTTTCCATGATACTATGGGATCTAGGCTATTAATTAGCACGGCATATCATCCACAAACAGAAGGTCAAAGTGAAAGGACCGTTCAAACTCTTGAAGATATGCTTCGAGCATGTGCTGTAGATTATGAAGGTAATTGGAATAAGCATTTACCTTTTACAGAATTCTCTTACAACAACAGTTATTGTCGCACCCCGGCCTTCCCGGCCTGAACGATTGGGCGTGACTCGACTGATCTTGCAGGATCGCAGTCTCCGGTCACACAGTTGCGAGACCTACATGTCTGGTTGCATATGTATATCCATTATCTTGGATAAAACAATTTTGTAAAATCAGAGTTACGGAAGTAAAGTATAAGTTATCAAAACAGATTTGTGTTCATAATTAGCGAAAGCGTTCATTAAACAATTTTCAAAATAACATCAGGTTACAGTTTGCGGAAGCGTTAAAAGGTGTTTAACAATGCACGACATATCAAAATAATAAATGTTCTTAAAAGCATAAAGCACTATAGTAGATGCATGGGACTCCATCCTAGCATCCTAATCCTTGTGTGCGTGCGTTAGCTACCTAAGAAAACATGTGTTAGTGCATATTTGTAATAGTTTGCTATTAAAAATTGTAAATTATTTAAAGTTTTGTAAAGGTTCGTCTAAAGGTTTGGCTTAGGTTCGTCTGGCCCACGAACCTATTAGTCTGATAGGTTCGGCAAACCTACAATCTTGTAATGGTTCGGCGAACCTATAGGTTTGGCAACCTAGGTTCGCCTAGCAAACCTAAGGGTTCGGCTGGCGAACCTAGAGGTTCGGCTATAGATAGGTTCGGCTGACAGCTGAATGTATATATAGAAGGTTTGTCTGAATTCTTCATAACCTTTGGTAGAGTTTCAAAAAACCTGAGTGTGATTCTGTATGTGAGAAACTTTCTTTATGAAAGAGTTGTAATCATTTGTTGATTAATACAAGAAGGTGTTTATGAAATTGCTTGTTCTTCATTGATATTTTAGAGATTAAACATGGATTCCGCACATGTTTGATTGTTCGCAGAACTTCTTGATTAGATCCTGATCCGATTTACCAAATTTACAGTGGTATCAGAGAATTTGGTGAGGTTCTACACAAGTTTATCAAAGAATTCAAGTGATTTGAAGGTTTTGAAGACTAGAAGATCAATTATGGCTCAAATTTCTTCTTTTCTTGTTTACTGATTGCTGTCTGAGTTTGATTTTATCATCAATTGTTGTTGAGTTACAACAATTCACAATTTGGTGGTGTTATTTTGAAGATTCAGAAGGATTTTTTTTTAAAGTTTTGGAAGGTTTCCCTCCAAAATTTTTGAATTTTGCTGTACAGGTTCGTGAGACGAACCTGTGGATTGCTGAACAAGAGGTTCGTCCAAGGTTCGTCCAAGGTTTGTCCTAGGTTCGTCCAAGGTTCGTCCAAGGTTCGTCTGGATTGCAAGGTTCGTGTGATAGTTTGTCTGAAGGTTCATTGCTATTTCAGCAGAGGTTCGTCTGGTTCAAGGTTTGCTTGTCTCAGGGTTCGTTTATCTCAAGGTTCGTTTGTGATCAAGGTTCGTGAGGTTAAGGCTTGCTACTCTAGGTTCATTTGATTATTGAAGGTTCGTCTATCTGAAAAGGTTCGGCAACTGATTTTTTTGAAAAGGTTCGCTGATTAAAAACTTGAAGTCATGTCAGAGATGTATGCAGCAATGGCTACTCAGAATTCCAAGATCCAGAGCATTTTAATTAGTGAAACAGAAGTGGGAAGTACCAACAAGGTGCCAAAGTTGTTAGATTTGGCTGATTATGACAATTGGAAGGGTCGCTTTGAAACTCATCTTAATGGCACGGACACTAATCTCTAGGAGGGGATTCTATCTCCATATGAGAGACCTAAAGTTGTGGGAACCGATTTATGTCAAACTTTTAGAGAGACTAGATGTTGATGAGCGTAAGAAGTGTGATTCAGAGAAAAAGGCTTAGTGGATGCTTAGTCAGGCTATTCCAAATCAAATATTACATCAATTTGATGAGCACAAGACTTCTTATGGTCTTTGGAATGCCTTGAAAGCTAGAGTTGGAGGTAATACAAATCTGAAGAAGATGAAAGCTACAGACATTCGTAAAGAATTTGATAACTTCAACTTCATAGGAAATGAAAGTCTAGAAGCTTTAATCACAAGATACAGACATCTGCTGACAGAAGTGAGAAAGTGTGGCATCGAATATTCTGAAGATGAGAAGATTGATTGTCTTGCTGATGCTTTACCAGACAAGTGGAGCTCTTTAGTGTTTATTTTAAGAGACAATTTACCAGGACTAACCTTGGTAGAGTTTGTTCAAAAGCTTGAGGAACAAGAGATGAAGGATAAAAGGAAAGCATGACGAGTGAATGTTACACAAGATCCTTCATTATATGGTGGTTCTGTAGTTACACTGCCTGCTTCATCTGCCAAAATTCAGATTGCATTTGTGTCTAGTACTTTTGATAGTACTCATGTTCCTTCTACATCTACAAGTTCTAGTTCATCTTATTCTAACAACGAGAAGAAGTCTGACCCGATACCACCTCCTGTTCAGCTCAATACTGTCAATCTGGGAAAAGTTACTGTTGAAGATGTTAAGGATCATATGTCTATTTTATCTTGTGTTGTCAGTGCATACGATGAACAAGTTGCAGGAAGGATTGGAAATGAAAATCTAACATTTGGAGACTATGCACAAATCGATGATGATGAAATGGAACTAATCGATACACAATGGGCATTGGCGAGTGTTATCCGAAGAATCAATCGGTATGAGAAGAAGACGGACAAGAAATTCACTTTCGACAGCAACACCAAATTTGGATTCAATCCAAAGTCTACTCAGTGTTATAACTGTGGTGAGCATGGTCACTTTGCAAGAGAATGCAAGAACCCAATGAAACAAGGGAATCTAAATCCGTTCAAGCCACAAGATACTTTCCACAAAAAGAAACAAAAATCCGATGATTCATCTAAAGCTCTTGTGAGTCAAGCTGATGAGGGCTATGACTGGGGGAAGCAGTACGATGAACTGATGGGTGCGTGTATGGCTTCGATGGAAGAAGACTTTGGAAAAGGCAAGGAGAAAGTGGATGAGGTAAATGAGGATTTGCTTGAGATTATTGATAAACTAAAGGTGATGAATGCTCAGCTAACAGCTGAACTGAAGGAGAGCACAGAAGCTAATAAGAAGCTGATTTTAAGAGAAAAATCTTTTGACAAGAAGACAATTGATCTTGGTAAAGAAAATGAAGATTTGAAAATCAAAGTTTAACAAAATAACTATTTGTGTCTGTGCATCTTGAATCAGTTCAGAAGTTGAAGGTGGAATTATCAGTAGCTAAATCTGAAGCTGAGTTACACAAGGGCAAGCCTGAAAATTACCAAAATTCAGCTTATGTCATCGATTACTTTGCGGGCATGAAAAGATCTTCGCATGATACTTCTGGAATTGGTTTTCATTCTGTGCCACATCCTCCCAGTTATGTATCAAGACCACAACTTGATCCGGATTTGGAAGTTAATCCGACTTCATTAAAGGAGATTGTGTCTGACCATGTAACTGAGGATGAGGGAAGTTCATCATCTCATGATAGTGAGTTTGTTGATTATGATGCTCCTATTATCGAGGACATCACAGATTCAGAATTTCCAGCTGATATTCTGAGAATGATTGGTCGGCAAGTTAATAATATAGAGAAAAAGAGTCCAAATTTTCAGAAATCAAAGTCTGAAATAAAATCAGCCGAGAAAGCAGTGGTCAAACAAAATGTTGTTTCCAAACCAGGATTAAATGTCAAAACTTCCTCCACTCTCAAAAGAACTGTGTTTGTCAAGTCTTCTACTACACAGAAAGGAGAGTCGAGTAGTGTTTTTCAAAAACAAAAGGGGTTTTCTGAAAAGGTTGATAAGAAGTTTGTCAAGGTGGTTGAAAAGGTAAATCAAATTGGGGCTGGAAACAAAGGAAAATCAAAGCTTTGTCAAACTCAAAATAATTTCAAGATAAAAGTCACTGGTTTGAGGCAAAATTTGTCATCTCCATCTGTTGTATCTAAATCTTTGGGTTCATTTAAGAGTTGTGATGAATCAAAACCAAAGAGTATTTCGCAAAGAAAATGCTACAGATGTGGGAGATTGGGTCATGTCATTGCTGATTGTGATTTGGATACTTGCCCTAGATTTCACTCTTTTACTCCACGAGAAACATGACAATGTTTTACTTGGGGTGGAAAAGGATATAATTCAGCAAATTGTCCAAATCATATGATCATGAAAAGTTCTGTAAATGACAGTCGGGTGATCCAATCTGGTGGGAGTCCTAGGAAAGTAAAGCCTAGTGAGGAGGAAATGAGAGTCCTCAGGAAATTTGATCCTGAATGTGTCTGGGTTAAAGAAGAAAAGAATCAGGAAAAGAAATTTTTTGATAATAAACAACATGTCCAAAAGTTGGTAAAAATGGCATCATCATCTGATGACGATTTCTATGACAATTTTTCTTCCAAATGATTTTCAAAACAAAATGTTAATTCGAACTATTTTTGGAAATTCAGACACAGGTCAGATGATAATTTTTTTGTAAGAAAGGATGAATGCTTGGAAGATGGGTCTTCACGCAGTTCATCAAAACCTAATGGCAGGAGGTTATTCAGGGAGACTCAACGCCGGAATGGCGGGAGTCATCCCTTTTGATACTGATCAAAAGTTTTAATTTATTGTGCAGGTGGCATTCATGGGCCAGATCAACAGTCGATGGATTGTTGATAGTGGATGTTCACGGCACATGACAGGAGAGTTAGGTTTGTTGAAAGAGTTCAGGCAAATGAAATGATGTTATGTTAATTTTGCAGGTGACAAAGGTGGTCAGATTACCGGGTGTGGTAGTTTGACTAATGGTAAAGTTTCCTTTGACAACGTGAATTACTGCAAGGAGTTAACTAACAATCTTTTGAGTGTGTCACAGATTTGTGACGAAGGTTATAAAGTGTCGTTTGATGATAAGAAATGTTATGTGCTTCAACAAGGAATTCAGATTCCTAAAGATTGGATTCTGATGACTACCGACAGGAGTAAGGATTTATATGTTTTGGACATGGCTAAGGCGGAAACGGTAAACAAGGTAGAGACGTGTCTGGTGTCGAAGGCAACCGAGCAGGATAAAAGGTCTTGGCACAGATGGATGGGTCACATACATATCAGGAAGATGAATCATTTAGTACACAATCAATTGGTTGATGGAGTACCGGTTAAACACTTTAAACTCCCTGATGTGTGTGTGTCTTGCAAGAAGGGTAAACAGAAAAGGAGGTCACATAAATCTAAAACAGTGTTTTTTATTGATAAACCACTGGAACTTCTTCACATGGATTTGTTTGGACCGATTAATGTGAAGAGTATCGGTGGTGAATCATACTGTTTTGTGGTGACTGATGATTTTTCTAGATTTTCATTGGTAATTTTCTTAAAATATAAATCTGAAACTTATGAAAATTTTGTTTCGTTGGTGAACAGGTTGGAGACTTTATACAAGTTGAGAGTAAGGCGTGTTCGATCAGACAATGGGACAGAGTTCAAGAATCAAAACATGGAAGAATTTTGTGATTCAAAGGGCATTCAGCAGCAATTCAGTGCACCATATGAACCACAGATGAATGGTGTAGCTGAGAGAAAGAATCGGACATTGATTGAGTCTGCTAGAACTATGCTCGCTGATTCTAAGCTCCCCATTACATTCTGGAGTGAAGCCGTTGCGACTGCCTGTTTTACTCTTAACAGAGTGCTAATTGTGAAAAGACATAATAAGACTTGCTATGAACTGCTTCAAAATCGAAAACTTAATTTGGAACACTTGGAACCTTTCGGGGCTCCTTGTACCATGCTTAAGAAAGATGCTAAATTCAACTCTAAGGTTGAAGAAGGTTTCTTCCTTGGCTACAGCCTGCCCAATAAACGTGTGTTTAACAAACGTATGGGTGTTGTGGAATTATGGTATAATTTGGATGTTCAAAGACATACACCTATACCTAAAGGCAAAGGACCAAATTGGCTTTTTGATTATGATAAACTTTTTGAGTCTTTTAACTTGTCTCCTAATGTTACTGATGATGAAATAACCTTGCAGATGTTATATGATCTGCAGAATTCTGATGATCAAGGTGTTTCTCATCAAGCTGAAGATAATCATCCAATAGAGGAAGGCACTTCAGGAGCAATGAATGATGATTGGTCATCTGATGATGATCAGGATGTATTTGAAGATGTTGTTTCTCATGATCAAGATGTTGATCAGAATATCATCAATCTTGATCATAATGTTGGAGTTCCGCAAGTGCCGGTTACGAGAGTCCATGTGAATCATCCTGTGGAGTAGATCATTGGAAATCCGTCTGCTGGAGTACAGACAAGACGTCAAGTTACAACCGAGGAGAGTTTGTACGTTGAGTTGGAGAGAACTCATGGAACTCAAGAGCTATGGATGCATTCTGCATTCATTTCTCAGATTGAGCCAAAATCTGTTACTGAAGCGCTGCGTGAGCCTGCCTGGGTAGAGGCCATGCAAGAGGAGCTGAATCAGTTTCAGAAGCTTGGTGTGTGGCATTTAGTGGATTTGTCAAAGGGAGAAAAGAAGATTGGCACCAGATGGGTGTTAAAGTGCAAGAGAGATGATAGAGGCGTGATTGTTCGAAACAAAGCACGTTTAGTTATTCAAGGATTCAAACAGGTCGAAGGAATTGATTGCGACGAAGTGTTTGCACCTGTGGCTCGGCTAGAAGCAATTCGATTATTTTTATCTTTTAATGCTCACAAGAAATTCAAAGTTTTTCAGTTGGATGTCAAGTCTGCATTCCTTTATGGTTCGTTGAAGGAAACAATGTACGTTTGTCAGCCACCGGGCTTTGAGGATCCTATTCACCAGGATCAGGTTTATATCCTCGACAAATCACTATATGGTCTACATCAGGCTCCTCATGCCTGGTATGAGAGACTCTCGACTCACCTTATTGAACACGGGTTCAATAGGGGTCAGATTGACAAAACACTGTTTATCGGGAAAAGGGCAAGGATATTATCCTTGTTCTGGTCTATGTAAATGACATCATCTTTGGATCTACCGATGAACAACTGTGTTTGGAATTTAAGGAGGTTATGATTGAGAAGTTCGAAATGAGTGCTATGTCAGACATCAAGTTCTTCTTGGGTTTACAAATTGATCAGACTGATGATGGAATCTTCATTCATCAGACAAAATATATTCAAGATGTGCTAAAACGGTTTAGCATGCTTGATTGTAAACCCATTTCCACACCCATTCAGCCCAATCACGAGATTGAGCCTGATATTAAGGGTAGTTAATCGATGCTACTTTATATCATGGAATGATCGGAAGCTTGATGTACTTTACTGCCTCTAGGCCAAATATTGTATTTACTACAAGTATCTGTGCTCGCTATCAATCTAAACCTATGGTGTCACATCTGATAATAGTTAAGAGGTTTCTTCGTTATCTGAAGGGTACACCAGACACCGGTCTGTGGTATCCTAAGGATGATAATTTTTACTTCAATGCCTATTGTGATTCTGACTATGGAGGATGCAAGACTGATGCGAAGTCCACTACTGGAGGTGCACAGCTTTTAGGGGAGAGGTTAGTCTCTTGGCAGTGCACAAAGCAGACATATGTTGCTACTTCAACCTGTGAGGCTGAGTATGTAGCGGCTGCCAGTTGTTGTTCCCAAGTCTTGTGGATACAACAACAGATGAGAGATTACGGTTTAAATTTTCTGACTACCCTGATTTATGTCGACAACAAGGCTGCTATTGCTATAACCAAGAATCTGTGTATCATTCACGATCCAAACACATTGATATTCGGTTTCATTTCATACGAGATTGCTATGAAAAGAAACTCATTGATGTGGTGAAGATACACACCAACGAGCAAAGTGCAGACCTTCTCACCAAGGCATTTAACAAAAATCGTTTTGAGTATTTACTCACATTAAATGGAATTAGGGTCATGGGTGAGGTAATTAAGAATCAACTTCCTTCGTAATCATTTTTATTGAATTAACATCAGATATTTTAATTTGTTGTTGTTTTGTGTTTTAGTTTTTAGGGGGAGAAAATTTTGAAAAATACAAAAACATTTGAAAAACCAAAAACACAAAAACATTAAAAAATTGAAAATTTTGAGAAATTGATTCGACCAAGTGAGAAATGATAGTACATTCTTTGCAATTGGAAGCATATATGTACCATTAAGAACATAAACATAAAGAGCAGTTACAATTACTAAGTATGATGTGTTAGTAGGTTTATAACTTAGTTAAGATGAATTTAAACAAAAGTTTGATTATGCTTTATAAGAAACAGATGCTTAGAATGCAGTACTTAGTTTTGTCTAGAATGAGTGGTAATATTTCTTACAAAATGTTTCTTGAACAAAAAGTCAAATGACTAGGATTGATTTTGTGTTTAATTTTCAAAAGAAATTCTAATTTTGTTTTTCTTTTATTTTAGTTTAAAGCTGTAACATTCTTTGTGTATACTTACGTATCGACCTGATTGTTATAGCTTTAAACAATTCAAGTTTGTTTTCTAGGTTCTGATTAAGATTTGGACAATCTCTGCGTATATGAAAATATCTAACTGATTGTTAAAAGCTTAATCTTAAATTATTTTTTAGTTCATTTTCTGGAACATTTGAGTATACGTAAGTATCAACCTTGATTCTACGAATTTGAACAAATTCAAATTGTTTACTATTTTGTTATTTTCAAAAAGAAATCCTGCTTTATTTTTCCATGATCAGACTAGTTAAAATTTAAGTAATAAGTTTCAAGAACATTTATGTTTGATTAGTTATCCACAAATCGGGGATGTGTTCAAGTAAATGGATATTATAAGGTATTTGATAATTTTGTTTGAATTGATATCTTGATTAAGTAATTAAACTTAAAAAGGACAAGTGTAGGACCAATTTGGAGCACGGAAACAACCCGGTTCCAATGGAGATCTGCTCTACAGCCTCTGGAATAGTGTGGAATCCTATTCCAGGGTTTTCCAATCGAAACCAACAGCAACCGTGGTGATTCGAAGATAAGAGATGAACGTTTGAATGAGAATCGAACACCACGAGCTATGAATCGAACTCGGACAGCAAGAAACTCTCAAATCTTTGGGGGTTTGACACTGGAGCACACAGAGAAGAATGAGGGTTCTCAGAAGTTAGGGTTGAAACGATTTTGAACTTGTATATATAGGCATCTGACATTCGGCCGAATGAGAGGCCGAAACAACTCATTCGGCGAATGACTTCTGTCGAATAGGTAATTCAGTCGAATGAGTCATTCGGCGAATGACCCATTCGCTGAAAATAGACATACTCTATTCTCATTCGGCGAATGACTTCATACTCTAGAGTCATTCGGCCGAATGAGCAATACTCATACTCAAATATATAATAAATCAAATCAAACAATAACATAATCATATAATCAATATTAAACATTAAGAACAATATAGAAAGACAACTTCCATTAATATAACTTGAATTTTACATGATGAATGTTACAAAATAGAACTAGGGACATTAAGTGCATCTACAAACTCCCCCTTGGACCTAGTTCAACTCTTGGAAGCGTCCTTCTTGAAATACTTTGCAGAGATAGCTTTCCAGTCAGCTCCGGCGTGGATCTTGAAAATGCTGCAGAGACGGATCACTCTCATAAACTGTAATGCTTGCACCATGTCCTGAACATCAAAGAAAATCTGGTGCCTAAACAAAGCTTGGACATCTTTGTGGGATAGGTTGGTCAACCACATTGGCTCAAAAATCCTTACAGTCTCCCACTGCTTGTCCTTGCAGAGTACAATCACTGCTTCTCCAGTACGACCGTCATAATACCACCATCGGAAACCTTCCATAAAATCTTGTCGCATCTTCCTTAGAGGAATCTTCTTCAGGACTTTAGGGGGAAGCCACTTCAGGATAACTTTGTATTTCCGGGTGTCTCCATCAATCTCAGGAAGATAATAACGTTCAGGCTGTTGAGGTTGGAAGTTCACCCATCGTTTACGGTACTCGTATTGGATCTGTCTAGAAAACCAAGCAGACATCCCTGAGTCTTCACTATAGAGCATCTTCAGACGAGCTAATTGATTTACTTCAAACCCAGGCAACGTCTTGAAGTCATGGGGATGCTTGAAGTAGTCTATTCCTTTCTCTCTCTTCACAGCATAACATCCAAGGTCGTGGAAGTATGCCCAGCTAAGAATCTGACCTCCAGCTTTATAGCCTTTGGTCCTATAGACTTTCTTATGAGTAGCTGGCATCTTCTCTGTACTTTGCTTCTTTAAGACCTTCCAGTAAGCTTCCCATTCCTCTTTCCTTTTCTTCTTCTCATCGGCTTCAGATTTGCTGGCTTCAACTTGTTCTTCCAAATACCTGACCAGAAGATTTTCTGTCTCTTGATCAAACTGGTCAGTAAAAGTAGGCAGCTCAGCTTCAGCCGATGTATACTTGGGATACTCCTCATCCGTAATATCCTCCAGAATAACCTCATCTATATCATCAAAAGGTTCTGGCTCTGTCTCATCAAAAACAGGAACAGAGGTATCGTCAGTGATCACCTCATCAGGATTTAACCTGAATAGCTCAGCTATTTGTTCCTTTGAAAGGCAGTGAATGATTTCTCCCTCCTCCTTGTCGTAGCTGACTGAGTGCTGTATAATGCCTTGAGCGTCCAGAATCATAGTAAGAGTCTCGTCTAACTGACGTCTCACAGGCACAGCTTCTACTTCCTCAGTCGCTACAGGTTCGGCTGTCTTTGAGGGAGACGAAGGAGGAGGAGCCTGTTACTTCTTGTCATTGGCCTTCTTGGACCAGATCTCAGAAGATGGAGGGGCTTGATCATCATCGTCATCATCATCATCAGTACTGGATGACCCAGAAGACCCACTCCTAGATCCGTCCTTGTCTTCATCATCAGATTCAGCATGTTTCTCTGAATCCTCATAATCTACCTGTTCCTCCTCAGACTCTTCTTCTTCATCTTCCTCCTTGTCTGATTCATCGGAACGTGCTGCAGAGCCTTCAATCCGTGGAGTACTATCCTTGAGACTGTCGATCTGATCTGCTAATCGAGCATTTTCAGTCTCTAAGGACAGTATCCTATCACTGAAATTTGTTACTGTCAGGGCTAGCTGATGATGCTCATCAATGTATTTCAGCAGCTGCTGCTCCTGTTGAGCAGACCTAGCCCTCAGATCAGCCCTTTGATCTGCAGCTTGAATCAGCAGAGTGTCCTGCTCCTCCACTCTCTTGGTGAGCTGAGCAATAACAAGCTCTTGCTCCCTATTCTTCTTTTCCTGTTCCATACTCCTCTCCATCAATCTGAGTACCATACTGTTCAGTGTGCACAACTGATCAACAACTGACACAGTAGGTATAGACATATTGTAACATCAGTGCCGGAACCGCCACCGGAACAGTGATCTCTACAGCATATGAACAGTAACCAGGTACGAATCATATACATTTCAGTATGTTTCATTATTCATATCATTTATCATTGTCATTCTGTGTGACCATAGAACAAATTCAGAAACATTTAACAGAAACACAGTTCAGAACAAGGGTTCTTGAGTCAGATAATTATCTGGCAACACAGAATCATCATGTGATTAATTGTTAGGATTTATTATATATAAACGTATGTGAGGCCTTATAGAACAGAACACACGAACATTGTTATGTGAATGCTAAACCAACGGGTTATTCGTATAGGTGACGATCTGTACGAATGTATCTAAAATTTTAACGTTCTGAATGATGTTCTATAATTAGAAAACAAGATTGAAAAGTATAGTTATCGCCGTGTTCGTAAGAGTGACGATTCAAACGAATACGCGCGACGACCGTACTTTTCGATTTAAACAGTTAATTAATATTTTAAATTTAAAATATAAAAGATATTAGTTAATTTATTAGGAATCACAACCTAGAATAATTAAGTGATTTATAATTTTACAAACCGCGTCACTTCGTCGCGAAAACTACGCGAAACGACACAGCTAGTTACGCGAAACCGAACAAGACTAAACTACCCGGTATGTGTTAGACATTAAAGGGCATTTAATTTCCCATCTACCACCACCATTTTCTTTTTCCCCTCCCTCTCTCTAAAAAGAAATTCATCCAACTTCTCTCTACAAGTTCATGACCATTTCTCGTCGGATTCAAGCTATTTTGGTTTCATTACAACCCTCCCATCGTGGAGATTTCAGGAGTACAACTTATTCAAGCTTTCATCCACGAAATTTGAGGTAATGTTCAAGTTTAAACTCGGTTTATAGGGTTTTTCACGAGTTCATGGGGTTTTGTTATTATAATTAATGATAAAAACTTACAACACTTAGATGAATCACGTAATCAGCTAGTAGAAGCTAGGGACTTGTATTTTAACAGGTTAAGCTCGATGGCAGCCGGTTGTGATACAGGTTCGTGAAGCTTAGTCGGCCGAAACCTGATGATCCTTGGCCGAACATTTCTGGTTGGAGAACCCTGCAACGAACCTTGCATGGTCTCTGCAACGAACCTGGCATCTGTACTCGGTTTGTCAGCCGAACCCTAGGTCACCTGCAACGAACCTGGAGGGTATGGGTCCCGAACCCTGCAATGCTGACAACCGAACCCTGGTTCACGAACCCTTAGTTGTCGAGCGAACCTTCTTGTTAGCCGAACTATGGTCATCTAACCGAACCAGTGTCTCACCTGCACCGAACCTACGGGACTCATGCAAGGAGCCTGTGACATCATTTGAGCTAGCCAAACCTTAAAGGTTCGTGGAAATTGAGGCATGGCCGAACCCCAAGGGTTCGTTGGTGGCCGGGTGATAGCCGAACCCTATATATTGTTCAACCTAGCCGAACCTTAGGTGTTCCTCACAAAGGGTTCGCTGCCTTAGGGGTGTTAGAACTAGGATAATCACTAAAATTCCTTGATGGCATGGCACATAGGGTTGGTATACATGAGCATGCATGAGTAGGGTAAGTGTGTGTGTGCATGGGATAAGTGTGTGCATGGGAATGACATGAAGTATCAAATTTTGTGTAAAACTTGTGCTATTATGAACTAGAACATCAAGAACTACTAACAAGAGTTTAAAGACTAAGTATGGATCAAGGCTACTAAAGTATGCCTCATAGAATATGTTATAAATAACAAGTAGTTAGAGGTGAGATTTACATGGGATTATACAAGGAATAACCAAAAGGTTGTCAATGGGCTTAAGAGGGCCCAATAGGGCTTAATTAGGCCCATCATACCTTAAGTGGTTACTTAAACTCAAATAATGATGTATCAATTAAGGAAAAAGACATGGTGAATTTATAAGAGTTTGTTTAATAACTTCTAAAGTTTTAATTAGTTTGAAATGTGAATTATAATGGCATCGTTTTCTTTTAGTTAAATTTTGTTATAAAAGATTAATTGTAATGCTTTGGTTTAAATATTTATTTGAATTGATTGAATTGGGACTTTGTTATAAAATAGACAATGAAAATTTGTCTGGATTTCAAACATAAAATAAAGGAAACTCTGCCGAAATTTTCTAAAATATAAAAGTAAGCTATTATAACAAATCATGGGATTTGGGATCATAAGAAGGGTAATTAAGATAGAGTAGATCTTAGATACACTTAGTACTAAGAAACTTAGTTGCACGCACAACAAGACCCAAACCTTAGGCACAACGACTACTATGCGTACTTATTGTATTTGAATTCTATTAAAATAACTCAGGAACTGAAGAAACTTAGCTTACATACAGGAGCGCGCATTTTGTGTTAGATCAAATTACATAGCAGCACAGGTGAGTTCATTGCCCCCTTTTCTAACATTTTTGTTTTAAAACGCGGGGCTGAGAAGTATGCGTAAACTGTTTATTTAAATTGTGTACTTAAATGCTTTTAAATTTATATGTTTTACATATATATAAATGTTATCCTAGACCATGTCTAGGAAGATTTTATGCAGGTTTACTAACTGATTTACTTATAAATTAAGTGAATAACCAAGTTAAACTAAACATTTCAACAAATCAAAACATTTCAAACGAATCAAACTAGACATTTTGACAAAACAAGTGTGTGAGTTCAAGGGATCAAACGAAACATTTTGACGGATCAAATGGGTGTTTTCAACGAATCAAATGGAGCATTTTTGACAAATCAAGTGGGTGAGTTCAACGAATCAAACGAAACAATCTTTGCAAAGACAATATTCAATGTTCTACAAATCTAGTGTTTGTTGAACAATGAATCAAGTGTACAGTTGATCAATGAATCTATGATTCTATGATCAACGAATCAAGTACATCTTGTAACAGAATCAGACGAATCAATAAATCATTTTCAAGGGAAAGCCTGGGAAATATCAGAGATAACATACGCCAAAAACAGACGAAACATAAAATCCTGCATTTCAAGAAGTCCTAGCTAGACCGTTTGACTTGTAGGTCGTATGTTTGAGGATATTTACAGATTTCCTAACTACTAAGTACCTAGATTGACAGACTAGTCTACTCGAGTATGACCAAAGGCCCCAATCAATAGGACTTAGATTTTATTAAGTGTTTATTTATTTATTTAATTAAGCATTTATAACTGTTTATACAATTACTGTAGTTGATCATAACATGTGATGAACTTGTGGAATCAACATGGATTTCAAATGATTGTAAATACAGGGAAAACAAACAGAAGAACTTATGGGATTTTGTTAAGGGTAAAAATGCTTAATTATCATTAACAGCAGTGTCATATGCATATTAGTATGCGGTGGGATGTTGGCTAGGGCTTGTCCCTTACATATGCCCTATATATAAGCATACCGATGTGGATATTACATGTGGTGTTAATGAGGTTAGGGTCTTTACCAAAGGAGGCTTCAAATCATTTCATATCATTTTCAAACATTAAACAATATGAACTCACCAACCATGTGTTGACTTTTATTTCTGCATGACTTCTCAGGTGACGAAAAGGTTAATTAAGAAGTCATTTCTTTTGGACTAGGAATTCAGATAGAAGACTTAGTATTTTGGACCTGCATACTTTTGAAGACATCATTATACAATTTATTTTGTATATATTGTGTAAATACAAGATAGTTATTTTATGATGTTTACAATAGATTTACATTGTTAAATTATAAACGATACTGATGTAATTTAACTTTGTAATTCTATTATCTTAGCATTTCTCATTTATATCATGTGCAATGTAAACAATCTGATCACTTCCGATTATCACTCACGATATCGCGCCCCGGGAACCTTCCGCCCGACGGGGACTCCGATCCTACCCCGCCGGCTCGGGGTGTGACACATATCAGCACGTGAAATATGGGGGCCTGAGTCACCGAGGGGGTCAGAGGGGCGGTAGTGGCACGAACATGAGTTGCCCTTGACCTGGTCAGTGAAGAAACTGAAACAGCTGCTACTGTTGTAACAGTAGTTGTAGCAGCCGTTATCAATTCTGACCTTTTCTGGAATGAGAACCTCGACCTCTTTCCTCTCATGGCTCTGGAAGATGTAGACAGAACAACAGCAGTAGTAGCAGGAGCAGAAGACCGAGGAGGTGAGGGTACATCAAACTCTGGAATAAAGGAATGATCAGCAATCTCCTCTATCTCTACTTCACTCCTCTTTCTCTTTCTCATCTCCATTCTTCCTCCTTCCATCACTTTCTCAAACTCATCATCCTGAGTCTCTTCAGAATCCGAACTGTCAGCCACATCAGCACCACCCTCACCCTCATCTTCACTTGAGTCCTCTGACTCATCACCACCTTCAGAAAAATGAGGAACTGTAGCATCAAGAGAAACAGACACTGTGGAGGTAGTAGTAGTTAAGAAATCCAGCTCCATCAGTGAATAAATATCAACCTCCTCTTCATCTGCAGCTCTAGAGGTACTGACTGCAGCACTAGCAGTAACATCAACAATCTCAACCTCTGTGCAACAGAAGTCTCATCAACTGTGCTCATGACCACAGTGCTCACACCTGCACCACCAGCACCTTCATCATCATCATCATCTGCACCATCATCAGGTACAACAATATCCTCAACATGTGAGTCGGACTCATCGTGTCTCCATATACGACCAGCATGAGCTCTGTAATCTGGACTAGATGACCAAATAAAGATCGAGATGCTGGTTTCCTCTCTTTGCCTCTATATGACATCACCCTATTGAGGGTGAGGTCATTCATGTGTTCCAGCTTGATGACATCAGCATTAATCTTCAGTAGATCAGGTAACTGAGCATCAATCAACTGCTGCAGAAACCTGGGATACATCAGAAACTTCTTGTCCCCCTTCAGTGTCACATTCTCCTTCATGTGAGAGAAGACCATCTCAGAGAAGTTGAATGGCCTGTTCAGCACCAGGGCGACAAAAGCACACTGTATTGTCTCTCGCATGTCATCAAATCCTCCTCTCCTGGATCCTAGACAATGAATCAGTACGTGAGCAAGGTACTTGAATTGCGGAGACATATATGCTTTGTTGAGAATTCCTGCTCCAAGATCGCCTTCGTACTTGCACCTCATAAAGCAACCACGAACTAGATAACGGTCCAGCAGATATGGCTGATCAGGTGTATCCTGGAAACCACAAACTCTCCTAATGTGCTCAGCTGACACAACAATATCATGTCCCAGCACCTTCCCTCTAATCACAGGAGGTTCAGCCTCGCAATCTATATCAGCAGAGGCCCAGAAATCCTGCTGATGAGAACGATATAGCACATGCACAGTAGATATAGCAGCAAAGATCCTCCAACGCCTGAGAAAAGTAATAATCTCAGTGTAGTGCTTGGCGTTCGGAGTGTCGAGATCCAAGTGTGCATAAATGTTGTTCTTCGTCAAAGATTTGAATCCAGGCATTCTGAAAAATCATATAAAGACATATTAGAACCATTCAGATAACTTGAAAAGTTGAAATCAGATAAAAATCAGTACTTAGAAACATTTCAGACTGATTGGCCGAATGACATTTAATTTTGGCGAATGAACACATTCGCCGAATGAGTCATTCGCCGAATGAATTCCATTTGGCGAATATAGTTCATTCGCCGAATGAGCTTCATCAACTAATACATTCGTCGAATGAGTGTCATTCGCCGAATGAGCTTCAACGAATGAGACATTCGTCGAATGAGAGTCATTCGCCGAATGAGACATTCGCCGAATGGTGTCAAATTCAAACCCTTATTTATCAGAAGATCAAATCAGTTCATAAAACTTGTATCTACATTCTCAGAAACGACTGACTAACAAGTTTAAAACATGTCAAAGTTCGTTTTAAGTTCTTTTTGACCATTTATTTTAGGGGCG
Source organism: Mikania micrantha (assembly GCA_009363875.1). Classification (NCBI taxonomy): domain Eukaryota; kingdom Viridiplantae; phylum Streptophyta; class Magnoliopsida; order Asterales; family Asteraceae; genus Mikania; species Mikania micrantha. The sequence goes on along the minus strand of CM018692.1, from coordinate 83,401,873 downwards.
AATCTGTAAACCCTAAAATCCTAACAGAGGTTCGGAAATCGATGATTTCATGGCTGAAAATTGACGATATTTGTTCCCCAAGTACCTGAAATGATAGTGAACAAGATTATCAGAGGCTGAGTTCGTGAAAATCAAGAACAAATGATCGACTGAGTAAAAGGTGTATCGGGCGAATGTGAACACACAGTTACGGCGAAAGAGCTTTTGATCGAATGAGCTCTTTCGGCCGATAGAACACTTATATAGGTTCATTCTTTCGCCGAATGAGTCAGACGAAAGGGCGGTTGAAAATTCAAACACATTCGCCGAATGTAATTGGCGAATAAGACATTCGTCACAACTCATTCGCCGAATGAGAATGTCGAATGAGTCATTCGACACACATTATTCGCCAAATGAGATATACTCTATCACAATTGATTCGGTCGAATGACTCATTCGCAGAATGAAGTCATTCGGCCGAATGAAAGAATTTCAAACTTCATTCGGGCGAATATGAAATTTTAACACCCAAAACACAAACTTTTTCAAGATTTTACATTTTGAACATCAAAATTTTGGACACTTATGAAGATATGTCTGGTTGGTTTAGGATTCAGATGTGACAGACATCCGAACCTACAAATGATCATCTAAACTAAAATTGAAAATAGAAAATCTTTTTGTATTTTTCTAAAACAGAAATTACAACTGTACAACTAGTAACTAAAGACAAATAAGCACATATTTTTGTGAGAAGTCTACTGATAAAATAACACATAACTCTAATCACATCACATCAGCTTTATTGAATGTTTCACCTCAAACACAATTGTATTATGATACGATTATTGATATGTTTGTCCAGTTTAAAACCATACAATACACAACTACTAAAAAAACTTTATGATCACTCATGTTTTCTGATCGAGTTCCCCATTTCATTTTACCATTAACGATCAAAATCAGTTTATAAATCATTTCTGCATATCTTAATACCAGTCATCATAAATTCAATAAGATTTCAAATTTATTATCTTTTTGTATTTTTCTTGTTTTATCCAAATGGACGGCTTCAGCTAGGTTCGTCCCAGCAATATGGCACGTGTATGGAATCGAGCTTAATTTGTTCAAGTATTTCTCAAGCTTAATACCAGCTTGCATTTATTTTTCTTCAAGCTTAATACCAGCTTGCTTTTCTTTTTCTTCAAGCTTAATACCAGCTTTTTTTGTTTTTCTTTAGTTGAAGCCTCATTTGATTCCATGATGACCGGTGTATGCTTGATTTGAGTCAAAAACTATTTCTCACATAAATGGCGTTATAAAACAGATTCCATAAATCAGACTTTCTAAGTTATCACAAGCTGTTTATTCATTTGTAGAGTTGGCCTATCAGTACATCACATCACAATTTTCTTGTGTGTTCAGCTTACACATTCAATTCAGCTTCTATATCATGATAGATTAATGTGTCACTTTTTCAAAGAAAGACCATCTCAATTTTAACTTTTTCAATTGTTTTTGGATTTTTGAATTTTTCAAATGTTTTTGGTTTTTCAATTAACAACTATCTCCCCCTAAAAACCTAAAACAGAAAATCTTTTTGAGTTTTTTTTTAATTTAAGAAAAGAAACTAGACAAGAAAACTGAAATAAAGTAAAATAGACGAAACAAAAATTATCTAAGAAAGACGATGATCATTTGTTAGATTCAGATGAAGGTAGGACTTCATCCTTCTGGAAAACACCATTAGCCGATAACAGATATAAAAATCTGGGTTTATCAAAAGCTTTTGTGAAAAGATCGGCTTTCTGGTGATCGGTGTGAATCTTAACAACATCGATTAATTTCTTTTCAAAACAATCACGTATGAAGTGATATTTAATGTCGATGTGTTTTGTTTTGGAGTGCTGAACAGGATTCTTAGTGACAGCTATGGCAGCAGTATTATCAACATATATAGGAGTGTTAGAAAAATGTAACCCATAGTCCCTGAGTTGCTGTTGTATCCAGATGATTTGAGAACAGCACCCGTGGTGATTCGACGGTAAGAGATGAACGTTTGAATGAGAATCGAACACCACGAGCTATGAATCGAACTTGGACAGCAAGGAACTCTCAAATCTTTGGGGGTTTGACATTGGAGCACACAGAGAAGAATGAGGGTTCTCAGAAGTTAGGGTTGAAACGATTTTGAACTTGTATATATAGGCATCTGACATTCGGCCGAATGAGAGGCCGAAACAACTCATTCGGCGAATGACTTCTGTCGAATAGGTAATTCAGTCGAATGAGTCATTCGGCGAATGACTCATTCGCTGAAAATAGACATACTCTATTCTCATTCGGCGAATGACTTCATACTCTAGAGTTATTCGGCCGAATGAGCAATACTCATACTCAAATATATAATAAATCAAATCAACCAATAACATAATCATATAATCAATATTAAACATTAAGAACAATATAGAAAGACAACTTTCATTAATATAACTTGAATTTTACATGATGAATGTTACAAAATAGAACTAGGGACATTAAGTGCATCTACAACAAGTATACTGACAATCATCTTCGATTTGTAATTTGCTAATAAATATATTCATTAATTCAATCAGATGTGTTGATAATTGTAAAACAATATGATCTCATGTCTGGATTTTTCTCATACAAAAAGATTTGATTTTTTTTGTTGTTGTTAGTATAGTTAGATTTGTTAAATTTGTAGTTTAATTGTTCTAAAAATTTGAAAAATTACAAAAAGATTTTATTTTTATCTGATGATTAAATCAATAATTTTTTATTATTTGTTTGACTTTGGAACAATTTAAACATGAATTTGTTTTTGAAATTTTAAATAAATCAAATTTTTAAAAGGTTCGCCTGATGAGGTTTGTGAGAAGGTTCGTCCATCAGGTTCGTTGGACAGGTTCGTTGATTAAGTTCGTTGGACAGGTTCGTCATTTTCATATTTTGACATCCACGAACCTGCAAGACGCGATTTTTAGAATTTTGATTCTGGACCTCCGAAGCTTTTTGCTTTACATCATTAGACTCGGATTTGATTTGTGAACAATTTTAGGTATAGATCTTTGATTTTGACCGGCTAGATTAGGAGAAGTGACTGGTTTTTAGGATTTTTAATCGAACCATGTGTGTTTGGGTTAAAATCTATTAAAATCAAATTTTCTGGAAAAATTGTTTTCATAAAAGTTGTTCATCGTTGAGTTTCGAACCTTGGAATATAATTTTTTTCAGTGATTTTGATGATTTGAAAATTTGATTTTGAAAAGAGAAAGGTTCGCTGGATGAACAAGGTTCGCTGAATGAACTAAGGTTCGCCGAACGTTGAAGGTTCGTCTGAATCTAATAGGTTCGTGGCGAACCTCTGGATTTCAAAAGAACCGAACCTTATTGGTTAAAGTTCGTTTTGTAACACCCCGACCGACGGCGGAATCATCGGGATGCCACGAGGGATGTGTAGATTGTTCAAAAGCTCATGGGCATCTAAAATCATATCATCATATATCATTTAATCAACCACAATAATTACACAAAATTCATGTTCATCATGAAACAATTACATCAAATACACAAAAGATTTAGTTAAACTAACTAAACTCTAATCGCCAGAAATTTAGTTAATTAACTAAGTCCAAGAATCCTATATGATGATGATGTCCAAAATAGAAGAGATCATCCTCTTCATCCTACTTGTCTCCATCACCTGAAACATGTAAGAAAATCAAGTGTCAACTACAAAAGTAGTTGGTGAGTAATCATAAGTTTTTATATTTAAAAATATTTTAGTAAAAATGAGTTTGAAAGTTTATGCTTAAAAGGGTTTTATAAAATGCTTTGTTTTAAAACGAGTATAAAACTTATGATCTTCTTGAGAAAATCCATATGAATACCTGTATGAGATAATCCAACACACATCCATCAATTCAACAACCAAACACATACACAATCACATAACCACATAACCAAATCAATCATAGCCAATCACAAATAATCATAATCAAATATAAATAATCAATCCACAAACTAATCAACCAATCTCATCAACCATATTCTCAAATAATGTTCGTGACTATACATGATCATCTTGTAATTAACATAAGTCAAATACATGATTCATGGAGTGGTCGCTAACCACGTGACAATACATGAAGCCAAAGCAAATAACCGAAGTCAAAGGCAATGCTTCACAGATGTGGAAACCATCCACGTGACAATACACGATATCAAAGCAATTAACCGAAGTTAAGAGCGATGATTCTCGGGATTTGTGACAATACTTGTAATCTTTGTTATTGACCTAGATCAATAACAATGTTTACATGGATATAAGATAATAAGAGATAATCCCATAATAATGATAATTTCAAATGTGAATATCATATTGATAAACAGGTATTAACCTTGTGTTATCAAAATAATATTTAATTTGGTATACATGTTTCACCTCCGGGTTTTAAAACCAAAAACAGTTTAAAGAAAGGGAGGTTATGAGAACTCACCTGAAGTCCTTAGTATATATTTGTTCTCGTATTATGCGCGCTCGCGTAGATAACTCACAGCAAGTCAACAATCTGTAATTATATTTTATTTCGCATTCATAAGTACATTTTCATCATTTCCAGTTAGTGCCCTTTTAATTCCTTAAGTGTTTAGTTACTTAGTTTATTTACTCTAAGTTAACTTGTAACACCTAAGGCTTATAGATGATCATTGTAACATTTAACTTAGACATGTAAATTTCTATCATTTAGGGTTGACAGTTATTGGCAACTCGCATGTTCACTATTCATAATTAAAGGTGCTAAAGTATTATCTTTATTCATACACCCTCATATATACATGCATGAGTTCATCATCATATCATCGTTAGATTATAAATTCCCCTTTTTAGTTTCATGAAATAACATTTAAGTTATTCTCATGAAGATTTCAAGTTATAACAATTCATAACTTAAAGTTAATTTATATATGTATATATTATAGAAGATAATTATCATTTGTACTCATGCATGCATGTATTACCCCACCATGTTGCTCTTGAATCGTCCTTAACCCTAGATTCAACAATTTAGTGTGGTTACACAAAGGTGGCAGCGAACCTTTAGGGTTATGGCCGAAGGTTCGGCCCCTAGGACACAAGGTTCGTAGCCTATGGTTCGCTATCCCAAAGTTCGTGAGGAGAGGGTTTGTCAAGGCCACAAGAGGGTTCGCTGGTTTCAGCCACCCCTGATGGTTCGCTGCTTGGTGTAGGTTTAGGGTTCGGCTAAGATGTGGTTCGTGACCCGCCTAAAGAGTTTGCAGCCAAATGTAGGGTTCGTTCAGACCAGGGTTCGTCCAATTGCAGGGTTTTCCCGCCCGTTGATGGTTCGCTCACCATGACCAAGGGTTCGTTCTCTTAAACCCTGCAAGGGTTCGTCGGCCTCATGCTGAAGAGGGGTTCGTTTCTCATGGATAGCTAGGACAGGGCTCGGCTGGAACCTTGCAGGTTCGCCGATCTGTACCTCCTTCCACGAGCTGGAATCCGATCCCCACCTCCTCCTATCCATGGGCTTAGTCTAGAAACCGATTCATAATCTCCTTAGACCGAATATCGGCTCGATTAACACGTGTGAAATCCAAAGATGATAAAAGCATGCTCGATTAGGGTTTTCAAGTCAAAACCGAAAAGTAAACTAGAGTTCTCACCTTCAAATCGTGATAATCCTTGGATTTTCTTGTATCTTCTTGCTCCTCTTGATCTCACGAACGCGTGGAGTCCAAAATCTTGTGATTTCGTTTAGAAACGAGCTTGCAATGTTAGAGAGAAGTTGGGTATGGTGAGGGTGATGAACCTTGAGTGGTTTAGAGAGAGAAATGGTCTTGCCAAAAATGAAGGAGAAAAGAAATAAGGGACTTTTATAGTCCGGTCGATCCCCGTGTGTCCGGTCTCGTTTTTATCGCGTTAATCATAATAAAACATTCGATTCTTAAGCGTTATTCTTATTCAAACATAATGCGTTTAAATAATATGATTTCATTAATTACATTGATTTTAAATAATCCTTCCCTCGAAAATGTTCTTGTTAACTACACGTGAAATGTAATAACACGCTCGGTTTTTCTAACGTAGCATATTTAAAACAATAAATCATTTTAAATAAATTGGTTTTGTTTAAATAAAATAAGTTTAAATAATTTGTCTCGTAAAATAAATTCCGTTCTGTTTTCGTTAAATAATTATTTAAATAAATTAATTTATTCGAAAACATTTTAGGTTGTGATTCCTAATAAACGTTTTTAGTTTTCATTTAATAATTTAATATCGTTCCATATTATTTAATTATCTCGTCGAAACGCGTTACTCGCGTACGTATTCGTAAAGATCGTCACCTTTGCGAATCCGACGCTCGTATCGCATTTCGATTTGATTTATTATTTATGGAATATCGTTTCAGTATACTATTCTTAATAATTATATTCGTGTGAATCGTCACCCACGCGAATACATTTATTAAGTTAACATTTCTGAATTAATATTCACGTTTAAGTAATGTTCGTAACCTCACTTCGCGTAATTAATTCCCAATATTTATTATCTTTAATATTATCATTTCCCAAACCAAAACCCACTAAACCCTAGTCACTGACACATCCATGATAGACCGAAATATGCATATATATAGGGCATATGTAAGGGTCAGTCGCAACTGCCCTAGCCACCGTCCCACCGCTATTTCGATAAACAATGTCCATGGGTCCTTGACTATGTTTAGCAACCAGACTCAAACAACTCCCAGTTCCAATCCCAATACATACTTAAACCAATAACCATCATCGTCAGTGATAAGTAACTGCGATAAACACTACAGGCCTGTTTAGTTGAATTCAACTAAATTTCCTGTGGTTTACGCGTATTATAAATCGTAGTCATGCATACCAGTACAGTGATAATATCAGTAGTGAAAATCAGTAATTCATAATCATCAATAATTAATAAATCTCCGGTCGTAACAGTACATTCGTACGGATGTACGGACGTACGGACAACCGAAAGTACAGTGATGTTACAGTCTCCCCTAGTTAAAGGAATTTCGTCCCGAAATTCAACTTGGAGTGACCGTAGTAAATAAATGTGGGTACTTAAGCTTCATCTGATCTTCTCGCTCCCATGTGAATTCTGGACCCCGCTTCGATTCCCAACGTACTTTGACAATTGGAATTCTACTGCGTTTGAGCTGTTTAATCTCCCGATCCATTATCTCCACTGGTTTTTCAACAAAATGCATGGTATCATCGATGCGGATGTCATCGAGTGGTACCTGAAGATCCTGATCAGCTAAGCACTTTCTTAGATTGGACACGTGAAACGTTGGATGCACATTACTAAGTTCAGGAGGAAGTTCCAATTTGTAGGCAACCTTCCCGATCCGTTCAAGAATCTTAAAAGGGCCAACGTATCGTGGAGCAAGCTTCCCCTTCTTCCCAAATCGAACAACGCCCTTCCAAGGCGATACTTTGAGTAATACCATATCTCCCACTTCAAACTCTAAAGGTTTTCTTCGTTTATCCGCATAACTCTTCTGTCGACTGCGTGCAGCTAACAGATTGTCACGGATCTGGCGGATCTTGTCAGTCGTTTCCTGAATAATCTCGGGACCAGTGATCTGCGAATCGCCGACCTCGGTCCAACAAATAGGTGACCGACATTTCCTGCCATAAAGAGCTTCGAACGGCGCCATACCAATGCTCGCGTGATAACTATTGTTATACGAGAACTCAACCAATGGTAGATGGCTATCCCAGTTGCCACCGAAGTCGATGACACAAGCTCTCAACATATCTTCCAATGTTTGAATCGTTCGCTCCGTTTGACCATCCGTTTGAGGATGATATGCGGTGCTAAGATCCAATCTTGTTCCAAAGGCTTCATGAAGTGATTCCCAAAATCGTGCCGTGAAACGAGCGTCACGGTCCGATATTATGCTCAAGGGAATTCCATGTCGGCTAATGATCTCATCAATGTAGATACGAGCTAACTTCCGCACAGGGTAGGTTTCGCGTATTGGTAAGAAATGAGCCGACTTGGTCAATCTATCAACAATTACCCAGATACTATCTTTACCGTTCGCGGTCCGTGGTAGTTTAGTAATGAAATCCATAGAGATATTCTCCCACTTCCACATCGGTATCTCTGGTTGTAATAACAATCCTGAAGGTCGCTGATGTTCTGCCTTGACTTTAGCACAGTTAAGGCACTTAGACACATATTCAGCAATATCCTTCTTCATTCCAGGCCACCAGTACAAGCCCCTAAGGTCTTGATACATCTTATCAGAGCCCGGATGGATTGAGTAACGAGATTTATGAGCTTCATCCATAATCAGCATCCTCAGATCACCCCTGTTCGGTATCCACAACCGATTCAAATAATACATCAAACCGTCATCCTTAGCTTCCAATAAGATTTCAGCCCCGCAGGACATCTCATTTTTCAAGTCATCTTGAGCTAATGAGTGTTGTTGGGCCGTGAGAACATCATTTCGGAGATTATTGTGCACTCGGACACTATGGATTTGAACTTGACTCTTGCGACTAAGCGCGTCTGCTACTACATTCGCCTTACCAGGATGGTAGCGAATTTCACAGTCATAATCATTCAACAGTTCAACCCATCTCCGTTGTCTCATATTGAGCTCTTTCTGATTCAGAATATGTTGCAAACTTTTATGATCAGTAAATACTACACACTTCGTGCCGTAAAGATAATGTCTCCATATCTTCAAAGCAAACACGACTGCACCAAGTTCCAAGTCGTGTGTAGTGTAGTTCTTTTCATGAATCTTCAATTGCCTTGATGCATAAGCCACCACCTTTCCCCGTTGCATGAGAACACAACCGAGACCTAGGTTGGATGCATCACAATAGACTACAAAATCATCATTTCCATCAGGCAATGTCAAGACAGGAGCATCACAAAGTTTCTGCTTCAGAGTCTGAAATGCCTCTTCTTGCTTTGGTCCCCATTCATACGGCCTATTCTTCTGAGTCAAAGCAGTGAGAGGGACAGCAATCCTGGAGAAGTTCGATATGAACCGCCGATAATAACCAGCAAGTCCAAGAAACGATCGAATCTCCGTCGGTGTCTTCGGTGTACTCCAATTCTTCACAGCATCAATCTTTGCAGGATCCACGTGAACACCATTTGCATTGACTATGTGTCCCAAGAACTGAACTTCCTTAAGCCAAAATTCACATTTAGAGAATTTGGCATACAGTCGCTCCTCTCTTAGGATCTCCAAAACCAACTTAAGGTGTTTCTCGTGTTCCTCCTTAGTCTTTGAGTAGATCAAAATATCATCAATGAATACTATCACAAATTTATCCAAGTATGGCCTGCAGACACGGTTCATGAGGTCCATGAAAACCGCAGGTGCGTTGGTAAGGCCGAAGGGCATTACCAGGAATTCATAATGACCATATCTTGTTCTGAAAGCAGTCTTGGGAATATGATCATCATGTACGCGAAGCTGATGATACCCAGACCTAAGATCGATCTTTGAAAACCATGCCGAGCCCTGAAGCTGATCGAAGAGATCATCGATACGCGGCAGTGGATATCGATTCTTGATTGTAAGTTTGTTCAATTCGCGGTAATCGATGCACATTCGAAATGACCCGTCCTTCTTCTTGACAAACAGGACCGGTGCACCCCATGGCGAATGGCTCGGGCGAATGAATCCTTTATCGGTAAGTTCTTGCAGCTGGCTCGCCAATTCTTGCAACTCCGAAGGCGCAAGTCTGTAGGGAGCTTTAGCGACTGGGTTCGCACCAGGTACTAAGTCGATCCGGAACTCAACTTGGCGTTCTGGTGGAAGACCCGGCAAATCATCTGGAAAGACTTCTGGAAAATCTCGTATCACCGGAACGTCTTCAATTCTCTTTTCTTTCTCTTTCTTCTCCACAATGTGTGCTAAGAAGGCTATACATTTCTTCCTAAGGTACTTATGTGCTTTAGTGCATGACATCAGCTTAAGACCTTTACTAGCAGTTTCTCCAAATATTCTCAAAGTTTCACCCGAAGCTAAAGGAATACGAATATATTTCTCATGACAAACAATCTCCGCTCTGTGGGTGGCTAACCAATCCATGCCTATGATAACATCAAAGCTACCAAGATGCATAGGTATAAGATCAATTGGGAAAACGTGATCATTTAAGTTCACCGTACATCCAACGATAATAGTGTCAATATCAATAGTGTTTCCGTCAGCCACTTCCACGTTAAACGGTTTATCTAAGTATGTACGTGTTCTACCAAGCAAGCATTCAAAATCATATGAAACGAAACTCCTATCGGCACCAGAATCAAATAAGACAGATGCATAAGAGTTGTTGATTAGAAATGTACCGTTGACCACATCCTGGTTGGCTTGAGCAGTTGGAGCATTCAGTTGAAAAGCCCGGCCTCTTGCCACCCTCTGATTATTTCCAGTCAACCTTGGGCACTGATTTCTGAAGTGACCCACTTCACCACATTCATAACAGGCTCTTGCCTGTGCTTGAGGTACCTGGCGAATGGGTACAGCCGGAATAGGTTGAGTTTGAGGAGCTGGTAGTGCAAGCGGTGCTTGTTGTATCCTTTGTGCTTGCGGTGCACTCCGACAAACGTTTGCATAGTGCCCGAACTTGCCACAGTTATTGCAAACGCGACACGGCAAGTTAGGGGCATGATGATATCTGCAAGTGTTACATTGGGGAGTGTTCCCAGTGTAACTTCTTGCAGCAGAATTGTTTGATGATTGCTGCGCAAACTTCGCAGCAGGTACTGTTACCATGAAATTCCTATTCTTTCTCTTCTTGTTGCTGCTTTTGGACGAGCTAGCAGCTTCAGACTTGACTTCAGTTTTGACTTCCTTTGCAGCAGTCTTGGTGTCAGTCTTCTTATATCCCTTTCGAGTAAGAGTTCCATTCTTCACGTGATTGTCAGTAAGAGTTGCAGATAACCGGATTGCAGCCTCAAGTGTTTTGGGATTGCTCCCATAGACTGTATCCTGAATCTGCACCGGCAGCCCGCCGATATACTTCTCAATCGCCCTTTCCAAGGGTGTCACTAAGTGAGGTACCAGCAAGCTATACTCATGAAACTGAGTATTGTAGATGACATTCTCTCCGCTATCCTGCTTGAGTTCCCAGAACTCAGCCTCCAGTTTCCTCATCTCGCTTCTAGGACAGAATTCAGTGGTCATCAGAGTCTTGACCTCTGTCCATGTCAATGCTAAGGCAGCATCTACTCCCCTAGTTCGCTTTTCCCCATTCCACCAAGTCAGTGCTCTCTTTTGGAAAACACTGGTGGCATAGCGAACTTTCAGATTTTCAGGGCATTCGCTGTTGATGAAGGTGTTCTCCATACTCTCGAACCACTGCAGCAGACCAGTGGCCGATTCAGTACCCGTGAATTTCAGGGGATTACAGGAATTGAAGTGTTTGAATGTGCAAGTTGTCTGGTTTGCACCACCTCTGTTCTGGTTAGCATTCTGGTTAGCCTGAGTTAGTTGGCTCACCAATCCAGAAATAAGTGTGGCTAACTCTTGTATGCCGGAGTTGGCATTACTGTTGTTAGCTTCCCCATTGTTCGAGTCATCTTCGTTGTGACGGCGAGGCGGCATGTTTCTGAAGGAAATAGAAACATGTTACTACCGTTTACAACGTAAGTCATACAAACAATGTTTAAATGAGTCCATTAGACAATTAGGATTACATATAGGAACTATATTTCTCTCCTATCAGTCATTGACTCAAAAGGCTTATAATTTCCTATTATTATTCTAAGTGTCCTAGTTGGTCATAACTAGTGTTAACTAACTATTTCCTAGGTCCTATACATTCCTCACTCTATACTAACACTGACAATCTCCCAATGCAATGCAACAAGCTTATATATAGGGCATATGCAGAGGTAGATCGCAATCTCCCCTACACCGTCCCACCACCGTTCCATTGCACCACGATTATGCCCTTGCTAGTGTGTAGAGTGTGTCATGTACTTCATCATAAATCTCACTTCACACACCTTATCCTTAGTAGGATAATTTTGAGTGAAGTGATCTCTAGTTCCCTTGGACAATTAGGTTTACCTAATGTCTAAGTTCACCTGACATGTAGGCTTGCCTATTTCTAAGTTCACCTAATGTCTAAATTCACCTGACATTAAGTTTCCCCCAACTGTCTAAGTTCACTAAAATCCATATCAATTCCAATGTCAATAATCATCATTAAGGGTTCATATCATCACGAAGTGCTCTTATTGTCACCAAGTGTTCATATCCTCCCTATAGTTTATTCTCATCCAGTGTCCATACCATCACTAAGTGTTAGTATCATCACTATGCGTTTATATTATCATCAAGTGTCTATATCATCTCCCAAGTCCATATCACATCACTAATCGCTCATTATCTTTCGTTAATCCTATGCACCCTACGTGTCCAATCCGTATGTTTTTATAAGGGAATTTATAAGTGTTTATCAAGTGTGATCATCCAAAGTGTCAATCCAAACCAACCTTAACCAACAGACCATCAACATCCATCTCACAATAATTCCTAGTAATATCCTAAGTTCCTGACACTGACAGACCCCCGATATACTACAAATGGTATATGTATAGGGCATATGTAGGGGTCAGTCGCAACTGCCCCAGCCACCGTCCCACCACCTTTGTAGTATACCACGAGTATGTCCTTGTCTGGTGTTTACAATATAAACAGATAATTCCTAAAGCAAGTAATTCATAAACAATTTATTTCCTAAGCAAGTAATTTCCCAAACGGGTAGTTCCCACATTCTTCAATACTGACATCCACCTAATGTACCGTAAATGGTATATATATAGGGCATATGTAAGGGTCAGTCGCAACTGCCCTAGCCAACGTCCCACCACCTTTACGATACACCACGTGCATGTCCTTATCGAATCATTAGGGCACACATAAGCAAGAAATTAATAAGCAGCATATGTAATCAGATGTATATCAGAAGTTCAGTTAACATGTAATAAACACATAAGCATGCAATCCTGAGTATACTAACTAGTGTATGAAATTAATTCATACTAGGGTATCCTACGGTTATAGACTAGGTCAACCATTTCTAGTAACCTAATTCCCTATAACCCAGGCTCTGATACCAATCTGTAACACCCCGACCGACGGCGGAATCATCGGGATGCCACGAGGGATGTGTAGATTGTTCAAAAGCTCATGGGCATCTAAAATCATATCATCATATATCATTTAATCAACCACAATAATTACACAAAATTCATGTTCATCATGAAACAATTACATCAAATACACAAAAGATTTAGTTAAACTAACTAAACTCTAATCGCCAGAAATTTAGTTAATTAACTAAGTCCAAGAATCCTATATGATGATGATGTCCAAAATAGAAGAGATCATCCTCTTCATCCTACTTGTCTCCATCACCTGAAACATGTAAGAAAATCAAGTGTCAACTACAAAAGTAGTTGGTGAGTAATCATAAGTTTTTATATTTAAAAATATTTTAGTAAAAATGAGTTTGAAAGTTTATGCTTAAAAGGGTTTTATAAAATGCTTTGTTTTAAAACGAGTATAAAACTTATGATCTTCTGGAGAAAATCCATATGAATACCTGTATGAGATAATCCAACACACATCCATCAATTCAACAACCAAACACATACACAATCACATAACCACATAACCAAATCAATCATAGCCAATCACAAATAATCATAATCAAATATAAATAATCAATCCACAAACTAATCAACCAATCTCATCAACCATATTCTCAAATAATGTTCGTGACTATACATGATCATCTTGTAATTAACATAAGTCAAATACATGATTCATGGAGTGGTCGCTAACCACGTGACAATACATGAAGCCAAAGCAAATAACCGAAGTCAAAGGCAATGCTTCACAGATGTGGAAACCATCCACGTGACAATACACGATATCAAAGCAATTAACCGAAGTTAAGAGCGATGATTCTCGGGATTTGTGACAATACTTGTAATCTTTGTTATTGACCTAGATCAATAACAATGTTTACATGGATATAAGATAATAAGAGATAATCCCATAATAATGATAATTTCAAATGTGAATATCATATTGATAAACAGGTATTAACCTTGTGTTATCAAAATAATATTTAATTTGGTATACATGTTTCACCTCCGGGTTTTAAAACCAAAAACAGTTTAAAGAAAGGGAGGTTATGAGAACTCACCTGAAGTCCTTAGTATATATTTGTTCTCGTATTATGCGCGCTCGCGTAGATAACTCACAGCAAGTCAACAATCTGTAATTATATTTTATTTCGCATTCATAAGTACATTTTCATCATTTCCAGTTAGTGCCCTTTTAATTCCTTAAGTGTTTAGTTACTTAGTTTATTTACTCTAAGTTAACTTGTAACACCTAAGGCTTATAGATGATCATTGTAACATTTAACTTAGACATGTAAATTTCTATCATTTAGGGTTGACAGTTATTGGCAACTCGCATGTTCACTATTCATAATTAAAGGTGCTAAAGTATTATCTTTATTCATACACCCTCATATATACATGCATGAGTTCATCATCATATCATCGTTAGATTATAAATTCCCCTTTTTAGTTTCATGAAATAACATTTAAGTTATTCTCATGAAGATTTCAAGTTATAACAATTCATAACTTAAAGTTAATTTATATATGTATATATTATAGAAGATAATTATCATTTGTACTCATGCATGCATGTATTACCCCACCATGTTGCTCTTGAATCGTCCTTAACCCTAGATTCAACAATTTAGTGTGGTTACACAAAGGTGGCAGCGAACCTTTAGGGTTATGGCCGAAGGTTCGGCCCCTAGGACACAAGGTTCGTAGCCTATGGTTCGCTATCCCAAAGTTCGTGAGGAGAGGGTTTGTCAAGGCCACAAGAGGGTTCGCTGGTTTCAGCCACCCCTGATGGTTCGCTGCTTGGTGTAGGTTTAGGGTTCGGCTAAGATGTGGTTCGTGACCCGCCTAAAGAGTTTGCAGCCAAATGTAGGGTTCGTTCAGACCAGGGTTCGTCCAATTGCAGGGTTTTCCCGCCCGTTGATGGTTCGCTCACCATGACCAAGGGTTCGTTCTCTTAAACCCTGCAAGGGTTCGTCGGCCTCATGCTGAAGAGGGGTTCGTTTCTCATGGATAGCTAGGACAGGGCTCGGCTGGAACCTTGCAGGTTCGCCGATCTGTACCTCCTTCCACGAGCTGGAATCCGATCCCACCTCCTCCTATCCATGGGCTTAGTCTAGAAACCGATTCATAATCTCCTTAGACCGAATATCGGCTCGATTAACACGTGTGAAATCCAAAGATGATAAAAGCATGCTCGATTAGGGTTTTCAAGTCAAAACCGAAAAGTAAACTAGAGTTCTCACCTTCAAATCGTGATAATCCTTGGATTTTCTTGTATCTTCTTGCTCCTCTTGATCTCACGAACGCGTGGAGTCCAAAATATTGTGATTTCGTTGAGAAACGAGCTTGCAATGTTAGAGAGAAGTTGGGTATGGTGAGGGTGACGAACCTTGAGTGGTTTAGAGAGAGAAATGGTCTTGCCAAAAATGAAGGAGAAAAGAAATAAGGGACTTTTATAGTCCGGTCGATCCCCGTGTGTCCGGTCTCGTTTTTATCGCGTTAATCATAATAAAACATTCGATTCTTAAGCGTTATTCTTATTCAAACATAATGCGTTTAAATAATATGATTTCATTAATTACATTGATTTTAAATAATCCTTCCCTCGAAAATGTTCTTGTTAACTACACGTGAAATGTAATAACACGCTCGGTTTTTCTAACGTAGCATATTTAAAACAATAAATCATTTTAAATAAATTGGTTTTGTTTAAATAAAATAAGTTTAAATAATTTGTCTCGTAAAATAAATTCCGTTCTGTTTTCGTTAAATAATTATTTAAATAAATTAATTTATTCGAAAACATTTTAGGTTGTGATTCCTAATAAACGTTTTTAGTTTTCATTTAATAATTTAATATCGTTCCATATTATTTAATTATCTCGTCGAAACGCGTTACTCGCGTACGTATTCGTAAAGATCGTCACCTTTGCGAATCCGACGCTCGTATCGCATTTCGATTTGATTTATTATTTATGGAATATCGTTTCAGTATACTATTCTTAATAATTATATTCGTGTGAATCGTCACCCACGCGAATACATTTATTAAGTTAACATTTCTGAATTAATATTCACGTTTAAGTAATGTTCGTAACCTCACTTCGCGTAATTAATTCCCAATATTTATTATCTTTAATATTATCATTTCCCAAACCAAAACCCACTAAACCCTAGTCACTGACACATCCATGATAGACCGAAATATGCATATATATAGGGCATATGTAAGGGTCAGTCGCAACTGCCCTAGCCACCGTCCCACCGCTATTTCGATAAACAATGTCCATGGGTCCTTGACTATGTTTAGCAACCAGACTCAAACAACTCCCAGTTCCAATCCCAATACATACTTAAACCAATAACCATCATCGTCAGTGATAAGTAACTGCGATAAACACTACAGGCCTGTTTAGTTGAATTCAACTAAATTTCCTGTGGTTTACGCGTATTATAAATCGTAGTCATGCATACCAGTACAGTGATAATATCAGTAGTGAAAATCAGTAATTCATAATCATCAATAATTAATAAATCTCCGGTCGTAACAGTACATTCGTACGGATGTACGGACGTACGGACAACCGAAAGTACAGTGATGTTACACGTTTGACCAACAGGTTCGTTTGATATGAAGGTTCGTTTAATGAAGGTTGGTTCATTGAAGGTTCATTCATCCAAAATGGTTCGTTCATTAGAAGGTTCGTTCATTAAAAGGTTCATTCAAATGTATAGGTTTGACTGAACAACAGGTTCGTCTAAGACTTAGGTTTGTCTAGCATTAGGTTCGTCTCAGGAAGGTTCACTGTAGATTTTTTTAATTCTTTTTTAATTTTTGTTTCTAATTTTGTTTTATTTCTGATTGTAGAAATGGCGAATTTCACCTTTGGAGACAAACACAATTTATGTGCATATCTAGATCCGACAACCAGGAATAGCAAAGACTTTCGGCCGATGATCGAGTTTCTACGAAAATCTCGGATTTACTACGCCATCTCCAATTCTTGCCAGATATATAGATCTCACATTCAGAGCTTCTGGGAGTCAGCGAGACTGATTTCTGTTGATGAGGATTATTGTAACATCACTATACTTTAGGTTGTCCGTACATCCGTACAATTGTACTGTTACGACCTGAGAATTTTGTAATTATTAATATTGACACATTATTTGATGATTATCATTGTTACTGGTATGCATGTTTATAACATATTATACGCGTAAACCTTGGGAAGTTTAGTTGTAACTCAATTAAACAGACCCATAGAGTTTATCGCAGTTACATTCACAGATTATGGAGTTTGGTTTTGAATGGAATGGGGAGTTGGTTGTTGTTTGGTTACTAAACATAGTCAAGGACACATGGTTATGGTTTATCGAAATAGCGGTGGGACGGTGGCTAGGGCAGTTGCGACTGACCCTTACATATGCCCTATACATATGCATATTTCAGTGTATCATAGATGTGTCAGTGACTAGGGTTTAGTGGGTTTTGGTTTGGGAATGATAATATTAAAGTTAATAAATAATGGGAATGAATTACGCGGTGGTGAGGTCACGAATATGACTAAAACGCGAATGTTGATTCAAAAATATTAACTTAATAATGCATTCGCATGAGTGACGATTCACACGAATATAATTATTAAGAATAATATTCTGAAACGATATTCCATAAATCATAAATCGAATCGAAAAACGATACGAGCGTTGGATTCACAAAGGTGACGATCTTTTTCGAATACGTACGCGAGTAACACATTTCACCGAGATAAATTAATAAATAAATTATAAAAACGTTTATTAGGAATCACAACCTAAAACAAAACCGAATGAAATCATTTATTTAAGTAATATATTTAACGATGATAAAACGGAAACCGTTTTAAGAAACAATAATATTTAAATAAAATCATTTTAATTAAGATGAAACCTTATTATTTTAATGTCCTACGATTTAAATATATTTTACGAGTAAAACCGAACATTTATTAAGTTATCGCGATAAAGTCGAGACCCAACGCGCGGGAACGGGGGTGGACTTAAATGGTGGAAGACTCCACCATTTCCCCACATTTTTCCAACTCTCTTTCTCTCTCTAAAAACACACACACTTTCTCTCTAACCTACCTCATTCGTTACCCGACGGATTCAAGTGATCATTGGCTCTAAACGACAGCGTGAATGAGAGCTACAAGAGGATACAAAGAAACTTGTCATTTAACCAGTTGATCGAGGTAAATCTAGATGTTTAAGTACGGTTTTGTTGTTTGATCATGATTCTTAAACTTGTTATAGTTAAAATCGGTTTAATCATGCATAAAACCCTAAAATGAGTTGAAGTAATCCAGTAGAAACAGTGTCTTGGACTGAAACGTGATAAGGGTGTCGAAGGAGATGATGAACAGTAACCGGTGAGGTGCTGGTCGCGAACCCAGGGCTGCCGAACCCTGCTTAGCGACGAACCTATCCCCTGCATGAAGGCCACGAACCCTCGACATCCACCTAACCTGTGCCGAACCTTTTAGCCGCCACTGCCGAACCTATTTAGGTAAACCCTAGTCGGCGAACCCTCTATAGTGCATGCCGAACCTTTTTGTCACCTCTAGCCACGAACCCTACTCGGTCGACACTCACAAGCAGCGAACTATGGCCATCACCGAACCTGCTACATGTGAGGAGTTTTAGGAGACGCGAACCTTCCTAATGGGTTGCGAACCTTTGGAACCTAACCCATCACGAACCTTGTATGCTTGCATGGCCAAACCTAGAGAGGAGCGAACCCTAGGACGAACCATTGCATCTATTAGGCGAATCTTCCTTTTTCCATTAGGGCCGAACCTAAGCCGAACCTAGGCATAGGTTCGCTGGAAATGCTTATGATAAATCCAAATTGTTGAATATAGGGTTAAGGATGATGCAAGGACAACACCGTGGGTTAAATACATGCATGTATGGATACATTGAATAATTATCTTTTATAATCTGTACATATATAAGTGAACTTTAAATCATGAGTTGTTATGATTTGAATTTTCATTGAAATAACTTAAATATGATTTCACGAAACTAAAAAGGAGATCTATTAGTTTAAGTAAAGATGGTGTGATGAGGAACTCATGCATGTGTATACAAGGGTGTGTATGAAAAAGGATAATACTTTAGTATAGTTAATTATGAAAAGTGAACATACGAGCCACCAGTAATCAACAACCCTAGATGATAGAAACTAACAAGTTTAATTCGCATGTTAAAATGATCATCTATAAGCTTTGGGTGTTACAAGTTAACTTAGAGTAAATAAACTAAGTAAATAAACACGTGAGGATGTAATTGCATACTAACTTGAAATAAAATCAATATACTTATGGATTTGAAATAAAATATAATTACAGATAGTTGAGTTGCATTGAGTTTACATACGCGAGCGCGCATAACACGAGAACCCGGATTTTAAGGACTTCAAGTGAGTTCTCATAACCTCCCTTTCTTTAAACTGTTTTGCTTTAAAACTCGGAGGTGAAGCATGTATACCGAATTGATTATTATTTTCATAACACAAGGTTAATACCTGTTTATCAATATGGTATTCACATTTAAAATTTATCAATATTTATGGATTATCTCTTACATTTATATATCCGTGTAAACATTTTCATTGACTTCGGTCAATAACAACGATTACATGTATTGTCACAAACTCCGTGAATCATCGCCTTTAACTTCGGTTAATTGCTTTGACTTCATGTATTGTCACGTGGATGTTGTCCACTCCGTGAATCATCGCCTTTAACGTCAGTTAATTGCTTTGACTTCATGTATAGCCACGTGGTTAGCTACCACTCCATGGATCATGTTTTTAACTTATGTTAATTACATAATGATCATGTATAGTCATGAACATTATTTGAGAATATTGATGTTGAGATTGGTTGATTGGTTTGTGCTTTGATTATCTATGATTGACTATGATTGATTGGATATGTGTTTATGTGTTTGTGTATGTGTTTGATTGTTGAGTTTGGAGTTTGGGTGGATTATCTCTTACATGTATTATTATTGTGGATTTTCTCAGGAAACCATAAGCATTTATACTCATTTTATCTAAACCTTTTATAAAACTATTTTTTAAACTTAAACTCTTAAATCCATTTTATGAAACCTTTTTAAGTATAAAAACTTATGATTACTCACCAACTACCTTGTAGTTGACACTTGATTTCTTACATGTTTCAGGTGATGGAGACAAGTAGGCTGAAGAGGGTGATCTCTTCTATTTTGGACATCATCATATAGGGTCTTGGACTTAGCTAATTAACTGAAATTCTGGCGAATTGAATTTAGTTAGATGGCTAATTATTTTTGTAATTGATGTTACTAATTCATGTTAGACATGATTTTTGTGTACTTATTTTGGTTGATTGAATGATATGTGATGATTTGATTTAGATGCCCACGATCTTTTGAACAATCTACACATCCCTCGTGGCATCCCGACGTTTCCGCCATCGATCGGGGTGTTACAGATTGGTATCAGAGCCTGGGTTATAGGGAATTAGGTTACTAGAAATGGTTGACCTAGTCTATAACCGTAGGATACCCTAGTATGAATTAATTCATACACTAGTTAGTATATTCAGGATTTCATGCTTATGTGTTTATTACATGTTACCTGAACTCCTGTTATACATCTGATATGCATATACTGCTTATTAATTTCTTGCTTACTTGTGCCCTAATGATTCGATAAGGACATGCACGTGGTGTATCGTAAAGGTGGTGGGACGTTGGCTAGGGCAGTTACGACTGACCCTTACATATGCCCTATATATACCATTTACGGTGCATTAGGTGGATGTCAGTATTGAAGAATGTGGGAACTACCCGTTTGGGGAAATTATCTGTTTAGGAAATTAACTGCTTAGGAATTATCTGCTTTAGAGAATTATTTGTCTGATTTATAAACTCCGGACAAGGACACACTCGTAGTATACTACAAAGGTGGTGGGACGGTGGCTAGGGCAGTTGCGACTGACCCTTACATATGCCCTATACATATACCATTTGTAGTATATTGAGGGTCTGTCAGTGTCAGGAACTTAGGATATTATTAGGGATTTCTTTAAGGTTATGGTTGATGATATGTTTGTTGGAGTGGTTTGGATTGACTCATGGATGATCACACTTGATAAACACTTATAAATTCACTTATGAAACACACAGATTGGACATGTAGGGTGCATAGGATCAATGAACGACGCGATCAGTTAGTGATTGATTGGAGACTTGAATGATGATATAGACACTTGGAGAGAACATAAACGCATAGTGATGATACTAACACTTAGTGATGGTATGGACACTTGATGAGAATAAATTACAGGGAGGATATGAACACTTAGTGACAATAAGAGCACTCAATGATGATATGGACCCTTATTGATGATTAGGGACATTGAGATTTGGTATGGAATTTAATGAACTTAGACGTTTGGGGAACTTTAATGTCAGGTGAACTTAGACATTAGGTGAACTTAGAAATAGGCAAACCTACATGTTAGGTGAACCTAGACATTAAGCGAACCTAATTGTCCAAGGGAACTAGAGACCACTTCACTCAAAATTATCCTACCTAGGATAAGGTTTGTGAAGTGTGACAATGGTAAGACACATGATACACCCTAAATTCTAGCAAGGGCATAATCGTGGTGCAATGGAACGGTGGTGGGACGGTGTAGGGGAGATTGCGATCTACCTCTGCATATGGCCTATATATAAGCTTGTTGCATTGCATCGGGAGGTTGTCAGTGTTGGTATAGGGTGGGGAATGTATAGGACTTAGGAATAGCTAGCTAATATTAGTTATGACCAACTAGTACACTTAGTATAATAATAGGAAATTTATAAATGTTATGAGTTTAATAACAGATAGGAGAGAAATGTAGTTCCTATATGTAATCCTAACTGTTTAAATGAACTCAATTGACCATTGTTTGTTTGACTTACGTTGTAAACGGTAGTAACATGTTTCTAATTTCTCAGAAACATGCCGCCGCACCGTCACAACGAAGATGACTTGAACAGTGGGGATGCTAACAACGGTAATGCCAACTCCGGCATCCAAGAGCTAGCAACACTGATCACTGGATTGGTGAATCAACTGACACAAGCCAACCAGTCACTCACTCAGAACAGAGGTGGTGCAAACCCACCAACTTGCACATTCAAACACTTCAACTCCTGTAATCCACTGAAGTTTACGAGGTCTGAGACTGCCACTGGGCTACTGCAGTGGTTTGAGAGCATGGAGAATACCTTCATCAACAGTGACTGCCCCGATAACCTGAAAGTTCGCTATGCCACCAGTGTTTTCCAGAAGAGAGCACTAACTTGGTGGAATGGGGAGAAGCGAACTAGGGAAGTTGATGCTGCCCTAGCACTGACTTGGACTGTGGTCGAGACTTTGATGACCACTGAATTATGTCCTCGCAGTGATATGAGGAAACTGGAGACTGAGTTCTGGGAACTCAAGCAGGATAGCGGAGAGAATGTTATCTACAATACTCAGTTTCATGAGTATAGCCTGCTGGTGCCTCATCTGGTGACACCTTTGGAGAGGGCGATTGAAAAGTATACCGGCGGGCTGCCGATGCAGATTCAAGATATTGTTTATGGGAGCTACCCCAAAACACTTGAGGCTGCGATCCGGTTATCTCACTAGAAAAGGAACCAAGAAGACGGAGGTGAAGAATACCACAAAAGAAGGAAAGACTGAGATCAAGACTGAAGCTGCTAGTTCTTCGAAGAGCAGCAACAAAAAGTGGAAGACCAGGAACTTCATGGTCACTGCTCCTGCTGCTAAGTCTGCGCAGCAATCATCAAACAACTCCACTGCAAGGAACTACACTAAGAATACTCCCCAATGTAATACTTGCAGATATCATCATATGCCAAACTTGCCTTGTCGCATTTGCAACAACTGTGGCAAGTATGGCCATTTTGCTAATGTTTGTCGGAGTGCACCGCAAGCACAAAGGATGCAACACGCTCCACTTGCACTGCCAGCTCCTCAAACACAACCTATTCCAGCTGTACCCATCCGCCTGGTACCTCAAGCATAGGCAAGAGCCTGTTATGAGTGTGGTGAAGTGGGTCATTTCAGGAATCAATGCCCAAAGTTGACCGGGAACAATCAGAGGGAGGCAAGAGGCCGGGCGTTCCAACTGAATGCTCCAGCTGCTCAAGCCAACCAGGACGTGGTCAACAGTACATTTCTGATCAACAACTCTTATGCATCTGTCTTATTTGATTCTGGTGCCGATAGGAGTTTCGTTTCATATGATTTTGAATGCTTGCTTGGTAGAACACGTACATACTTAGATAAATCGTTTAACGTGGAGGTGGCTGACGGAAACACTATTGATATTGACACTGTTATTATCGGATGTACTGTGAACTTAAATGATCACATTTTCCTGATTGATCTTATACCTATGCATCTTGGTAGCTTTGATGTTGTCATAGGCATGGATTGGTTAGCCACCCACAAAGCGGAGATTATATGTCATGAGAAATACATTCGTATTCCTTTACCTTCGGGTGAAATCTTAAGAATTTTTTGGAGAAACTTCTAGCAAAGGTCTTAAGCTTATGTCATGCACTAAAGCACACAAGTACCTTAGGAAGAAATGTATCGCATTTTTAGCTCATATTGTGGAGAAAAAGGATAAAGGAAAGAGAGTTGAAGACGTTCCTGTGATCAGAGATTTTCCAGAAGTATTTCCAGATGATCTACCGGGTCTTCCACCAGAACGTCAAGTAGAGTTTCGAATTGACTTAGTACCTGGTGCGAATCCAGTTGCTAAAGCTCCCTACAGACTTGCGCCTTAAGAGTTGCAAGAATTGGCGAGCCAGCTGCAAGAGCTTACTGATAAAGGATTCATTCGCCCGAGCCATTCGCCATGGGGTGCACCAGTCCTGTTTGTTAAGAAGAAGGACGGGTCATTCCGGATGTGCATCGACTACCGCGAATTGAACAAGCTTACAATCAAGAATCGACATCCGTTGCCGCGCATTGATGATCTCTTCGATCAGCTTCAAGGCTCGGCATGGTTTTCAAAGATCGATCTTAGGTCTGGGTATCATCAGCTTCGCGTACATGATGAAGATATTCCCAAGACTGCTTTTAGAACAAGATATGGCCATTATGAATTTCTGGTAATGCCTTTCGGTCTTACCAATGCACCTGCGGTTTTCATGGACCTCATGAACCGTGTTTGCAGGCCATACTTGGATAAATTTGTGATTGTATTCATTGATAATATTCTGATTTATTCAAAGACCAAGGAAGAACATGAGAAACACCTTAAGTTGGTTTTGGAGATCCTAAGAGAAGAGCGACTGTACGCCAAATTCTCTAAATGTGAATTTTGGCTTAAAGAAGTTCAATTCTTGGGACACATAGTCAATGAATATGGTGTTCACGTGGATCCAGCAAAGATTGATGCGGTGAAGAATTGGAGTACGCCGAAAACACCACGGAGATTCGATCATTTCTTGGACTCGCCGGTTACTATCGGCGGTTCATCTCGAATTTCTCCAGAATTGCTGTCCCTCGACCAAAACAGGAAGAGGCATTCCAGACCTTGAAGCAGAAACTCTTTGATGCTCCTGTCTTGACACTGCCTGATGGAAATGATGATTTTGTAGTCTATTGTGATGCATCCAACCTAGGTCTCGGTTGTGTTCTCATGCAGCGGGGAAAGGTTGTGGCCTATGCATCAAGACAGCTGAAAATTCACGAGAAGAACTACACTACACACGACTTGGAACTTGGTGCAGTCGTGTTTGCTTTGAAGATACGGAGACATTATCTTTATGGCACAAAGTGTGTAGTCTTTACTGATCATAAGAGTTTGCAACACATTCTCAATCAGAAAGAGCTCAACATGAGACAACGGAGATGGGTTGAACTGTTGAATGATTATGACTGTGAAATTCGCTACCATCCTGGTAAAGCGAATGTAGTAGCAGATGCGCTTAGTCGCAAGAGTCAAGTTCAGATCCATAGTGTCCGAGTGCACTCTAGTCTCCGTGATGATGTTCTCACAGCCCAACAACACTCATTAGCTCAAGATGATTTGAAAAATGAGATTTCTTGCGGGGCTGAAATTTTATTGGAAACTAAAGATGATGGATTGATGTATTATTTGAATCGGTTGTGGATACCGAACCGGGGTGATCTTAGGATGGTGATTATGAATGAAGCTCATAAGTCTCGTTACTCAATCCATCCAGGTTCTGACAAGATGTATCAAGACCTTAGGGGCTTGTACTGGTGGCCTGGAATGAAGAAGGATATTGCTGAATATGTGTCTAAGTGCCTTAACTGTGCTAAGGTCAAGGCAGAACATCAACGACCTTCTGGATTGTTAATACAACCTGAAATACCAATGCGGAAGTGGGAGAATATCTCCATGGATTTCATTACTAAACTCCCACGAACCACAAACAGTAAAGATAGCATTTGGGTGATTATTGATAGATTGACCAAGTCGGCTCATTTCTTACCGATACGCGAGACGTACCCTGTGCGGAAGTTAGCGCGTATCTACATTGATGAGATCATTAGCCGACATGGTATTCCCTTAAGTATAATATCGGACCGCGATGCTCGTTTCACGGCACGATTTTGGGAATCACTTCATGAAGCCTTTGGAACAAGACTGGATCTTAGCACTACCTATCATCCTCAAACGGATGGACAGACGGAGCGAACGATTCAGACATTAGAAGACATGTTGAGAGCTTGCGTCATCGATTTCGGTGGCAATTGGGATAGCCATTTACCATTGGTTGAGTTCTCGTATAACAATAGTTATCATGCGAGCATTGGTATGGCGCCGTTTGAAGCTCTTTATGGCAGGAAATGTCGGTCACCTATTTGTTGGACCGAAGTCGGCGATTCGCAGATTACTGGTCCTGAGATTATTCATGAAACGACTGACAAGATCCGCCAGATCCGTGACAATCTGTTAGCTGCTCGCAGTCGACGGAAGAGTTACGCGGTCAAACGAAGGAAACCTTTAGAATTTGAAGTGGGAGATATGGTATTACTTAAGGTATCGCCTTGGAAAGGCGTTGTACGATTCTGGAAGAAAGGTAAACTTGCTCCACTATATGTTGGCCCTTTTAAGATCCTTCAACGGATCGAGAAGGTTGCTTACAAGTTGGAACTTCCTTCTGAACTTAGTAACGTGCACCCGACGTTTCACGTGTCCAATTTGAGAAAGTGCTTAGCTGATCAGGATCTTCAGGTACCACTCGATAACATTCGCATCGATGACACCATGCACTTTGTTGAAAAACCAGTGGAGATAATGGATCGTGAGGTTAAAAAGCTCAAACGTAGTAGAATTCCAATTGTCAAAGTACGTTGGGAATCGAAGCGGGGTCCAGAGTTCACATGGGAGCGAGAAGATCAGATGAAGCTTAAGTACCCACATTTATTTACTACGGTCACTCCAAGTTGAATTCCTTTAACTAGGGGAGACTGTAACATCACTATACTTTAGGTTGTCCGTACATCCGTACGATTGTACTGTTACGACCTGAGATTTTTGTAATTATTAATATTGACACATTATTTGATGATTATCACTGTTATTGGTATGCATGTTTATAACATATTATACGCGTAAACCTTGGGAAGTTTAGTTGTAACTCAATTAAACAGACCCATAGAGTTTATCGCAGTTACATTCACAGATTATGGATTTTGGTTTTGAATGGAATGGGGAGTTGGTTGTTGTTTGGTTACTAAACATAGTTAAGGACACATGGTTATGGTTTATCGAAATAGCGGTGGGACGGTGGCTAGGGCAGTTGTGACTGACCCTTACATATGCCCTATACATATGCATATTTCGGTCTATCATAGATGTGTCAGTGACTAGGGTTTAGTGGGTTTTGGTTTGGGAATGATAATATTAAAGTTAATAAATAATGGGAATGAATTACGCGGTGGTGAGGTTACGAATATGACTAAAACGCGAATGTTGATACAAAAATATTAACTTAATAATGCATTCGCGTGAGTGACGATTCACACGAATATAATTATTAAGAATAATATTCTGAAACGATATTCCATAAATCATAAATCGAATCGAAATACGATACGAGCGTTGGATTAGCAAAGGTGACGATCTTTACGAATACGTACGCGAGTAACGCATTTCGACGAGATAAATTAATAAATGAATTATAAAAACGTTTATTAGGAATCACAACCTAAAACAAAACCGAATGAAATCATTTATTTAAGTAATTGATTTAACGATGATAAAACGGAAACCGTTTTAAGAAACAATAATATTTAAATAAAATCATTTTAATTAAGATGAAACCTTATTATTTTAATGTCCTACGATTTAAATATATTTTACGAGTAAAACCGAACATTTATTAAGTTATCGCGATAAAGTCGAGACCGAACGCGCGGGAACGGGGGTGGACTTAAATGGTGGAAGACTCCACCATTTCCCCACATTTTTCCAACTCTCTTTCTCTCTCTAAAAACACACACACTTTCTCTCTAACTTCTCTCTAACCTACCTTATTCGTTACTCGACGGATTCAAGTGATCTTTGGCTCTAAACGACCGCGTGAATGAGAGCTACAAGAGGATACACAGAAACTTGTCATTTAACCAGTGGATCGAGGTAAATCTAGATGTTTAAGTACGGTTTTGTTGTTTGATCATGATTCTTAAACTTGTTATAGTTAAAATCAGTTTAATCATGCATAAAACCCTAAAATGAGTTGAAGTAATCCAGTAGAAACAGTGTCTTGGACTGAAACGTGATAAGGGTGTCGAAGGAGATGATGAACAGTAACCGGTGAGGTGCTGGTCGCGAACCCAGGGCTGCCGAACCCTGCTTAGCGACGAACCTATCCCCTGCATGAAGGCCACGAACCCTCGACATCCAACTAACCTGTGCCGAACCTTTTAGCCGCCACTGCCGAACCTATTTAGGTAAACCCTAGTCGGCGAACCCTCTATGGTGCATGCCGAACCTTTTTGTCTCCTCTAGCCACGAACCCTACTCGGTCGACTCTCACAAGCAGAGAACTATGGCCATCACCGAACCTGCTACATGTGAGGAGTTTTAGCAGATGCGAACCTTCCTAATGGGTTGCGAACCTTTGGAACCTAACCCATCACGAACCTTATATGCTTGCATGGCCGAACCTAGAGAGGAGCGAACCCTAGGACGAACCATTGCATCTATTAGGCGAACCTTCCTTTTTCCATTAGGGCTGAACCTAAGCCGAACCTAGGCATAGGTTCGCTGGAAATGCTTATGATATAACCAAATTGTTGAATATAGGGTTAAGGATGATGCAAGGACAACACCGTGGGGTAAATACATGCATGTATGGATACATTGAATAATTATCTTTTATAATCTATACATATATAAGTGAACTTTAAATCATGAGTTGTTATGATTTGAATTTTCATTGAAATAACTTAAATATGATTTCACGAAACTAGAAAGGGGATCTATTAGTTTAAGTAAAGAACTCATGCATGTGTATACAAGGGTGTGTATGAAAAAGGATAATACTTTAGTACACTTAATTATGAAAACTGAACATACAAGCCACCAGTAATCCTCAACCCTAGATGATAGAAACTAACAAGTTTAATTCGCATGTTAAAATGATCATCTATAAGCTTTGGGTGTTACAAGTTAACTTAGAGTAAATAAACTAAGTAACTAAACACGTGAGGATGTAATTGGATACTAACTTGAAATAAAATAAATATACTTATGGATGTGAAATAAAATATAATTACAGATAGTTGAGTTGCATTGAGTTTACATACGCGAGCGCGCATAACACGAGAACCCGGATTCTAAGGACTTCAAGTGAGTTCTCATAACCTCCCTTTCTTTAAACTGTTTTGTTTTAAACCTCGGAGGTGAAGCATGTATACCGAATTGATTATTATTTTGATAACACAAGGTTAATACCTGTTTAACAATATGGTATTCACATTTAAAATTTATCAATATTTATGGATTATCTCTTACATTTATATATCCGTGTAAACATTGTCATTGACTTCGGTCAATAACAACGATTACATGTATTGTCACAAACTCCGTGAATCATCGCCTTTAACTTCGGTTAATTGCTTTGACTTCATGTATTGTCACGTGGATGTTGTCCACTCCGTGAATCATCACCTTTAACTTCGATTAATTGCTTTGACTTCATGTATAGCCACGTGGTTAGCTACCACTCCATGGATCATGTTTTTAACTTATGTTAATTACATAATGATCATGTATAGTCACGAACATTAGTTGAGAATATTGATGTTGAGATTGGTTGATTGGTTTGTGCTTTGATTATCTATGATTGACTATGATTGATTGGATATGTGTTTATGTGTTTGTGTATGTGTTTGATTGTTGAGTTTGGAGTTTGGGTGGATTATCTCTTACAGGTATTATTATTGTGGATTTTCTCAGGAAATCATAAGCATTTATACTCATTTTATCTAAACCTTAAACTATTTTTTAAACTTAAACTCTTAAATCCATTTTATAAAAACTTATGATTACTCACCAACTACCTTGTAGTTGACACTTGATTTCTTACATGTTTCAGGTGATGGAGACAAGTAGGATGAAAAGGGTGATCTCTTCTATTTTGGACATCATCATATAGGGTCTTGGACTTAGCTAATTAACTGAAATTCTGGCGAATTGAATTTAGTTAGATAGCTAATTCTTTTTGTAATTGATGTAACTAATTCATGTTAGACATGATTTTTGTGTACTTATTTTGGTTGATTGAATGATATATGATGATTTGATTTAGATGCCCACGAGCTTTTGAACAATCTACACATCCCTCGTGGCATCCCGACGTTTCCGTTATCGGTCGGGGTGTTACAATTATGTTATAGAGGGAAATGTGCTTGGACAAGCAATTCGTGTGACTGAGGCTGATATTTGATGTGTGTTACAGTTCGGAGGAGAGCCCGCTGGTATGACACTCATACCAGAAAGGTGCATCAAAGGGTGCTTTCTGAGGATTAGATACTTTGGAGCTTACAATGTCACATCGATCAAGAGGGGCAAACTTCCTCTTCAATACAAGTTTCTTGCACATGTATTGCTTCATTGTCTTAGCATGAAGAAGGGGACTTTTGATGAGCTGAGGGATCTTATGAGATTGGCTATGGAAGCATTGATCTTGAACAAACCGTTCAATTTCTATGCTATGATATTCCGCTACATGTCTGACAACATTACTAAAGTCAAGGATCGATTTTATATGTATCCTCGCTTTGTTCATATGTTGATCGATGAGAGATTGCCCGAGCTGATGCTGCCTAGAGAGGCTTCTGATTTGCTAAAGCTTAAACACATGACTGACTCTAGTCTTGGTCAGGTCAGAGTGTGCCAGAGGAGTGGAGATGCTATATTAGAGAAGGAGTTGATTGGACATTGTACCAGGGCTAATTACATAGCTCCTGAGGATGATTAATGGAGACATGCAGAGTCTGGTTCTGATACTGAAGCTGTTAGTGATGATGATGACCAGACACAACCACCACCTCCTCCTCCAAGACAACAATCAAGGAAGTCTACTGGTCAATCTTCCTGATCTCAACAACAAGATCAATCTTCTCAAGAACCAGGTTCACAGGAACCTGTTCAAGTTGTGTTGCCAGAGCAACAAGATGTATCTGCTAATGAAGATGAAGGTGAAGAGTCACCTGATACAGAGTCTGAGTTTGAGACGGTACAGGTTGGCTATCATATGATAAGGATACTGAAGGAAAGGTCTGTTCCAGAGCAAACAGAGGAGGCTAGGGAAGAGAGAGAGGATAACAATTTTATTACTAAAGAGCCTAAATCTTCATGCCCTAAGAAGAAGAAAAGAATGACAAAAGGGCCATATGGAAGGAAGAAGTCAAAAGCTCCTAAGATCATTGTATCTTCACCTGTTATGACTTCTACAGTTTCTGATTCTTCTATTCCTGTGATTTCATCTTTAACTGCTACTGTTCATGTTTCTTCTTCAGAGACTACTTTATCAGTTACTTATACTACCTTTTCTTCACCTGCTGCAGTTCATGTTTCATATTCAACTGTTACAGTTTCTGCTTCTCCTATGTCAGTACCTGTTTCTACAGTTCCAGGAGGCTTAGGGCAAGCTCCTGAATATGTGAATGTTGCTTCATTTGTTTCATCATTCATGGATACAACAACTGTGACTACATCATTGTCAGAAACTCCATTTCATTCTGATTCTATTCCCAGAGATGAGTCATTATTTGAAGGATTAGATAACTTGAGTGATTTAAATTTCACAGTTGACTATGATGATAGTGAACTTAGAAGAAGAATTTTTATGCTATCTAAGGAGTTTGATCTTTATAAAATGGAGAAAGAAAAGGCTAAAGTTGATCAATCTTCCTCGGGCACAAGTGAGATAGATGAGATGAAAGCTCAGATTGCTCAGTTGATGAAATGGAGGGAGGAAGATATAGCTGAGAAGAAAGTGTTGAATGAAAGAATTGCTTCTTTGGAATCCATGATTGAAATTCAAAATGTTGATATTGTAGAGCTGCAAAATCAGAACAGTGATTTAAGGCAGAAGATTGATGAGCAGATAGTTCAAGATTCTCAAGCTGAAGCTTCAGGTGCTGAGAAAGTGTATTTGAATGTAGATGATGATGAAGAAGAAGAGGAAGAGGAGAAGTTAGACTATGGTGATTTTGATACGGATGAACATCTGAACTTAAATGTTCATGATAAGGATGAGGATGGTGATGGTGATGTTGGTGGTGTTAGTTGATCTGGTGAGCTAAACTCTGTGACTGGAGCTATGGTTTTTTATGATTCTTCAAAGATTGCTGTGGATGCTACTCCTGTTAGTGTTGTTTCTTCAGATAGAACCAAAGATTTTAATGATGTTGAATTTGAAGATTTGGATACAATAGAATATCCTGAGAAGATTATTGATTACTCTTCGCCCTCATTTCTTGATTTGTTTAAACTACATTCTAATGTTGACTTGCAGAGAGTGATTGTTGAGATTTCAGCTGATAAAGATCTAGAAGAAGGTGAAATAGCTGGAGGTTACTCTGCAAAAGATTTTCATGATATGTTTGATATTGATGTTGATCATGTTTTTGATTTTGAGGAAGATGATGATTTGAATTTATCTGATTTTGAGAAGGATGATATAATTGATGAAGACTTGTACAACATGAACACTTTAAAGAAAAATTTTGAACTTGGTGGTGTTTCAAGGACAACATTGTCTCTAGTTAAAGAAAAGACAAATATGGACTTCTGGAAAGAATATTAAGAGGAGACAAAATATATTATTGATCATTTGTATATTTTTAAGAAGATGATTGAAGTGATAGACAACAAAGTTCAAGACAACCAAACTAAACAATTCAAAAGATTCAATATTGGATCGAATTCAAAGATGATTGGACGAATTGTTAGTTATGGTTACTTTCATAATATTCCAGGAAGTCTTGCTGACAAAGGATGCTATGTGGTGAAGTGTATAGATGGGTGTCAGTATTTTGGCAAACCTTTAGACTTTATGAGTTTACCATCTTTTGAGTGCATGACATTGGCAAGACTGAAGATGATCAAGCCTATCCAGACAAAACACAATGAAACTTTTGAGAAGCTGCTGAAGAAACAAGCTAGGTCTGGATGGAGTTTGTTATCACCACAAGTTAGAGATAAAATTCATGGATATGCAAAGCCGACAGTGTTCAAAAGACCAAGACTGAGATTGATTGAACAGGATTGGAATCCGTATTAAAAATTTTGGTTCTATGATGAACAGACAGCTGAAGCAGTAATTCTATTGAAACAAAAAGACAAGTGGAGAGTCATCAGAATATTAGATACTGTGTGGATTGTCAAATGTTCAAAGGACGATATTGATTTACTCAATATGGCTGAGATTTATGCAGATGATGGGTATCATGATGTTGGGATAAGCTACAAAGACATGGCAGTTCAATTTCAAACCATTGCTAGAATGTGTTACACTTTAGGTATACATTCAGGATGCAATTGGGAAGATGTGAACTATCTTTATGTTGAGTTGATGAAAGTACAGAAGGAAAGAGATGAGAGAGATGACAAGTTGGAAGCTGAGAGATTAGTGAAGATTCCTCGTTCGGTTGTGATACGAGCGGTGGATAACGTAGTTGGTGAATCAAGTGGAGTCAAAGACAAAGAAGACGAAAAAGCTGAAGATAAAGACTGGAAATTTTTGATAGCAAATATTAAGGGGGAGTTTGTTAGTGCATATTCGTAATAGTTTGCTATTCAAAATTGTAAATTGTTTAAAGTTTTGTAAAGGTTCGGCTAAAGGCGTGGCTTAGGTTCGTCTGGCCCACGAACCTAGGCAGGTTCGGCGAACCTAATAGTCTGATAGGTTCGGCGAACCTACAATCTTGTAAAGGTTCGGCGAACCTATAGGTTTGGCAACCAGCGAACCTAAGGGTTCGGCTGGCGAACCTAGAGGTTCGGCTATAGATAGGTTCGGCTGACAGCTGATTGTATATATAGAAGGTTTGTCTGAATTCTTCATAACTTTTGGTAGAATTTCAGAAAACCTGAGTGTGATTCTCTGTGTGAGAAACTTTCTGTATGAAAGAGTTGTAATCATTTGTTGATTAATACAAGAAGGTGTTTATGAAATTGCTTGTTCTTTATTGATATTTTAGAGATTAAACATGGATTCCGCACATGTTTGATTGTTCGTAGCACTTCTTGATTAGATCCAGATCCGATTTACCAAATCTACAACATGCGAGTAAAAGGGTCATCACAAAAGTTGGTGAGAACACAGGTTTTTCAAAAGCAGTAAACATCCAATGTTTAAAGTAAAAGTTGTGATTTACATATCATTACAATGCAGTATCGATTGATAGCTAGTCAATACAGTTATATTATATACGAGTTCGTACCAAAGCTGACAGTTGTGCCTCCCGCCATGTCCATCACAAGACAATGGCAAAGTGTTGGTCAATATTGCACCCATTCCGACCTCTAGTCGGGTTGGCCTCCTAGGCGCGATGGGTGGGGCTTGTCAAGCCCAAATAGTACTATTCAATATTACCACGCTAGCTGCTACGCGCTACTAACGGTCCGTGGAGTATCGCGAGGACTTTTAGTTGTGATGTGGTCCACACATATACATATAGTGATAAAGCATGTCCATACGTAAATAAAATGAGTTGTTGTTCAAAACAGTTGTAATGCAGTGTTTACTCCCCCAAAGGTTAGAAAAGTAGAAAAGGGGCCATGAATTCACCTGATAGTGCAGTTTCCGGTTTTCGAGTGCTCGCTACCTGCGAGTGCTAGCAGTCCTGCTAGTAAGCACCTATAACCATATAAGGGTGAGTATGTGTTTTGTGGTGTGTTGTATCCCATACAACTCCAAGTGTCGGTGTGCTCAACCGAGTGTGTGTGTGTTGACTCGACGAATCGTTGGTGACACGTTTGTTGTGTTAAGTTGTCTTAATGCAAGTAAGACACCAAAATGCATCCTATGACTCAACCCATAATGCTTTCACAAAATCCAGTTTTGAAAATCATGACGTTCTCGTTTCAGGAAACTTTCTATATTTTGAAGGTTTCTATTTTTAGAAAATGTGGTTATGAAATCCCATTTCATAAAACAATTCACTCTGGTATGTTTGTAGAAACATATGTAAACACTTTGAAATATGTTGTTTGTGCATAAATTACCATTTATGCCATTTTACCCAATAAAGTTACCTAAAATAGTAAGTACTTGTTTACAAGCTCGTTTTCATAAATAAAGATTTCCAGTATGCTTAGAAATCATTTTTAAACATATTTCAAGAATCAAAGTTCATCAAAACATTCGTAAACATCGAAAGCCCTCTTTTGATTTACAAAAGTTTCCATAAATAGTAAGTTTATACAAAATAATGTTTTTGGCAAAATCAAATATCAAAATGTGTTTCTAAACACTCCAATATGCATTTGACAACATCTAGACATGTCTAACATGTCTAGATCATCACAAATCTATGACTTGCAACTTAAAAGTTTCCTTTTATGGCAAGTGTACCAAAATCATCATTGAATCAACAATAACTCAACCAAACTCAAATCCCATCAATCTTATACTAAAATCAGTAGATCTAAACCTAATGACACATCAAATCACCAACAAATTCGTGCCCAATGGCCAAATGGAATTACATGTGTTCAAACACACTTGCATGTGTGTTTTTACATCATGCATGTACAATCTAAAGCTAGATAAACATTTAAAACTACCTTAGAATGCAAAAACCAGTGAAAACAGTGGCTGATGAAGAAGTTCTAGCGGTTGATGGTCGTTCTAAGTTCCTTAGCTTCTTCTCCAAACTTCCAAGAACTCCAAATGGTTCACCAATGCAAGGAATAGCCCCAATAATGATTCCAGCAGGTTTGAAGGCTTGGGTTTCAGTGGTTTTTGGTCGGGATGTGGTTAAGAAACTCAAAGAAATGGAAAGGAAACCGAGTGAAAATGAATTGGGGTTGGTTTTATAAGAATTTTGATCTGTATGGCCTTCGCGTACCGCGAAGGCCGATCAAAAATCTTATCGCGAGAGTCCCCGCTACTGCTTCGCATACCACCAAGCCCATCGCCAAGGGACCTCCACGTACCGCGACGAAATTCGGGATCCAGAGTCTCTGCCACTACTTCGCGTACCGCGAAGCCCGTCGCCAAGGGACCTCCACGTACCGCGATGAGTCCATTTTCTTGTTTTTCGATTTCGATGATTCGATTTCGCTCGTACTCGATTCCTAATGTTTATCCTAAACATCTAATTCATGTTTAGCACATAATCATATAATAACACATAAGTTTGATCACCAACGTTCGTTAGACTCGCGGGTGTTTCAATAATTCCTCGAATTATCTTTGATAGTTGATGTTCGTGTTTTACGAAGTGTTTGCACGCTTGATTAATCCTAATCAAAGTGTGATGCACAATTCAATAATTCCCCGAATTATGGTTTTTGCGTTAGTGTTTGCCAGACTTGGTTTCCAAAACCAATGTGCAATGTACGATTCGATAGTTCCTGGAACTACCATTTCGCAGTTGTGTGTGTTTGACTCATCTAATTAAACATAATTAAATGAAATGAAACAAGTATAAATGTGAAATATGTAGAGTGTAAGAGTTGCAATTTACCTGAAATTGTCGGGTGTCACAGTTACCATTCATCGACTGATATGGTGCCATTTGAAATGTTATATGGGAGAAAGTGTTGTACACCCATATGCTGGGGTGAAGTAGGTAAAAAAGAATTTGGAAACTTGGAAGTGGTTAGGGCTACGAGTAAAAGACTGGAACAAATTAAATCAAGAATGAAAGCGGCACAAGACCGACAGAGGTCGTATGCTGATAACAGAAGCAGGCCGATTGAATTTCAGGTTGGAGATATGGTGTTCCGGAAGGTATCTCCATGGATAGGTGCTATTCGTTTTCGAAAACGCGGAAAATTAAGTCCAAGGCACATTGGACCTTTCAAAATTCTAGCCCATGTAGGTGAGGTTGCGTATAGACTGGAGTTACCAGATGAATTATGTAAGATTCACCCAACATTTCATGTCTCATACTTGCACAAGTGCTTGACGGATGAAACCTCACTCATACCATATGACGAAATTGAAATCGATAATAAGCTTACTTATGTGGAGCATCTGGTAGCCATTCTCGATTATGATGAGAAGTTACGAAATAAAAATGTCAAGCTTGTAAAA
Source organism: Mikania micrantha (assembly GCA_009363875.1). Classification (NCBI taxonomy): domain Eukaryota; kingdom Viridiplantae; phylum Streptophyta; class Magnoliopsida; order Asterales; family Asteraceae; genus Mikania; species Mikania micrantha. The sequence continues at coordinate 83,364,801 of CM018692.1, read as the reverse complement.
GTTCAGTGGAAGCTTCGTAAGGGGTCTGATGCTACCTGGGAAATTGAGGAAGAAATGCGTAAATTCTATCGCCATTTGTTTTTGATATAATAGGTTTCGAGGACGAAACTTAATGTAAGGGGGGTAGATTTGTAACAACCGGTTTTCAATAATATTTTAATAAATTTATATATAATAAAGTATTTTAATTTTCCTATGAAGAGTGTTTTGATAATGACATTATAAAGTCGCTATGTGGCTACTTTTCTATAAAGGGTGATAACATGACACTAGCAAGTGGTTTATGGATTAATAATATCACATTATCAAGACAACAAAATAATGATCATAATGAGGGAAAGCGAAATTGGCAAACAATGCTCCGAATGAAAGTTATGATAAAACGAGTTTTGAACGATAATCATAAAATGACCTATATAATCAGTACATCACTAGGAGCAGTGATTGATATGATTAGATAGGTATTTAAAAATCGTGAACGTGGGCAAAAACGGTGCGCAAAACGGAGTTCTTATGAAGCCAGAATCGCGAAAAAAATTTCAAGACACTACAAGCGTTCACCGACACGTGTCCTAGGTTGCAAGACAGGTGTTTTCAAGTATTTCCACATGTCATAAGTGGGTGCCACGTGTCATACATGGTTGTCGTGTCCCACATGATTGCCAAGTGTCCAGCGATGTATCGCAGCCTTATTATCTCGATTAGCGTGCCAGTTCCTATAAATAGATCACACCTTGTCATTTTTTGGACAAATTTTCGAAATCCACCCCTATTATCACGACATAAATACCCCTATAAATCTCCTTTGAGGTTAGTTGAGTGTGTGGAAGCACTGACGAGTGATCGGGACTAGCCAGACGGTTAAACAAGCTGTTGTCCGTATATAGCAAAGTAAGCTTATGCTTAAGTTTTAAATGTTAAGGTTATCTTCATAAGTATATATGGGGTTGTATTGGCTAAAAAAAATCTGATATGAAGTGCTTATGCCCGTGAGATACGTCGACTACCCCGGATAGAAATAACGAGTTAAAAACTCATATTGGAGGTATCTTAACATAGTCATTGTGCTGTCCGTTTGGAAACATGAATTACGGTTTATGGGATATGTGATTATTTTTATGATCTTGCTAGGATATTCAGGTTGTTAGGATTCCTTGAGGAAGCGTGAGATCAGTCGCAGATATTAAGTTTACCGTGCGGGACCAATCAATTGAGTTTTATGACGCCCATTTTATGTTTTAAAATGTTATGGGTTGATATGCATACTGTTGATTGTTTGTATTTGAAGATGTTATATTTAAACTATGTTTGAGATCCTGTGTTTGTATAATTGAGTGTTTGTAAAACAATGATGTTGCCCATGGGGATGAACATGTCAAATGATTTTTGGTCTAAACATGGTTTTGGGATGTCGTACTCGAGATAGTACGAGCCGAATGATTTTTGAAGATACATAAAAGTGATGAGTTTTATGGGCATGTGGAAAATGTTTTTACACGTATTCTGATTGTGTGCCACTAGTTGAGACTAGTTGGACGATTTAAACGTTTTATGACCGTGATTTGGACCGAGGTCCTAAAACAGGTATTGAAAACGTTTTGGGCATTGCGGTGCTCGTTTGAGAAGGGGAAATGTTTTATAAAAAACAGTGATTGTGTAGTTTGAGTTAAAACTTTTGTATTTGACAAATGTGTCAGCCGTGGTTGACGGTGCCCTTGCTATATAGGTAAAAACAAGCGCCGTGCCTGTCTTTGTTGCATGTTTTTGGTGGGAAACAGCCCTGGCATAGGTGTCGGTATAGAGGGGGTTAATTGATCAATTGACTGTATTTGGCTTGTGACGACTGGACCTGCAGAGGGTGAACGTGACCCAAGACAGTGGCTTGATATTACTATAGATGCAATATATGGACTACCACACTGTGGACTTGACAGGTGGTAACCATATCGTGGACATGGCGGATTGGTATTTGGGTTTGGGTAACTCGGTGGTTTTGGGTTCTGGTAACCCAGTTATTGGTTTGAAACTTTTCTACACAAAGTTTGTCAGTTTTATGATTATGAATTCCCTTTATTATTATTTAAAACGTGTCATGTAAATCTTTTCCTAGTTATGTTATCTTAATTTTTGTATGATTAAAACTTATAACTCACTAGTGAAAATTGATCCCTTTGAGTATGGATATCAGGGAAAGATAAGGCTTCGTGTAGCCATGGCAAGGGCAAGGTGTGATGGAAAAAATAACATGCTGATGGAAATTTTGGCAAATGTATAATGATGTAAATTATATCGTGCTGGCATCTTGTATTGGAACTTGAGTTATATTAATAAAAGTTCCGTTGCTTATCACTGTTATACCATGTGTTATGTTATAATTCTGATTTAGTGATGGTACCGGGAGACTGGCGTCACAAAGGAATTGCAAGATTTTTAAGTGCATCAATTACAAGGATACGCTTAAATGAGTCCCTAACCCCGTTTAAAATCATTGGATTTCTAGAACTCGGGGTGGGCTAAACACTCACAAAGTATGTGCATGCTTTAGTTACAATGAAATACGCTTAAGTAAGATCAGAACCACATTTCAAAGTTTGGGTTTTCAAAACTCGAGGTTTGCAATAAAATTACAAAGGGTTAATTGCTTAAATTACACTGATATGCCTAAATGAGTTCATAATGCCTTTTCAACTCAATGGAGACTGTAACTCATGGTTTGCAACACAATTACAAAGCGTTTACATGCTTCAATTACATGGATATGATTAACTGACTGCTTAAACTCATTTCAAAACATCGGGTCTCTGAAACAATATTTAAAATTAAATTTCAGAGTGCTTACATGCTTAAATTACAAGGATATGCTTAGGTGAGTTCTAAACCCTTCTCAAATCGTTAGATTTCTAAAACTCGAGTTTGCAGTAGAATTGCAAAGTGTTTACGGTGTTTAATTACAATTATACGCATGTGTGTACATAACCACTTATCAAATATTTGGATTTCTTTAACTCGAGATTTGCAAAATAATTACAAGATTTTTAGGTGCCTCAATTACTAGAATACGCTTAAGTGAGTCCTTAGCCCCATTTCAAATCATTAGATTTGTAAAACTCGGGGTTTGCAAAACTATTACAAAGCGTTATTTTGTATCAATTAAAATGAAATGCCTAAGAATGTTCAAAAACACTTTTCAAAGTTTTAGATTACATAAACTCAGGGTATGCAATAGATTTCCAAAGTGTTTACATGCTTAAATTACATTGATTAGCATAAGTGAGTTCAAAGCGCCTTTTCAAAACTTCGGATTTCTTAACTCGGGTTTTGCCACACAACTACAATGTGTTTAAGTGCTTCAATTACAAGGATAACCTTAAAAAAGTTCATAACCCCTTTTCAAGTCTTTGGATTTCAAAACTCAGGGTTCGCAATTGTAACATCCCAAATTTTCTAATACAAGTTGTTTGAACTTACGACTGGGTAACGGATAATTAACTTGTCGGAAAATAAACGGAAACACCCTAAGTGAAGCTCACAAAATTGGGTGTACTCGAAATGGATTTCGAGTACCTAAGTTCTCGAAATTTAGACCTGATTTCGAGTACCCAGTTTGGAAACCTTGCCTATATATACGAGTGCCTTGGGAAGCGTGCACACCTTTGTCTGGAAGCACGGTTTCTCTCAACTACTCGAACTTGAGTTCGAGAACCTCAAGAATCGGCTATAAATCGCCCAAGGAGAAGAAGTAACATACGATAAGATACCAGTGGGATCATCTAACGACAAGTAAGTGAGTTATGTGTAAAAGTTAGGATTTTTTTATACATTAGTGAACTCATGCATAAAGCTCGCACCTTTATGCATAAAGTTCGAGACTTTGCGGTTCCAGTGTGTTGGTAATGCCCTAAGGAACCTTGAACTAGCTCCCCAAAAGCCTAGGACGTATTTCTGATATGTTATGCAGAAAAGACGCGTACTCGAAAATATACACGAAGGGGCGTACTGATGTAGGTTCTTCAGTCTTAGCTAAGGAGTTCGGCTAAGAAGACAAGGAGCTACTATCAGGTGAGTTCTAGATGCCCTACTTTAACAAGTTATGTGTAACTATGTTTTGGGCTGGCATACATGTTGTTAATATGTTTATGATGTTATGTGACTATGCCATGATGATGAATACATGTTAATGTGTTAGTAAGTTATGATGATGAACTGTATGATAACATGCCACGATGATAGTTATAGTTGTCATGCTATGATGAGATCCTAGGCGGCTAGGATGGAAGTATGATGTATGATATGATGAATGCTAGTTTGACATGTTTACGAGGCCATGATGTGTGATATGATGAATTGCCACTAGCATGACATGTATGTGATGCCATGATGTTATGATACAATGATATGATGCTAGCATGCCATGATGTTACGATGATATGATGAAACGACACTAACATAAACTGTTTATGAGTAATCCTATGTTATTAGGATAAGGTTACGATGTTATTAGGAATGATGATACAGTGCTAGAATATAGTGTTATAATGAATGAATGTTGCTCCTATTTTTGTTACGGGGTAAGTATGACGTTGCTCCCATATTCATATAGGGTAAGTATTGTTTCTCCCGTACTTGTTACGGGGTAAGTATGATGTTGCTCCCATATTCGTATGGGGTAAGTATGGTTGCTCCCGTTTTTGTTACGGGGTAAGTATGGTTGCACCCATACTTGTTACGGGGTAAGTATGATGTATATTCATATGGGATAAATATGATGTTGCTCCAGTACTTGCAACTGGGTAAGTATGGATCTGCAGAACACCTCGGCGAGTCAGATCAAAGGTTATGGAGCCTTGTGCCGGCATAAGCCCACTGTTACGCTAAATAGCAGTGGTTGTATAATGATGATGATTATGATGTCTATGTGTTTTGGTTTGTATGGACGAAATGATGTTTTATGATGTTCATTCATTAAATGTTTATGATGTTTTATTAAAACTAGAACTCACCAGCGTAAGCTGACATTTTAGCATGTATGTCGTGTTAAAGCTAAGTTAAGAAGAAACGTGGAGCTCGGATATCAAGATAGAGAATCCGGTGGTGTTGGCAATCGTTTATGTTTTATTTCAGACATTATTTCATGTTTGACAAACTATGTTTTAAACCCCACTGTTATTCATGAAAGTTTATGTAGATTTGGTGAAATCTTCTTAGGATCGATCAAGAAGCTCTACAAACTATCAATCACGTGCGGAATCCATGTATGATATGTATAGAATCAAAGAAACACAAGCAATTTCATAAACAATATTCTATTAATCAAAAAATGATTACAAGTTCTTTCACACAGAAAGTTTTCTCACACAGAGAAAATTCTCTCAGGTTTGCTAAAGTTCTGTCAAAAGTTACAAAGAAATCAGACAAACCTTCTATTTAAACAATCAGCTATCAGCCGAACCTATCTGTTAGCCGAACCTCTAGGTTCGCCGGCCAAACCCTTAGGTTCGCTGGATGAACCCTTAGGTTCGCTAGGTAAACCTAGGTTGCCAAACCTATAGGTTCGCCGAACCTTCCTCAGGTCATAGGTTCGCCGAACCTATCAAAGCAGTAGGTTCGCCGAACCTGCCTAGGTTCGTGGGCGAAACGAACCTATGCAAAACCTATTAGCCGAACCTATATAAAACTTTAAATAAATTACATTTTTGAATAGCAAACTATTACAATTATGCACCAACAGTTTTTAGTTTAAGAGCTATGTGTTATGTTCAAAACTAACCTCTGGGAGGCACCCGGGATCGGGGCCTCACAAGTTGGTATCAAAGCCATAGTTTGAGAGATCTTGGTATCCCAAATTCCAAGACTTAAACTGAGAATGGGATTATGTAATGTGTATTGCCAACCACGGATGAACGGATGCCACGAGCTTAATGTTTGTGTCTTAGTTAAGAAGTAGATGTAGGGTTAGAAAGGTAGATAGTGTCATGCACATTGAGGAGATGGAATGGGAAACGTATAGAGCCTATGAGTTGGGTAAATGGTTAATAACACCTGATCAATGTCATTAACGATTTACAACACTTATTTCGTTCTAAACTGATATATGTACTAACTCATCGATTGTTGCATTATGTAGAAAGTTAAGATGGCCGGACATAAGGGTAGACCAAGGAAGCCAGTACAGGATCCTGAGGAGCCACGTGTCGAGACCGGGAAACCTGTCAACGAAGAAAAAACGAGCGCAGTGAGCAACCGGAGAATGAAGAGGAGTTCACACTAGAGTCTATTGTGGTAAAGGCTATTTTTGATGAAGTCTGCAGAATCATGGATGAGAAAATGCCGGCAATGATTGCTAAGGCATTAAAGGATGCGCTGAAAGAAAAGTCGGAAGGAACAAAAGAAAGCACCAAAGAAAACGAGGATATTGTGATTCTCGAGACAAAGAGCGGTGACTCCGACCGAAGTATGATCATAGGCTGTGACTACAAGGCCTTCAAAGGATGCAATCCACCATCCTTTGACAGTAAGAAAGATGTTGTGGCTACCTACCACTGGATATATGAGATAGAGGTTGTTATCTCCATCAGTAAGTGTCGAATTGATCAAGCTGTCAAGTTTGCAGCTCACTCCTTTATTGAGGAGGCACTTCACTGGTGGAACACCATCAAGCTGTCTAAGGCTGCAGCTGATATGGAGAAGATGACTTGGGAAGATCTGAAGGAGCTGGTCACCAAATAGTTATGTCCCAAGAACGAGCTAGATAAAGTGGAACGAGAGTTTTTGGTTCTGAAAGCTGGGAGTATGAATCATCGACAGTATACATCCAAGTTCAATGAAATGGCAAGACTAGTTCCTCACTTGATTGGTTCTGAGGAATGCAGAGTGAAACTATATGTGGAGGGTTAGCCTCCAAAGGTGCAGATTCACGTAAAAGCAAATGCTTCCAGACCTTCGACTCCACTATTGAACTTAGTGGGATAGTTTGGGATGATGTTATGTCTGCTGAACGAGTCAAAGAAGAAGCAAAGATGAAAGAGTGCTTCGGGACTAATAGGGGTCGAACAAACCAACGAAAGTTTGCAAGCAAGAAGGTGAAGCAAGAGGAGATGAGCCGATGCAACAAGTGTGGAAAAAGCCACATGGGACAGTGCCTGGTGGGCACTAATTTATGTTTCAGGTGTGAAAAGACGGGGCATTTTTCTAGCAGTTGCCCGAATGCTACTCAATGCTTCAACAGCAATGAGTTAGGACATCTGTCCAAGGATTGCAAACAACCAAGGGTTGATGCTTCGGGCACTGGTAAGAAATAGGAGAAAGGGAAGGAGAAGCAGAAGGCTAAAGCCCAAGCTTTCATGATGACAAAGGATGATTCTATGGAGGACCCGGACGTGGTCACAGGTACCTTTTCTATCAACAATATTCCTGCTTCTGTATTGTTTGATTCTAGTGCCAGTATGAGTTTTGTATCTTCTACTTTATGTTATGGGTTATCTGGGAATGTTAAGAAAATAAATCGGGTATTTGGCGTTGAGACGGCTATCGGTAAGATGACCAGGGTGACTGAGGCTATAGATGATTGTTATGTTGAGATAGAGGGTCATAAATTCCTAGTACGATTGTTTCTTGTAACCTTGGGAGGTTTCTATGTAGTCTTGGGTATGGATTAGTAAATATGAGGCTAACAATTTATGTCAACGCAAGATGATATGTTTACCAACATTGGGTGGGAATCCTGTAACGATCTATGGTGATAAAGCGATGTATGCGCCAAAGATCATTTCGATGATCAAAGCTGATGATATGATGAGGTGAGGGTGTGTAGCTACTTGGCCTACGCGACTGAGGAATGTACGGATATGTGGAAGATTGATGATTTACCCATGGTGCGTAACTTCCCTGACGTATTCCCTGAGAAATTGCCTGGATTACCGCCGAAACGGGAAATTGAGTTCCAAATCGACCTAGTGCCGGGGGCACAACCTGTTGCCAAAACACCTTATCGTTTGGCTCCTACCGAGATGAAACAGATGATGGCCCAGCAACAAGAACTCCATGATAAAGGTTTTATACGACCGAGTGTCTCTCCGTGGGGAGCACCGGTGCTGTTTGTTAAGAAGAAAGATGGTAGCATGCGAATGTGTATCGACTACAGGGAACTGAATAAGTTGACTGTAAAGAACATGTATCCTCTACCTAAAATTGATTATTTGTTCGATCAATTGCAAGATGCAAGCTGGTTTTCTAAGATTGATCTCCGATCCTGTTACCATTAGCTGAAAGTTCGAGAGCAGGATATTCCAAAGAATGCATTCCGAACACGTTATGGACACTACGAGTTTCTCGTTATGTCATTTGGATTGACGAATGCTCCTGCAGCATTTATGGATTTGATGAACAGAGTATGTCGATCAATGTTGGACTGATCGGTGATAGTGTTTATTGATGATATTTTGATTTACTCAAAGAACGAGGGAGACCATGCTTACAATGTTCGTGAGGTATTGGAGATTATGAGGTAAGAAAAATTGTATGCTAAGTTCTCCAAATGCGTCTTCAGATTACGGGAAGTATAGGTTCTGGGTCATGTGGTGAACCCAGAAGGCATTATGGTAGATCCAGCTGAAGTTGAAATGGTTATGAAATGGAGCCCTCCGAAGTCACCTACGGAAGTACGCAGTTTTCTTGGTTTGGCTGGTTACAATCGGAGATATATTCAAGACTTCTCCAAGATAGCAACGCCACTGACAAAGCTCACGAAGAAATATGTAAAGGACGGATGGGGCCCGAACCAAGAACAAGCTTTCGCAGTGCTAAATGAGAAACTTACCCAAGCTCTCATCTTAGCACTGCCGGATGGAAATGATGATTTTGTTGTGTATGCCAATGCATCACGACAAGGGTTGGGATATGTACTGATGTAAAGGGGAAGGGTTATAGCTTTTGCATCGTGCCAGCTAAAGATTCATGAGGCTAACTACCCGACTCACGATCTTGAACTCGCTGAAGTGGTGCTTGCATTGAAAATATGGAGGCACTATCTGTATGGAGTAAAGAGTACCATCTATACCGACCATAAGAGCTTGAAGTACTTCTTCGACCAAAAGGATTTGAACATGAGTTAGAGACGGTGGCTTGAGCTGTTAAATGATTATAATTGCGATATTTTATATCACCCTGGAAAAGGCCAATGTGGTGGTAGATGCTTTGAGTCACAAAACTGATCATCCAGCCATACGGCTAAAATCGTATAGTTTGGTGATAACGCCATACTTTGTAAATGAGCCCAAGCAGAGATTGTGGATTTGGAACATGTCTTCGGGCAAGTCAAGAATTTGGAAGACAATTATCACGGTGTGAAAGTACGATTCGGTCGTATGTGGGTGCCCAGAAATGGAGAACTTCGATCGAGAATTTTAGATGAAGCCCACAAATCCCTTTATTCTGTGCATCCTGGCGCAACGAAGATGTATCAAGATCTTCACAAGGATTATTGGTGGCTAGGGATGAAGTTTAACGTGATGCAATATGTAAACAATTGCTAACTTGTGCACAAGTAAAGGCCGAACATCAGAAACCTTACGGGTATGTGCAGCATCTTGAGGTACTGGAATGGAAATGGGAACACATCACCATAGATTTCATTACCAAGCTACCGAGAACAGGTAAACGACATGATACCATATGGGTGATTGTGGACCGACTAACGAAAAGTGCGCTCTTCCTCCCGATCAGGGAAACGTATACGTCTGAAAGGTTGTCTGATTTGTTCATCAAAGAGATTGTGACCCGACATGGAGTTCCTGTCTCCATTGTTTTAGATCGGGATACGAGGTTTACTTCCAGATTCTGGAAGCAGTTTCATGATGCTATGGGAACGAGATTGAACATCAGTGCCGCTTATCACCCCCAAACGGATGGACAACCTGAAAGGACTATTCAAACGTTGGAGGATATGCTTAGGGCATGCATTATCGATTTTGGAGGGAGCTGGGATGACCACTTGCCATTGGTGGAGTTTTCGTATAATAACAGCTACCACTCTAGTATCGGAATGCCCCCATATGAGGTGTTGTACGGAAAACGATGTAGGACCCCGGTATGTTGGGGTGAAGTTGGACAGAAAGAGATGGGAAACAAGGCGACCGTGATTGATATGGAAAAAAAGTTACGAGTACTAAAACCGCGAATGAAAGCCGCACAAAATCGCCAAAACTCATACGCAGACAAACGCAGAAGACCGATAGAGTTTGATGTTGGCGATCGAGTGTTGCTAAAGGTATCACCATGGATGGGAATCATTCGATTCTGAAAGAGAGGCGAGCTGAGTCAAAGGTACATGGGACCATTTCAGATAAAGGCAAGGGTAGGGAAAGTCGCGTATCGACTAGACTTACCAGAGGAGCTGAACGGGATTCATCCTATCTTCCACGTGTCACACCTTAGGAAGTCTCCTACAGACGAGCAGGCACATGTTCCTTTGGATGACATTGAGGTAGATGACCGACTGAACTACATTGAAGAACCAGTTGCGATTGTGGATACGAAGGAAAAACAGCTACGGAATAAAATGGTTCGTCAAGTCAAGGTTCAGTGGAAGCATCGGAAGGGTTCAGACACTACGTGGGAAACGGAAGAAGAAATGAGGAGGTTGTATCCTAATCTGTTCGATATGTAACGAGGAAAGTTTCGGGGCGAAACCAATTGTAAGGAGTGGAGACTTGTAACATCCCAAATTTTCAAATAAAAGTTCTTTGAACTTACGACTAGGTAACAGATAATTAACTTGTCGGAAAATAAACGGAAACACCCTAAGTGAAGTTCACAAAATTAGGTGTACTCGAAATGTATTTCGAGTACCTAAGTTCTTGAAATTTAGACTTGATTTCGAGTACCCAGTTTGGAAACCTTGCCTATATATATATATAAGTCCCATGGCACAGGTTCTCTCAAGTACTCGAATTTTAGTTCGAGAACCTCAAGAATCGGTTGTAAATTGCCCAAGGAGAAGAAGGAACACACGAGAAGCTTCCAGTGGGATCATCTAACGATAAGTAAGTGAGTTATTCGTAAAAGTTAGGATTTTTTTTTATACAAAAGTGAACTCATGCATAAAGCTCGCACCTTTATGCACAAAGTTCGAGACTTTGCGGTTCCAGTGTATTGGTAATACCCTAAGGAACCTTGAACTAGCTCCGCAAAAGCCTAGGACGGATTTATGATTTGTTATGCAGAAAAGACGCATACTCTAAAATATACACGAATGCTAGCTTGGTTCGAGTACACTAACTTTGAGTACTCATGTGTTCGCGTGAGTCCATAAGTTCGGGTACTCGAGTATTTCGTGGACCTTATGGATTTCGTGTATGTGGGTACTTAGTGAATTTCAAGTGCTTCGAATACTTAGCTAAGTTTCGAGAACTTGAAGTTATGATGGGGAACTAGTAGCTATGAGAATTTAGAATAAATCCTAAGTCTAAGGATGGAATGTAATGAGGCTATGTACTATGACAACCGGCACCCGAGCAACCATGAGTCGGAAATCCAAGGGTGTACACAATCATAGTGTAAGACATAGAGTTATGAGAGCAAAGACAACAATAATAAAAGACAATAAAAATACACGGGTATTCCAAAAATAGTTAGAAAATCCACTTAATCACATGAATATGAATCAGAAGAAAATAAAACAACCTGTGAGTGAAAACAATAAACAAAACCTCAATGGATAACATTTGGAATACCGATCCAACTAGATGTCGTCATGGGTGACGATCCATGTGGATATTTTGTTAGATTTGGATACCCTAAATGAAATCTTTACAGTATCGAACAATGTCCGCAGTTAAATACAACGCGACGTTTGTATGGGTGACGATTCATACAGATGTCAGCGTGAGTGTTTAGCATTGACGTAAAATAATAACAATTTTAAATAAAACCCACCGAAACAATTTAATAAACAATCAAAATTTTAAAAGACGCAACCATTCGTACGTATGGACTCTCATTCGTACGAACCGGTCTATTTCGTGAAGCTTTATAACCACAGTTTGTTCACACGAATGGGAGCCATTCGTACAAACGGCTGATTCGTGCAACAACACAGCTATAGAAGCAACACTTACGTTTTTCAAACCCATTTTTAATCCAACTCACCCAAACTAACCCCCCCCCCTTTCGCCCCTCACGATTTTCGGCCATTTCCACACGAAATCTGACCATTACACCGTCCAAATCGTGTGTATTTCAACCCCAACATTTCCATTTCAAGATTTCAACCCTTTTCATCTCATTTCGGTCAAATACGAGCTCAACAGTAAGTATTAGCACTGATCCTTAGCACCAAAATACTCCAAAACGTTTCACCATGAATTTCGACCATAAAAACACCAAAAACAACCATCGATTTAAAAAATGGCGTTCTTGGAGAACTTGCAGGCGAATGAGCCGTACGAATGGCTCATTCATGCGAACGAGAATCCTCGTTCGTGAAGAAGATTCACCCGAATGAGCTGCGGAATGAACGAGCTATCATACGAACGGCATGGGTTCATTCGTGTGGAACAACCATATGAATGAAGACCCATTCGCACGAACGTATAACACGAAGGAGAGCATGCATTCGCATCACTCCATTCGTGTGAATGAGGGCCATTTGCACCAACCATTCGTTCGCACTATCACACCCGGAGCCGGCGGGCTGGATCATGTGTCCCGTCGGGGGGAAAGGCCCCAGGGCGCGATATCGGGAATGATAATCATGGTGATCAGATTGTTTACATTGCACATGATATATAATGAGAAAATGCTAAATAGAATAGAATTACAAAGTTAAATTATATCAGTTTTGTTCATAATTTAACAATGTAAATCTTCTATTAACATCATAGATCTTCTATCTTGTATCTGCACAAGATATACAAAATAATCTGTGAAATGATGTTCAAAAGTATGCAAGTCCAAAATACCGGGTCCACTATCTGGCATCCTAGTCCAAAAGCAATAACTTCTATTTAGACCTGTTCGTCACCTGAGAAGTCATGCAGAAAAAAAATCAAGTCATCACACGGTTGGTGAGTTCATATAGTTTTATTTGAAAATGAATTTGATAACATGTCCGAATGACAACCTTAACCTCACTAACAACCACCTATACTATCCAGTCAAATATGCTTATATATAGGGCATATGTAGGGGAACAAGCCCCAGCCACCGTCCCACCACATATCGAATCACATAATATATTGTTGTTAATGATAATTAAGCATTTCATCCGATACACTGAATCACATACTTGAACCGTTTGAAAATGATAACACTTGAATCGTTTGAAAATGATAACCTTTGAACACCCAAAATGACAACCTTAACCTCACTAACAACCAGCTATACTATCTAGTCAAATATGCTTATATATAGGACATATGTAGGGGAACAAGCCTCAGCCACCGTCCACATAATATATTGTTGTTAATGATAATTAAGCATTTCATCCCATACACTGAATCACATACTTGAACCGTTTGAAAATGATAACACTTGAATCGTCTGAAAATGATAACCTTTGAACACACAAAATGACAACCTTAACCTCACTAACAACCACCTATACTATCCAGTCAAATATGCTTATATATAAAGCATATGTAGGTGAACAAGTCCTGGCCACCGTCCCACCACATATCGGACAACATAATATGATAATTAAGAATTTCATTCCACACCATAGACACACTAGTTCTTTGAGTTCCACAAAATAGAATTTCTATTGATTCCTTAAGTTCATAACACAATCATGATCAACCATACATTTGTAGAAAATTTCAATAGATGCTTAAATAAGTAAATAAATAAACTTTTAATAAAATCTAAGACCTAACGATTGGGCCTTGGTCCACTCGAGTAGACTAGTCTAGCAATCAAGGTTCTTAGTAGTAAAAGAGATCTGTAAACCTCATCAAACATGCGACCTATAATCAATCAGTCTAGCTAGGACATCTCTTGATATACAGGCTTTTATAGTTCTTTAGATCGTCCGTGGTTCATATAGTTCTTTAGTTCTTTGGCACATGTTATCTTTGAGTATTTTCCATATGTTCCTAAAAACTGGTAAGGGAATACTGTAAATATCATCAAACATGCGTCTCATATTAGATCAGTCTAGCTAGGACGTCTTTCAAACTTGAGATTGGCACATGCTATCTTTGATATTTCCCAGTCAAACCCTTGGAAAATAGTTCTTTGTACATAGTTCTTTGAAATAGATCATTAGTTCTTTGACAACACACCACCGGAATTTGTACTTTGATTTGAGCATTAATTCTTTGAAATTAGATCTTTGAAAATAGTTTTTTTGTTTTAGATCTTTAGTTCTTTAAAATTAGCTCTTAAAAAATAGTTCTTGGTCTTTAAAATTCTTAGCTATCCATGATGAATAGATAACTCATTCTGAAATTCTGAAATTAGTTTACTTAGATAAGATCTAGGATAACCAATTTACATATAAAACATATACTAAGTAAAGCCTTTAAGTAAATATAATCCAAGGAAAATAATTTACGCATGCTTCTCAGCCCCGCGTTTGTAAAACAAAACTGTTTAGAAAAGGGGCAATGAACTCACCTGTGTTGCTAAGAATTGAATCACAATAGGTAATGCGCGCTCGGAAATTGTAGCTTAAGTATCTTCAACACCTGAGTTGTTTTAAAAAGATTCGAATATTACAAGGATTTATAATAAACGTAATCTAGGGTTTTGGTCTCGGTGTGCAACTAAGTGTCCTATGTTACTAATGTGTTTGCTATAATTCTCTCTAATAGTCTAATGTATTACCCATCTATAAACCCTGGTCCCATGAATAATCATTATTAAACCTTAACTATGTAAGGTTTCTATTAATTACATTCAAAGTCTTTTAATTAAAGCGTTTTAAATAATTCATTTTAAGTTAAATCATTATATTAGAAATCATTTAATTTGATTTAAAAAGGTATATAGATCAATTCCTTTTATTAAAACATTAATTAATTTAAGATAATATAAGTTACATGATTAGACTTAGGTTAATTTCATTCAATTATCTCCAAGTCTCTTGTCAGATCTTTGTTCCCATCATCTCTTGATCGTCTTGATATATATAACTCGCTTTAGAAAGTTCATTGGACTATCTAACTAGGTCATATATTTGTATAGAATTCACTAAGTGTTGAATGCTTTCAATGTGGTTCACTCTTACACTTAGTTTGTTTCCTTGATTCTAAATGAATTCTCAACTTGTTACTTAGTTTATTGTCTCATAATATAGACCACCTTACACTTTTCGTATCCTATGACCACATCCCCATACTATGCCCAACATCTATGTTTATAGTTCAACATCTTGCTTAGTAAAGTTAAGGTTGGCTTCCATGGCATGAGTGATGTACAAAATCAATGCATGCTACAACCCTAATGGTTTTCCCTTCATGTTTGAACCTTAGATAACACAAAGTGGTTACCTCACATGAAAACCCTAGTGATTCTTTCCCTTTCATGAACCCTACGTGAGTCCTCATGCACCCCATGCACCCAAAATCACATACTCGCGATCGTGTAACCCTAGACCCAAACATTCGGCCAAATTGGGTTTCATGCTAATCACAAGACCCGACAGATTGGGAGATTGGCCGAATGGGGTTTCCTGTGAGAGAATGACCGATCGAAATTGGTTCCATCCGGGTGAAGACCTGGCCGAAGTAGGGTAGCCGAGCGACTAAAACTTCTGGCCGGTCGAATGTGAGGGTGATAATGAGGCCTGAACAGAATGGGTTGATCCTAATGGGACCTTGGCCGATCAAATGAAGGTTTGGACCGAATGGGAAAGACTTGGCCGAATAGGATAGGGGCAAAAGGGGTCCATCGGTCGGGTGGTAACCTCATGCGGCTAGTAGCTATTCTGCCGAGCTGCTGTGTGGCTCTTTCGGCCGCTCGAACCCAGCCAAGGCCAACCACAAGTTTCAAATTCTAAGGCCAAGAAATGAAGAATCCTTTGTTCCTCCACCATCTTAAGTTGTTTATGTGGTGTTTCCCTAAGATTTTGAGGGTCTATAACCGGTTTCTTAGGGGTTCGAATTAAGGGTTTTGAAAACTTTAAAATCGTGATAGAAAACTCGAATCTACCTCAAATCAGCTGGTTCAAAGCTCAGATCGGTTGTACTTTAGTGATCTACAGGTTGTGGTGGTCGTTTTGACACCAAGAAGGCTCGATTTCGTTGAGAAATGAAGAAGATGGACTTGTGGCTTCTAGAGAGAGAAAGTAGAGAGAGTGACGGGTTTGGGAGTAAATGGCTGGCTGGTGGGGATGATTATGGCCATAAATGCCATATTAAATGGCTTCAAAATACCCGGGTATGTTCGGTCTCCTTTGGTTTCGCTCGGTTTCACGTAAAAACGTCGGTTTTCTTTTGTTTTCGTAATGAAACATCTCGGTTTTAAAAATAAGGTTTATAGATTTATTTTAGATGGTAATTCCTAGTAATTAACTAAATATCTTCCGTTTATTTTAAATTTCTGAAAATATCAAATTTACAGTTTAAATCAAATCGTACAGTCGTCATGCGTATTCGTTCGAATCTTCACCGTTACGAATACGACGATAACTACACTTTTCAATATGGTTTTTTAATTATTGGATATAGTTCAGAACGTTAAGCTTGCAGATATATGCGTACAGATCGTCACCTATACGAATAATCCTTCAGTTTAGCGTTGACGTAACGACATCCGTTGTTGTTTTCTTTTGTTAAGCCTCACATACGTTTATACATAATAGAATCCTAACAAGCATTCATATAACTGTTCTGTGTTGTCAGATATGTTTCTGACTGTTAAACCGTGGATTTTGAACTATGTTTCTGTAATGAATATGAAATAGTTCTTTGTCGACATTAAATGAATATAGCATGCAAGTAATACACATAGATCATACCTGAATTACTAAAATCAATGAAAAAACATTTTCCAAAATCACATCAAGAATCATAGCACATAATCACCAAACACCTAGCTAACTAATAATAAACACGGCATTCAATCGAGAGAACATACCGGGTGAGTGCATTGACGACCCAAGACCTCAGGTGACTTCACAGACCCTTTGTTTTCAATTTTCTTCCTTCCAAATCATTTGGGGCCGAGAACATGAAACCTCTTATTCAAGTGATCAACGAATAGGAGTTATTTTCAAATGATTTCAATAAAAGGATCAACTCTCAACCTCTTATTCAAATGTTAAACGAATAAATGTCTTTTCAATTACTTTTACTGAGCGTTCATCGCTCCATTTAAACTTTTCATCAAACAACAACAACAAACCAGTTTCGAGGGTTCAAAACAAAAATCATCGAGGAGATGTCCATTGACCACAACAGTTCAAGGCTTTTGCCCAACCAAAAGGTTAACGGACATAATCTGGGGAATTGTGTAATGCACAATCGAATACCATCATTTTCAAGGGAATCTCCCATCAAACAACAACATATTTTCATAGTATATGTCTAGGGTAATTCACTAGGAGGAGTGTCCACACAACATCACATCGGGAATTCGCTGAGGAATTCTCGAACAACACACATCATAGTCATTTACCACTAGTTGACGCGGGTCAACCGACAGTAACGTAGATGGTACCATAGGTTTAACAAACCTCCAGCTTTGAGGCTGGTACGTTACATGCAGTACACATACAACAACTCAGATTAGTTACAGGGGAACTAATCACACAATCATATCAGTTAGGGTTGGTAAATGATCACAAGGGTGCTATTACGGACAGACCACACAACAAAAACAAGAGTTTTCAAATCAAATAAATGTTCAAGACCTCGTCTTGAACGAGTTTCAATCAAGTACACAGTAAACAATGTTTTACTAGGAGAAAGGAGCGTCACTAGTGCGATTTTCTAAACAAAAAAAACGTGTCTCCTATGCCAGGAGACAGAGCATACGCTTCTTTCTCACCATTTCATTTTACAATCATCTGTTGTGTCGAGTAGAGTTGAGAAACACAAGTGACAAGGTCCGATTTCCGTTAAGGACACAAAATTCAAGACTTGTGCGTGTGCAAGAACCCTTGTGGGACATCTGGTCCTCATTCCAGATGTCCAAGTCAAGCTTTAGTAGAATTAAATTATGAAACAGTTGTAATTTAATTTTATTCATTTAATGTATTTAGTATTTCTCATATTATCTTGTGCAATGTAACAATCTGATCACTCCGATTACAATCACTCCTCGAGATTATTCCGCCCGGGGTGTAAACATGTACTGATGTAGGTTCTTAATTCTTAGCTAAGGAGTTCGGCTAAGAATACAAGGAGCTACTATCAGGTGAGTTCTAGATGCCCTACTTTAACAAGTTATGTGTAACTATGTTTTGGGCTGGCATACATGCTGTTAATATGTTTATGATGTTATGTGACTATGCCATGGTGATGAATTCATGTTAGTGTGTTAGTATGATTTATGCATGAAAGTATGCTAAGCATGATGAATGCATGTTAGTAAGTTATGATGATGAACTGTATGATAACATGCTATGATGATAGTTATAGATGTCATGCAATGATGAGATCCTAGGAGGCTAGGATGGAAGTATGATGTATGATATGATGAATGCTAGTTTGACATGTTTATGAGGCCATGATGTGTGATATGATGAATTGACACCAGGATGACATGTATGTGATGCCATAATGTTATGATACGATGATATGATGCTAGCATGCCATGATGTTACGATTCTATGATGAAATGATACTAGCATAAACTGTTATGATTAATCCAATGTTATTAGGATAAGGTTAAGATGTTATGTTGAATGATGATATAGTGCTAGTATATCATGTTATGATGAATGAATGTTGCTCCCGTATTTCTTACGGGGTAAGTATGGCGTTGTTCCCATATTCATATGGTGTAAGTATGGTTGCTCCCATACTTGTTACGGGGTAAGTATGATGTTGCTCCCATATTCGTATGGGGTAAGTATGATGTTGCTCCAGTACTTGTTACTAGGTAAGTATGGATCTGCAGAACGCTTCGGCGATTCAGATCAAAGGTTATGGAGACTTGTGTCGGCATAAGCCCACTATTACGCTCAGTAGCAGTGGTTGTATGATGATGATGATTATGATGTCTATGTGTTATGGTTTGTATGGACGAAATGATGTTTTATGATGTTCATTCATTAAACGTTTATGATGTTTTACTATGTTGATGCATATATTGAGTGTCCACAGCTGTTCGAATAGATTAGATTTGTATTTGCTTATTTGTAATCACTTGTATGTATTTGTGTGTTCTTGGGTTTGAGCACGAGAGGGGGAGAGATCATGCTCAATCTCTCCATGGCAACACTATGTTCTTTTATGATGTGGATTCAATCATGTAATCATTCTATTCTATCAATATACCATTTGATTTTGTTCATCATCTTCATGTTCGTCGTGTGTGCAAACCCTAACCTTCCATCCAAAGTGAAATCGCCGGTCCAATCACATCTTTACATACTAAAACTAAAACTCACAAACATAAGCTTACATTTTAGCATGTATGTCAGGTTAAAGCTAAAGTAAGAAGAAACGTGGAGCTCGGGCATCAAGGTAGAAAATCCGGTGGTGTTGGCAATCGTTTAAGTTTTAATTCAGACATTATTTCATGTTTGACAAACTATGTTTTAAACTCCGCTGCTATTCATGAATGTTTTTAGTTTAGGAGCTATGTGTTATGATGAAAACCAACCTCTGGGAGGCACTCGGGATCGTGGCCTCACAACAATACAATTAAAAAGTTTTTACGTGCTTAACTTACAAGGATAAGCTTCAAATATTTCTTAATCCATTTTCAAATCTGTGAAACAAAAAATATCGGGGATTTCAAATAATTTACAGAGTGTTTAGGTGCTTTAGGTCCTAAACTGTCACACCCCGAGCCGGCGGGCTTGGATCGGATTCCCCGTCGGGCGGAAGGTTCCCGGGGCGCGATATCATGAGTGATAATCAAAAGTGACCAGATTGTTTACATTGCACATGATATAAATGAGAAATGCTAAATAGAATAGAATTACAAAGTTAAATTACATCCGAATCGTTCATAATTAACAATATAAATCTATCATAAACATCATAAAATAACTATCTTGTACTGCACAAGATATACAAAATAATTGTATAATGATGATTAAAAAAAATATGCAGGTCCAAAAATACTAAGCCTTCTACTTGAAGTCCTAGTCCAAAAGCATAAGCTTCCTAGTTGACCTGTTCTTCACCTGAGAAGTCATGCAAAAATAAAATCAACACATGGTTAGTGAGTTCATATATTTTAAAGTTTGAAAATGATCTG
Source organism: Mikania micrantha (assembly GCA_009363875.1). Lineage (NCBI taxonomy): Eukaryota > Viridiplantae > Streptophyta > Magnoliopsida > Asterales > Asteraceae > Mikania > Mikania micrantha. The sequence goes on along the minus strand of CM018692.1, from coordinate 83,344,431 downwards.
TAAACCTCTTCCGGTAAAGACCTTAACCTCATTAACTCTACATGTAATATCCGGATCGGTATGCTTATATATAGGGCATATGTAGGGTCAAACTTACCGCCCGCCCAGCCACTGTCCCACCACATACTAATCCGTATATGAAACTGTTATTAATGATAGTTAAGCATTTTTACCCTTCTCATTTAACCCAAAAATCCTTCTGTTCTTTGTCCCTGTAATTACAATCATTGGAAACCCATATTGATTTCATAAGTTCATCACACAATATGATCAATCACAGCAATTGCAGAAACAGTTATAAATGCTTAATTAAATAAATAAGTAAACATTTAATAAAATCTAAGTCCTAATGATTGGGCCTTGGTCCACTCGAGTAGAATAGTATGTCAATCTAGGTACTTAGTAGTAGGGAATTCTGTAAATATCATCAAACATATGACCTACAAATCAAACGGTCTAGCTAGGACTTCTTGAAATGTAGGGTTTTTGTTTCGTTCTTGATTCGTTTTGGCATATGTTATCTTTGATATTTCCCAGATTTTCCCTTGAAAATGATTTATTGATTCGTTTGATATTGTGGCAAGATGTACTTGATTCGTTGATCCTGAAATACTAGATTCGTTGATCAAATGTACTCTTGATTCGTTGTTCGACAAACATTTGATTTGTTGAACATTGAATATTAACTTTGCAAAGATTGTTTCGTTTGATTCGTCGAAATCCCACACTTGTTTCGTCAAAATGTTTCGTTTGATTCGTTAAACTTACCCACTTGATTTGTCAAAATGTTTCGTTTGATTCGTTGAACACACCCACTTGATTTGTCAAAATGTTTCGTTTGATCCCTTTGAAATGTTTTGATTCGTTAGAAATGTTTAGTTTAACCTGATTATTCACTTAATTTATAAGTAAATAAGCTTAGTAAAACCTGCCTAAAATCTTCCTAGACATGGTCTAGGATAACATTTATATATGTAAAACATGTAAATTTAAAAGCATTTAAGTAAACAATTTAAATAAACAGTTTACGCATGCTTCTCAGCCCCGCGTTTTAAAACAAAAATGTTAGAAAAGGGGCAATGAACTCACCTGTGTTGATGTCTAATGTACTATCACAGAATGCGCACTCTTGTTTGTAGGCTAAGTATCTTCGGTTCCTGAATTGTTTTATAAGAGTTTGAATACAATAAGTATACGTAATAATCGTTGTGCCTAAGTCCTTGTCTTGGTGTGTGTAACTAAGTGTCCTAGTACTACGTGTATCTATGATCCAATCTAACTTAGTTACCCTTTTATGACCCCAATTCCCTTGTTTATTTATAATTACTTACTTTTAAGTTTTACAAAAATTTGGGCAGAGTTTTCCTTTGTTTTCTGTTCAAATCCAGACAATTAATATTATCTATTTTTCAACAATTTCCCAACAAAATAAGCAAAGACATTCAAATAAACATTTATAATTTAATTCCATGTTAAGTCAAAACCATTTAATTAATCTAACAGGCTATAAATAGGTTTCTTTTATTAAAATCTCATTTGTTGAATTTAAGTAAACATTTAATGTGTGTTGGGCTTAATTAAGCCCCATTGGGCCCACTTTGGCCCAATTTAGTATCTTTGATTCCAAATTGATTACCTAACTTGTGCCTTTAATTCGCATAGATTTCTAACAATGTTATCCGCTTGAGCACAACCTAAGCCTATTAGAGTCCTTGATTAAAAGTTATCCTTATGCTAGTGGCAATAATTAACCCTCCTAATCTTAACATCTTTGTCGCTTAACAACAATGACTTTGTTCATTCCAGAATGAGTGTGATTTACGTTTAATCCTCTTAGTTCACTCCATACATAGATCACGTGAGTCCCCATGCACACACATACCTTGCCTTATGTATATGTACGTATTTACCCCCATGCACCTTAAGAATTTCCTATTTAGAGTTGTCTAGGATTTGACACCCTTCCAAGGCAGCGAACCTTTTAGAGGAGCTGACCTTGGGTTCGGCTAACCCACTAGCATCAACGAACCCTCAAGGTTCGTTCTAATTCTAGGGTTTTGAAGTAAAATGGTTCGGCCATGACACCACCCGGCGAACCTGTAGGGTTCGACTCTCATGCAAAAGCTTGGTTATCATCACCTAGGTTCGTGAATATATATTGGTTCATCAAGGGTCGGCTAGTATGCATGGGTTCGCCACAACTTGTGTAACACCCCGACCGACGGCGGAATCATCGGGATGCCACGAGGGATGTGTAGATTGTTCAAAAGCTCATGGGCATCTAAAATCATATCATCATATATCATTTAATCAACCACAATAATTACACAAAAATCATGTTCATCATGAAACAATTACATCAAATACACAAAAGATTTAGTTAAACTCACTAAACTCTAATCGCCAGAAATTTAGTTAATTAACTAAGTCCAAGAATCCTATATGATGATGATGTCCAAAATAGAAGAGATCATCCTCTTCATCTTACTTGTCTCCATCACCTGAAACATGTAAGAAAATCAAGTGTCAACTACAAAGGTAGTTGGTGAGTAATCATAAGTTTTTATATTTGAAAATGTTTTAGTAAAATGCGTTTGAAAATTTATGCTTAAAATGGTTTTATAAAATGCTTTGTTTAAAACGGGTATAAAACTTATGATCTTCTTGAGAAAATCCTTATGAATACCTGTATGAGATAATCCAACACACATCCATCAATTCAACAGCCAAACACATACACAATCACATAGCCACATAACCAAATCAATCATAGCCAATCACAAATAATCATAATCAAATATAAGCAATCAATCCACAACAAATCAACCAAACTCAATCAATCATATTCTCAATCAATGTTCGTGACTATACATGATTCCTTATGTATTTAACATAAGTTAGATACATGAATCATGGAGTGGTCGCTAACCACGTGACAATACATGAAGTCAAAGCAATTAACCGAAGTCAAGAGCAATACTTCACGGATGTGGAAATCATCCACGTGACAATACATGAAGTCAAAACAATTAACCGAAGTTAAGAGTAATGATTCACGGATGTGGAACTCATCCACGTGACAATACATGTAATCTTTGTTATTGACCTAAGTCAATAACAATGTTTACACGGATATAAGATAATAAAAGGAAATCCATAATAATCAATAAATTTTAAGTTATAATTATCATATTGATAAACAGGTATAAACCTTATGTTATCAAAATAATAATTAATCTGGTATACATGTTTCACCTCCGAGTTTTAAAACAAAACAGTTTAAAGAAAGGGAGGTTATGAGAACTCACCTGAAGTCCTTAGAATTCGGGTTCTCGTATAATGCGCGCTCGCGTAGGTAAACTCAAAGCAACTCAAGAATCTGTGATTATTGCGTATTTGTGATCATAAGTATATGCGTTTTATTCTAACCAATTATCCATAAGTGTTAGCTTTTAATCACTAAGTATTAACTTAGTTTACATAATCAAAGTTGAAATGAACCTCTACCCTTGTATAGGTGCTCATCATTAATCAATAGTTTAGTCTTGCAAATTTCCAACTATATTATAATGATCCACTTGTTATATTTCTATAGGTACCCAATTACATGCATGTCTCCTATGCTAGCCACCTTATTTTAAGTCAATAATACTCTAAAATAAGTTTAATAAAATCCATGCTCTAATTATTGTTAATACAAGTTCAACATTTATATAAACTCTTAGTTTCTTTAAAAAAAACTTGAATTAGACAAAGAAAATGCTAACTCAAATGGTTCACGCTTTATCCCATTTGAACATCACCCTAGCATTATTAACACCGAAATCATTTTCTTGAAATGTTAGAACCATGTATAATTTAGATTGATTAAAAAAAAATGGTGACTCATAGTTGGTCCCATGCATGCATGGCAATATATATTTGCGTATACCCTTGATGTTCATTAATTATCATCTTGAATTGCAATTAGTAAAGTATCTAGATCTTATTTCCCCTAAGTTCCAGCGAACCTATTGTGAGTTTTCCCCAGGTTCGGCACGACTTATGAAGGGTTCGGCCATGTAGAAAGTATAGGGTTCGGTTAACATGAATAAGCTAAGTTCGGCCGACAAAGAGAAAGGTTCGCTGCATGGGTTCGTCCCTAGCACAAAGGCTCGTTTAATCCTCATGGTTCGACCAATAGAAGTAGTAGGGTTCGGCCCTAACAGGTTTGTGTAGGGTTCGTGGCTAAGGAAGGAAAAGGGTTCGGCTGCAGAAGCCACTGGTTCGTCATCCCTGATGGTTCGTGGTCACTGGGGTTCGCCAAGCAGGAAAGGAGGGTTCGTGACTCCCATGCTCGGCCTAAGGTTCGTCGAACCTGTAAGGGTTCTGCTAGGTTCGCGAGGCTGCCAGTAAGGGTTCGGCCTAGACAGCCCCGAACCCTGTGTTTCCTTCGCAACTCAGCTTCATCATCTTCCAAACTAACCTGCTAAAAGCTCCACAAACCTTTCCTACTCTTTCTAGTAACACGTTTTGGTGATTTTCAAGAGATTTAGGTCGATTATGACTAGAATGAACTATCTATTCGTGATTATCAATAAAACCGAAAAGAAAACATTAGATCTACCTTGATTCGGTTGCAAATCGTTGGATTTCTTCGTATAGTCTTGTTCCCCTCGATCACCCGAACGCGTAGGCTCCGAGATCTCGAAGATCCGCCAAGAAACGAACTCGTAATCGTAGAGAGAAGATTATGTGTGTGTTTTTAGGTGAAAATAGAGAGAGAGAGTGTGTAGAGATAATGAGAGAAAAGAAAAAGGAGTCATCCTTTTATCGCGTGTGGAACCCCACTGCCCGATCTCGTTTTTTTATTGCGATAACAAAATAATTAAGGTACTCGGTTTTTAAACATAAACATATTTAAAACAATAACCCGTTTTAAATAAATTAGTTTTTTATTAAAATAAGCTTAAATAAATTGTTTCGTAAAATAAATTCCGTTTTCGTTTTCGTTAAATAATTATCTAAATAATTTAATTTATTCGAAAACATTTTAGGTTGTGATTCCTAATAAACGTTTTAAGTTTTATTTATTAGATTAATACCGTTTGATAATATTTAATTATCTCGTCGAAACGCGTTACTCGCGTACGTATTCGTAAAGATCGTCACCTTTGCGAATCCGATGCTCGTAACGTATTTCGATTTGATTTATTATTTATGGAATATCGTTTCAGTATATTATTCTTAATAATTATATTCGTGTGAATCGTCACTCACGCAAATACATTATTAAGTTAATATTTCTGAATTAATATTCTCGTTTAAATGATATCCGTAACCTCACCTCGCGTAATTAATTCCCATTATTTATTAACTTAAATATTATATTCCCAAACCACAACCTACTAAACCAAGTCACTGACACATCCATGATAGACCGAAATATGCATATGTATAGGGCATATGCAGAGGTAGATCGCAACCTCCCCTACACCGTCCCACCGCTATTTCGATAAACCATGACCATGTGTCCTTGACTACGTTTAGCAACCATAACATAACAAACTCCCAATTCCATCCCAAAACCATTCTCAAACCATTAATCCATAATCATCAGTAATAACACTGCGATAAACTCTATGGGTCTGTTCAGTTAAATTTCAACTAAACTTCCCAAGGTTTACGCGTATAATATATTATAAAATCATGCATACCAGTAACAGTGACAATATCAGCAAAGTCAAACAATAATATCATAATCAATAATATTCATAAATCTCCGGTCGTACAGTACAATCGTACGGATGTACGGATGTACGGACAACCGAAAGTACAGTGATGTTACAGTCTCCCCTAGTTAAAGGAATTTCGTCCCGAAATTCAACTTGGAGTGACCGTAGTAAATAAATGTGGGTACTTAAGCTTCATATGATCTTCCATCTCCCATGTGAATTCTGGACCCCGCTTCGATTCCCAACGTACTTTGACAATTGGAATTCTACTGCGTTTGAGTTGTTTAATCTCCCGATCCATTATCTCCACTGGTTTTTCAACAAAGTGCATGGTATCATCGATGCGGATGTCATCGAGTGGTACCTGAAGATCCTGATCAGCTAAGCACTTTCTTAGATTGGACACGTGAAACGTCGGGTGCACATTACTAAGTTCAGAAGGAAGTTCCAATTTGTAAGCAACCTTCCCGATCCGTTCAAGGATCTTAAAAGGGCCAACATAACGTGGAGCAAGCTTCCCCTTCCTTCCGAATCGAACGACGCCCTTCCAAGGCGACACTTTAAGTAATACCATATCTCCCACTTCAAACTCCAAAGGTTTTCTTCTTTTATCCGCGTAGCTTTTCTGTCGACTGCGAGCAGCTAACAGATTGTCACGGATCTGGCGGATCTTGTCGGTCGTTTCCTGAATAATCTCAGGACCAGTGATCTGCGAATCGCCGACTTCGGTCCAACAAATAGGTGACCGACATTTCCTGCCATAAAGAGCTTCGAACGGCGCCATACCAATGCTCGCGTGATAACTGTTGTTATACGAGAACTCAACCAATGGTAGATGGCCATCCCAATTGCCACCGAAATCGATGACACAAGCTCTCAACATGTCTTCCAATGTTTGAATCGTTCGCTCCGTTTGACCATCCGTTTTAGGATGATAAGCAGTGCTAAGATCCAGTCTTGTTCCAAAGGCTTCATGAAGTGATTCCCAAAATCGTGCCGTGAATCGAGCATCACGGTCCGATATTATGCTTAAGGGAATGCCATGTCGGCTAATGATCTCATCAATGTAGATACGAGCTAACTTCCGCACCGGGTAAGTTTCGCGTATCGGTAAGAAATGAGCCGACTTGGTCAATCTGTCAACAATTACCCAGATACTATCCTTACCGTTCGCGGTCCGTGGGAGTTTAGTAATGAAATCCATGGAAATATTCTCCCACTTCCACATCGGTATCTCTGGTTGTAATAACAATCCCGAAGGTCGCTGATGTTCGGCCTTGACTTTGGCACAGTTAAGGCACTTAGACACATATTCAGCAATATCCTTCTTCATTCCAGGCCACCAGTACAAGCCCCTAAGGTCTTGATACATCTTGTCAGAACCCGGATGGATCGAGTAACGAGACTTATGAGCTTCATTCATAATCACCATCCTGAGATCACCCCTGTTCGGTATCCACAACCGATTCAAATAATACACCAAACCGTCATCCTTAGTTTCCAATAAGATTTCAGCCCCGCAAGACATCTCATTCTTCAAATCATCTTGAGCTAATGAGTGTTGTTGGGCTGTGAGAACATCATTTCGGAGACTATTGTGCACTCGGACACTATGGATCTGAACTTGACTCTTGCGACTAAGCGCATCTGCTACTACATTCGCTTTACCAGGATGATAGCGAATTTCACAGTCATAATCATTTAACAGTTCAACCCATCTCCGTTGTCTCATATTAAGTTCTTTCTGATTCAGAATATGTTGCAAACTCTTATGATCAGTGAACACTACACACTTAGTGCCATAAAGATAGTGTCTCCATATCTTCAAGGCAAACACGACTGCACCAAGTTCCAAGTCGTGTGTGGTGTAGTTCTTTTCGTGAATCTTCAATTGTCTTGATGCATAAGCCACAACCTTTCCCCGTTGCATGAGAACACAACCGAGACCTAGGTTGGATGCATCACAATAAACCACAAAATCATCATTTCCATCAGGCAATGTCAAGACAGGAGCATCACAGAGTTTCTGCTTCAGAGTCTGAAATGCCTCTTCTTGCTTTGGTCCCCACTCGTATGGCCTATTCTTCTGAGTCAAAGCTGTGAGAGGGACAGCAATCCTGGAGAAATTCGATATGAACCGCCGATAGTAACCGGCAAGTCCAAGAAACGATCGAATCTCCGTCGGTGTCTTCGGTGTACTCCAATTCTTCACAGCATCAATCTTTGCAGGATCCACGTGAACACCGTATTCGTTGACTATATGCCCCAAGAATTGAACTTCCTTAAGCCAAAATTCACATTTAGAGAATTTGGCATACAGTCGCTCTTCTCTTAGGATCTCCAAGACCAACTTGAGGTGTTTCTCGTGTTCTTCCTTAGTCTTCGAATAGATCAGAATATCATCAATGAATACAATCACAAATTTATCCAAGTATGGCCTGCAAACACGGTTCATGAGGTCCATGAAAACCGCAGGTGCATTGGTAAGGCCGAAAGGCATTACCAGAAATTCATAGTGGCCATATCTTGTTCTGAAGGCTGTCTTGGGAATATCATCATCATGTACGCGAAGCTGATGATACCCAGACCTCAGATCGATCTTTGAAAACCATGCCGAGCCTTGAAGCTGATCGAAGAGATCATCGATGCGCGGCAGTGGGTATCGATTCTTGATAGTCAACTTGTTCAATTCGCGGTAATCGATGCACATCCGGAATGACCCGTCCTTTTTCTTGACAAACAGGACCGGTGCACCCCATGGTGAATGGCTCGGGCGAATGAATCCTTTATCGGTAAGTTCTTGCAGTTGACTCGCCAATTCTTGCAACTCCGAAGGCGCAAGTCTGTAGGGAGCTTTAGCGACTGGGTTCGCACCAGGTACTAAGTCGATCCGGAACTCAACTTGGCGTTCTGGTGGAAGACCCGGTAAATCGTCTGGGAAGACTTCTGGAAAATCTCGTATCACTGGAACATCTTCAATCTTCTTTTCTTTCTCTTTCTTCTCCACAATGTGTGCTAAGAAGGCTATACATTTCTTCCTAAGGTACTTGTGTGCTTTAGTGCAAGACATCAGCTTAAGACCTTTACTAGCAGTTTCTCCAAATATTCTCAAAGTTTCACCCGAAGGTAAAGGAATACGAATATATTTCTCATGACAAACAATCTCCGCTCTGTGGGTGGCTAACCAATCCATGCCTATGATAACATCGAAGCTACCAAGATGCATAGGTATGAGATCAATTGGGAAAACGTGATCATTTAAGTTCACCGTACATCCAACGATAATAGTGTCAATATCAATAGTGTTTCCGTCAGCCACTTCCACGTTAAACGGTTTATCTAAATATGTACGTGTTCTACCAAGCAAGCATTCAAAATCATATGAAACGAAACTCCTATCGGCACCAGAATCAAATAAGACAGATGCATAAGAGTTGTTGATCAGAAATGTACCGTTGACCACATCCTGGTTGGCTTGAGCAGCTGGAGCATTCAGTTGAAAAGCCCGGCCTCTTGCCACCCTTTGATTATTCCCGGTCAACTTTGGGCATTGATTCCTGAAGTGACCCACTTCACCACACTCATAACAGGCTCTTGCCTGTGCCTGAGGTACCTGGCGAACGGGTACAGCTGGTATAGGTTGTGCATGAGGAGCTGGCAGTGCAAGCGGTGCATGTTGCAACCTTTGTGCTTGCGGTGCACTCCGACAAACATTAGCAAAGTGACCAAACTTGCCGCAGTTGTTGCAGACGCGACATGGCAAATTTGGTGTGTGATGATAACGGCAGGTGTTACACTGAGGAGTGTTCCCAGTGAAATTCCTGGCAGTTGAATTGTTTGATGATTGCTGCGCAGACTTTGCAGCAGGTACAGTGACCATGAAGTTCCGATTCTTTCTCTTCTTGTTGCTGCTTTTGGACGAGCTAGCAGCTTCAGACTTGACTTCAGCTTTGACTTCTTTTGCAGTAGTCTTGGTGTCAGTCTTTTTATATCCCTTTCGAGTAAGCGTTCCATTCCTCACGTGATTATCAGTAAGAGTTGCAGATAATCGGATTGCAGCCTCAAGTGTTTTGGGATTGCTCCCATAGACTGTATCCTGAATCTGCACCGGCAGCCCGCCGATATACTTCTCAATCGCCCTCTCCAAGGGTGTCACCATATGTGGTACCAGTAAGCTATACTCATGAAACTGAGTATTGTAGATGATGTTTTCTCCACTGTCTTGTTTGAGTTCCCAGAACTCAGTCTCAAGCTTCCTCATTTCGCTTCTAGGACAGAATTCAGTGGTCATCAGAGTCTTGACCTCTGTCCATGTCAGTGCTAAGGCAACATCTACTCCCCTAGTTCGCTTTTCCCCATTCCACCAAGTCAGTGCTCTCTTTTGGAAAACACTGGTGGCATAGCGAACTTTCAGATTCTCAGGGCATTCGCTGTTGATGAAGGTGTTCTCCATACTCTCAAACCACTGCAGCAGACCAGTGGCTGATTCAGCACCCGTAAATTTCAGGGGATTGCAGGAATTGAAGTGTTTGAATGTGCAAGTTGTCTGATTTGCACCACCTCGATTCTGGTTGATGTTTTGGTTGGCCTGAGTCAACTGATTCACCAACCCAGTGATGAGGTTAGCTAACTCTTGCATGCCAGGGTTGGCATTACCGTTAGCATCCTCAGCGTTGGTATCATCTCCGTTGTGACGGCGAGGCGGCATGTTTCTGAAGGAAATAGAAACATGTTATTACCGTTTACAACGTACATCATACAAACAATGTTTAAATGAGTCCATTAGACAATTGGGATTACATATAAGAACTATATTTCTCTCCCATCAGTCATTAAACTCAAAAAGGTTTATAATTTCCTATTATTATTCTAAGTGTCCTAGTTGGTCATAACTAGTGTTAGCTAACTATTTCCTAGATCCTATACATTCTTCACTCTATACTAACACTGACAACCTCCCAATGCAATGCAACAAGCTTATATATAGGGCATATGCAGAGGTAGATCGCAATCTCCCCTACACCGTCCCACCACCGTTCCATTGCACCACGATTATGCCCTTGCTAGTGTGTAGAGTGTGTCATGTACTTCACCATAATCTCACTTCACAAACCTTATCCTAAATAGGATAATTTTGAGTGAAGTGATCACTAGTGTCCTTGAACAATTAGGTTTGCCTAATGTCTAAGTTCACCTGACATGTAGGCTCGCCTATTTCTAAGTTCACCTAATGTTTAAGTTCACCTGACATTAAGTTTCCCCCAATTGTATAAGTTCACTAAAACCCATATCAATCCCAGTGTAGATAATCATCCTTAAGGGTTCATATCATCACGAAGTGCTCTTATTGTCACTAAGTGTTCATATCCTCCCTATAGTTTATTCTCATCAAGTGTCCATACCATCACTAAGTGTTAGTATCATCACTATGCGTTTATATTATCATCAAGTGTCCATATTATCACCCAAGTCCATATTCCATCACTAAGTGTTCATATTGTTAGTCGATCCTATGCACCCTACGTGTCCAATCCGTGTGTTTCATAAGTGAATTTATAAGTGTTTATCAAATATGATCATCCATGAACCAATCCCAGTCAATCCATCAAATATATCATCAACAGTCCACAATCATATCCTCTCAACCATTCCTAGTAAGGTCCTAGTAGTATCCTATGTTCCTGACACTGACAGACCCCCGATATACTTCAAATGGTATATGTATAGGGCATATGCAAGAGTAGGTCGCAACCTCCCTTACACCGTCCCACCACCTTTGTAGTATACCACGAGTGTGTCCTTGTCTGGTGATCACAAGATCTAACAGATAATTCCTAAAGCAAATAAATTTCCAAGCAGTTAAGTTCCTAGACAGATAAGTGTCCCAAACGGGTAGTTCCCTTATTCCTCAATACTGACATCCACCCGATGTACTGTAAATGGTATATGTATAGGGCATATGATAAGGGTAGGTCGCAACCGCCCAAACCACCATCCCACCACCTTTACAATACACCACGAGTATGTCCTTACCGAGTCATTAGGGCACAAGTAAGCAATTAATTAGTAGCAGCATATATAATCAAATGTATAACAGGAGTTCAGTTAACATGTAATAAACACATAAGCATGAAATCCTGAATATACTAACTAGTGTATGAAATTAATTCATACTAGGGTATCCTATGGTTATAGACTAGGTCAACCATTTCTAGTAACCTAATTCCCTATAACCCAGGCTCTGATACCAATCTGTAACACCCCGACCGACGGCGGAATCATCGGGATGCCACGAGGGATGTGTAGATTGTTCAAAAGCTCATGGGCATCTAAAATCATATCATCATATATCATTTAATCAACCACAATAATTACACAAAAATCATGTTCATCATGAAACAATTACATCAAATACACAAAAGATTTAGTTAAACTAACTAAACTCTAATCGCCAGAAATTTAGTTAATTAACTAAGTCCAAGAATCCTATATGATGATAATGTCCAAAATAGAAGAGATCATCCTCTTCATCTTACTTGTCTCCATCACCTGAAACATGTAAGAAAATCAAGTGTCAACTACAAAGGTAGTTGGTGAGTAATCATAAGTTTTTATATTTGAAAATGTTTTAGTAAAATGCGTTTGAAAATTTATGCTTAAAATGGTTTTATAAAATGCTTTGTTTAAAACGGGTATAAAACTTATGATCTTCTTGAGAAAATCCTTATGAATACCTGTATGAGATAATCCAACACACATCCATCAATTCAACAGCCAAACACATACACAATCACATAGCCACATAACCAAATCAATCATAGCCAATCACAAATAATCATAATCAAATATAAGCAATCAATCCACAACAAATCAACCAAACTCAATCAATCATATTCTCAATCAATGTTCGTGACTATACATGATTCCTTATGTATTTAACATAAGTTAGATACATGAATCATGGAGTGGTCGCTAACCACGTGACAATACATGAAGTCAAAGCAATTAACCGAAGTCAAGAGCAATACTTCACGGATGTGGAAATCATCCACGTGACAATACATGAAGTCAAAACAATTAACCGAAGTTAAGAGTAATGATTCACGGATGTGGAACTCATCCACGTGACAATACATGTAATCTTTGTTATTGACCTAAGTCAATAACAATGTTTACACGGATATAAGATAATAAAAGGAAATCCATAATAATCAATAAATTTTAAGTTATAATTATCATATTGATAAACAGGTATAAACCTTATGTTATCAAAATAATAATTAATCTGGTATACATGTTTCACCTCCGAGTTTTAAAACAAAACAGTTTAAAGAAAGGGAGGTTATGAGAACTCACCTGAAGTCCTTAGAATTCGGGTTCTCGTATAATGCGCGCTCGCGTAGGTAAACTCAAAGCAACTCAAGAATCTGTGATTATTGCGTATTTGTGATCATAAGTATATGCGTTTTATTCTAACCAATTATCCATAAGTGTTAGCTTTTAATCACTAAGTATTAACTTAGTTTACATAATCAAAGTTGAAATGAACCTCTACCCTTGTATAGGTGCTCATCATTAATCAATAGTTTAGTCTTGCAAATTTCCAACTATATTACAATGATCCACTTGTTATATTTCTATAGGTACCCAATTACATGCATGTCTCCTATGCTAGCCACCTTATTTTAAGTCAATAATACTCTAAAATAAGTTTAATAAAATCCATGCTCTAATTATTGTTAATACAAGTTCAACATTTATATAAACTCTTAGTTTCTTTAAAAAAAACTTGAATTAGACAAAGAAAATGCTAACTCAAATGGTTCACGCTTTATCCCATTTGAACATCACCCTAGCATTATTAACACCGAAATCATTTTCTTGAAATGTTAGAACCATGTATAATTTAGATTGATTAAAAAAAATGGTGACTCATAGTTGGTCCCATGCATGCATGGCAATATATATTTGCGTATACCCTTGATGTTCATTAATTATCATCTTGAATTGCAATTAGTAAAGTATCTAGATCTTATTTCCCCTAAGTTCCAGCGAACCTATTGTGAGTTTTCCCCAGGTTCGGCACGACTTATGAAGGGTTCGGCCATGTAGAAAGTATAGGGTTCGGTTAACATGAATAAGCTAAGTTCGGCCGACAAAGAGAAAGGTTCGCTGCATGGGTTCGTCCCTAGCACAAAGGCTCGTTTAATCCTCATGGTTCGACCAATAGAAGTAGCAGGGTTCGGCCCTAACAGGTTTGTGTAGGGTTCGTGGCTAAGGAAGGAAAAGGGTTCGGCTGCAGAAGCCACTGGTTCGTCATCCCTGATGGTTCGTGGTCACTGGGGTTCGCCAAGCAGGAAAGGAGGGTTCGTGACTCCCATGCTCGGCCTAAGGTTCGTCGAACCTGTAAGGGTTCTGCTAGGTTCGCGAGGCTGCCAGTAAGGGTTCGGCCTAGACAGCCCCGAACCCTGTGTTTCCTTCGCAACTCAGCTTCATCATCTTCCAAACTAACCTGCTAAAAGCTCCACAAACCTTTCCTACTCTTTCTAGTAACACGTTTTGGTGATTTTCAAGAGATTTAGGTCGATTATGACTAGAATGAACTATCTATTCGTGATTATCAATAAAACCGAAAAGAAAACATTAGATCTACCTTGATTCGGTTGCAAATCGTTGGATTTCTTCGTATAGTCTTGTTCCCCTCGATCACCCGAACGCGTAGGCTCCGAGATCTCGAAGATCCGCCAAGAAACGAACTCGTAATCGTAGAGAGAAGATTATGTGTGTGTTTTTAGGTGAAAATAGAGAGAGAGAGTGTGTAGAGATAATGAGAGAAAAGAAAAAGGAGTCATCCTTTTATCGCGTGTGGAACCCCACTGCCCGATCTCGTTTTTTTATCGCGATAACAAAATAATTAAGGTACTCGGTTTTTAAACATAAACATATTTAAAACAATAACCCGTTTTAAATAAATTAGTTTTGTTTTATTAAAATAAGCTTAAATAAATTGTTTCGTAAAATAAATTCCGTTTTCGTTTTCGTTAAATAATTATCTAAATAATTTAATTTATTCGAAAACATTTTAGGTTGTGATTCCTAATAAACGTTTTAAGTTTTATTTATTAGATTAATACCGTTTGATAATATTTAATTATCTCGTCGAAACGCGTTACTCGCGTACGTATTCGTAAAGATCGTCACCTTTGCGAATCCGATGCTCGTAACGTATTTCGATTTGATTTATTATTTATGGAATATCGTTTCAGTATATTATTCTTAATAATTATATTCGTGTGAATCGTCACTCACGCAAATACATTATTAAGTTAATATTTCTGAATTAATATTCTCGTTTAAATGATATCCGTAACCTCACCTCGCGTAATTAATTCCCATTATTTATTAACTTAAATATTATATTCCCAAACCACAACCTACTAAACCAAGTCACTGACACATCCATGATAGACCGAAATATGCATATGTATAGGGCATATGCAGAGGTAGATCGCAACCTCCCCTACACCGTCCCACCGCTATTTCGATAAACCATGACCATGTGTCCTTGACTACGTTTAGCAACCATAACATAACAAACTCCCAATTCCATCCCAAAACCATTCTCAAACCATTAATCCATAATCATCAGTAATAACACTGCGATAAACTCTATGGGTCTGTTCAGTTAAATTTCAACTAAACTTCCCAAGGTTTACGCGTATAATATATTATAAAATGATGCATACCAGTAACAGTGACAATATCAGCAAAGTCAAACAATAATATCATAATCAATAATATTCATAAATCTCCGGTCGTACAGTACAATCGTACGGATGTACGGATGTACGGACAACCGAAAGTACAGTGATGTTACAACTTGTTTTATCCAACTGAGAAGGTTCGTGGGCCTATGGTTCGGCTGACCATGACCGAGGTTCGCGGCTGAGTTTTATCCAAGGGTTCGGCCACTATGGTTTACTGGAAATGTGAAGGTTCGGCTAGCCCTAAGGTTCGCTTAAGTCAGATGGTTCGGCAATACCTAGGGGTTCGGTTAGACATAAGGTTCGTCCATGGGTAGTTGAAGCTACAGGTTCGGTGCAAGGTGCTTACAGGTTCGTAGCAGGTTCGGTTACAGAGGGGCAGGGTTCGGCTGCAGAAGGTTCGCCCAACCACAAAAGGTTCGGCTAGGGAAACTCCTAGGTTCGGCTACCTCGTGACTGGTTCGTGTAGGGTTCGGCTCTAACCTAGTAAGGTTCGGCCGCCAGCAACGAACCTGTAGCAGCTCTCACCCACGAACCTGCACTTTCTATCTCCTTTCTCAATCCAAACCTGTTACAACATAAGTTCTACATCCTACTAGTTGTTCATTAATGCTTATCACGTCATTCTTAAGTGATTAGAGCTTATTATCATGGCCACAACTGAAAGGGCTCTTGAATACCCTAAAATCGTATTTAAAGTGATCATTTACCTTAGATTTCATGGGTGGAAGCTCAAAATACTTGTACTTCTGTAATCTACAAGATGAAAGGATCGTAATGACACCAACTATGCTCAAATCCGGCTTGAAATGGAGGAGATCCTCTAGAGAGAAGGTGGAGAATATTTAATTATCCTAGGTCGTGATTCCTAATAAATTAACTAATATCTTTTGTTCATTTAAATTTAAAATATTTAATTAACTGTTTAAATTGAATCGTACGGTCGTCGCGCGTATTCGTTCGAATCGTCACCCGTACGAACACGACGATAACTATACTTTTCAATATTGTTTTCTAATTACAGAATATCATTCAGAACGTTAAACTTTCAGATATATTCGTACAAATCGTCGCCTATACGAATAACCTGGCAATTTAGCATTCACGTAACGATATTCGTGTTGTTATGTTCTATAATGCCTCACATACGTTTTTACATAATAAATCCTAACAAATAATCACATGATGGTTCTGTGTTGCTAGATAATTATCTGACTCAAGAACCATTGTTCTGAACTGTGTTTCTGTTAAATGTTTCTGAATTTGTTCTATGACAACCCAAAATGATAATGATAAATGATATGAATATGAAACGTACTGAAATGTATATGTGTTCATAACGCCTTTTCAACTCAATTGATGTTGTAACTCGGGCTTTGCAGTACAATTACAAAGCGTTTGCGGGCTTCAATTACATGGATATGATTAACTGACTACTTAAACTCATTTCAAACATTGGGTTTCTAAAACCGAGGGTTTAAAATTAAATTTCCGAGTGCTTACATGCTTAAATTACAAGGATATGCCTAAGCGAGTTCTAAACCCTTCTCAAATTGTTAGATTTCTAAAACTCGAGTTTGCAGTAGAATTGCAATGTGTTTACGGGCTTAAATTACACTTATACGCATGTGTGTACATAACCTCTTATCAAATCTTTGGATTTCTTTAACTCGCAGTTTGCAAAAGAATTACAATATTTTTACTTGCTTCAATTACTAGGATACGCTTTAATGAGTCATTAGCCCCATTTCAAATCATTAGATTTGTAAAACTCGGGGTTTACAAAATTATTACAAAGCGTTATTTTCTTTCAATTACAATGAAATGCCTAAGAAAGTTCAAAAACACTTTTCAAGGATTTAGACTACATAAACTCAGGGTTTGCAAAACATTTCCAAAGTGTTTACGTGCTTAAATGACAATGGTTAGCATAAGTGTGTTCAAAGCGCCTTTTCCAAACTTTGGATTTCTTAACTCGAGTTTTGCCATACAATTACAATGTGTTTACGTGCTTCAATTATAAGGATAAAAATAAAAGAGTTCATAACCCCTTTTCAGGTATTTGGATTTCTAAAATCGGTGTTCTCAATACAATTAAAAAGTGTTTACGTGCTTAACTTACAAGGATAAGCATAAAAGACTTCTTAACCCATTTTCAAATCTATGGAATTATATATATCGGGGATTTCAGCACATTTGCAAAGTGTTTACGTGCTTTAGGTATAATGGTATGCGTAAGTGAGATCCTAAGCAAACCCCAAACTCTATACGATTCAACCCGGGAACAATACAAGAATCGTACTATTCAAAGGGTACAATTCAGTACGCTCCAGTATGAATGACAAATAAAGTGGGGAAGTAGACGTTCCTGGAAACGCAAAGTGGAGATGCAGCTTCATTGAGAAGTCTAAACGAATTAGATTAACTCACTAAACAAACCCCAAAATCTATGCAAACAACGCTCGTAAATCTAATTCAATCGAGAAACGTGATACTGGTATCCAGAACACAATTCAAAGTCGATGTGACAAGAAGAGTCAATATGTTGATAAAAGGTAACTTCTCAAGGGTTATCAAGTGTGACTAATCGAACTCATACATCTGCTTCTATCCAAACTACAACCATCAACTCGATCAATGAATGACACAAGGACATGGATGATAGCGTAACATCATTTATGTATCAACCGCCAGTGTAAAACCAAGTTAACTAAATTACATCATCGTGAACCATGGGACTTCATGTACACATTATGTACATCCTTATCGAACCACAAACCGACGACTACAGTCGGCAACTCACAGGACACGAACGAAGTGCATACCAATGGATATAAGACAATAACCATGTTTTCCCCATGTACGTCTCAGCACAGCGTGTAAAACATGAAAACTCAATTCATACCGGTCGTCTCCCAGAACATTCGAAAGGGAGATGAGGGCCCGATAACACATTTCAAATTTCGGAACAAAGTTCCTTCAACGGGGGGAATCTGTGACAACGGTGTACGAGATACCATGAGTCTGAAATTCAAGGGTGTACACAGTCACACTGTAGGAGACTCTGTTACGAGTGTGACGATAACAATAATAAACAACAACAAAAACTACATGTATTATTCCTAAAATAGTTAGGAAAATCCATTGAATCACACAAACACGATTCAGAAGAAAAAACAAACACCTTGTGAGGAAAACAATGAACGATATCTGAATAGGTAACATTTGGGGTATCGATCTAACGAGATATCTGCATGGGTGACGTTCCATGTGTATATGTTGTTAGATTTGATACACTAAATGATATCTTTACGGTACAAAAACAAGTTCAGCAGTTAAATCCAATGCGACTTTTGTATGGGTGACGATTCATACAGATGTCAACGTGAGTCTTTCAACACTCATACAAAATAGTAACAATTTTAACAAAATCTCACCAAAACAATTTAATAAACAATCAAAATTTTAACACACACATCCATTCGTACAAATGGATACTCGTTCGTACGAATAGGTTTATTCAGTGAAGCTTTATAGCCAGGGAGTCATTCGGTTGAATGGGAGTCATTCGTCATCCGTGCGACAGCACAGCTATAAATGCAACATTTCCGTTTTTCAAACCCATTTTTCACCCAACTATCTCAACCGAAACCCTCTCTTGGCCACTCTACTTTTCGGCTATTTCCACACGAAATCGGACCATTTCACCGTCCAAGTCGTGTGTATTTCAACCCCAACACCTCCATTTAAAGATTTCAACCATTTTCAACCCATTTCAGTAAAATACAAGCTCCACAGTAAGTATTAGCACCGATCCTTTGCACCAAAACACTCCAACACTTAACTAACTAATAATCAATTTAACACAGGATTCAAACCGAGAGGGCATCAAAGACTCATAACCCCAGGTGAGTTCATCGACATCTTTTTTTTCCTTTAACTTATTGCCTTCCAAATTATTTAGGGCTGAGAACATGAACCCTCTTATTCAAATGATCCACACAACATACACATCAAGAATTCGCTGAGGAATTCTCAAGTAGGCCCCTTTAGAGTCATTTACCATTACTTGACGCGGGTCAACCGACGGTAACGTAGATGGTACCATAGGTCTAACCAACCTCCAGTGCCAAGGATGGTACGTTACATGCATACATACGTGAAACAAAAACTCGGATTAGTTCCATGGAAACTAATGAACAAGGCATATCAATTAGGATTGGTAAATGATCACATGGGTGATATTACGGACAGACCACACAAACTATAACGTGAGTTTTCAATCCAAACAAGTGTTCAGGAGCTGATCTTGAATGATTTTCAAACGAGTGCACAACAAACAATGTCAAACTACAAGAAAGGAGTGTAACTTTGTGGTTTTCAAAAAAACTAAACAAGTTTTTCCTATATCAGTAGACAAAGCATACACTTCTTTCTCAAGACATTACTTTTTCCAAACATCTGTCGTGTTGTGACGTGTCGAATAGAGGTACATAAGTGAAGAGGTCTGATTTCCATTAAGGACATCCTCATGGATCACCGAAGGGGTGGTGGGCTGGCGGCCGAGCATTGGCTCTATGTATGCCTTATATATAAACTACCTTCGATGATTTGGGATGGTTTCACTAATGAGGTTCAGACTGATACACTAGTGTAATTCATTCGTGTTTTCAACACCATTTACACACCAATTTCTAAATCAGTGTAAATGGAAAGAGTTTTCATCAAACCTTTTACGAAACCTAATATTTTTAAACCTTATGTGAACTCACCAACCTAGTGTTGACATATTTTACATGTCCTCAGGTGAAGAACATGTGAAAGCAGGATGACTTTTAAAGAGAGGAAGATAGGATCCCTTAAAGGAACCTACAATCCTGTATGGAATCTCCAAGGCCACGCCGCTACAAGACTCAAGACTTGTGTCACACCCCCAATTTTCAACTAACGGAATCATACCGTTTGGGAACGTGACAAACCAGGATCTCAGATCATTAGACATAACGAAGACCTCTATATGAATTTCAAAACATATGTTGGTCTAAAACTGTAACATCAGAGTTTTCAAAGTTTGCGGAAGCGTTTTAAAAACCAATAATGAAATGTAACAGTTTGAAAATGTAAAGTACAAATCCAATAACATTCAATGTCTTAATTTATCAAAGCTAAAACACTTGAACTGAAATGCATGCATGAGACTCAACATCCTAGTCCCTGCTTGTCCTTGCTTGTGTCTTAGTGTCCTGAGAAAACATGTAAATCAAGTCAACACAAAGGTTGGTGCATAACACAGGTTTTAAGTATTCACAATGTTCAAAACAACAGTTTGAATATCAAGTTGTAGATAACATAATCACACATGCACAGTCATGATAGCTAGTCATATAAACTATTTACACAAGTGGTCGACACCGAAGCTGACGAGTTGCCATGCTATAGCATGTTTTTGCCTTAACACTATTGTCTAGCACGAACAATAGCAATGTGTGTGTTTGGTCAGTCAAACACCTGCGTAGATCCCATCTACCAAGTGAGGTTTGTCAAACCCAATAGATCTATCTTCAACTACCACGCTTTGCACTACGGCAAATTAAACGGTTCGAAAGAGAAGGCTTTGTAATGCTATGTTTGCACTTAATGTAAACAGCTAACTCATGCAAGTGATATGTATCTATAAGTTTTTGTTGCACATGTTTTCTCCCCCAAAACAGTTAAAATAAGAAAGGGGCCGTGTACGCACCTTTGATAGTGAACAGAATGATCAAACACACGTGCAGTCGCGTAGATAATCCTCTACGAAGAATCTGTGTTTAAACAATTATGTTGTGTTATTCGGGATGTCATTTTGTGTTTGAAATCACATACGTGTCAACATACGTATGTTAGAGTGTTAGAAACGAGTACAAGTAAGTACACGTGACTTTTAAAGTCGTTTAATAAAATCATATAGTCCGTATACGATTTTATTTAAATACGCGTAATTATACGCGATTTCGTTTTCGTGTTAAAATATAAATTTTATTATTTCATATTGTTCGGGATTCCGTTACGGTTCCAACGCAACTTGAATGGGTTAAATCGGAGTTAGAACGAAGAAATTACGGATTAAAACCAAAAATGATCTTTAGGTTCAAAAACCCGGCAGAGCCAGGGTTCGAACCCTGGACCTCCCGGACCAGCTACACCATCCCAAACCGGCTCCTCTACTACAGATTTAGTTAACAGGTTAGTTTTTAATTGCTTTTAACCAACCAACATCCAGTTTCCCTTGGTTAATCCCAAACCGAAACCTAAGGGCTCCAATTGAACCCATGTTCGAACCCGATCAGTCCTCAATCCATGGGGTTATTATTATACAGATTCAGAAGATGATATAGATGATTTTAATTCAAAAATAAATCAATACAACTCGGTTAATCGAACATGCACACGTTCGAACCCCAACTCATCAATCTCCAATTCAAATTGATCAAATTGATGGTCACTCAATCTTGAATTCATAGGGTTTTCATTACCCTAGGAATTTCGACCCTCTCTGTATGAATTAATTAAATTCTCATCATCGTTTAAACCAAAAACCACATATCGTTTCTAACCGAAAATCCCAAACATCGAATTCATAGCATTTGTTGTTGTTTAATGAAACTAACAGAGGTTTTTCATCAAATAGATGATTTCGAAACCCTCTGTATAGTTTGATTTGATTATCAAATCCGTATGCATCGAAACCCCCAATTCGTCCCATGATATGAACCCTAGAACTCGAATTCGTATGATTCGTTGTTAAAAGTCGAAATTGGTATAGGGTTACTCTATGTCGGCATGTTTAGGTTGTGTGGGAATAGATTTTTACCTCGTTTGATATCGATTTGGTGTAATTCGACTTGTTGCTTGAATTCGGTCGACCTTTAGATCAAGTCTTTCGTCCGTGGCTTCTGGAATCAAATTATGAGATGCAAAAGTCTCTAATAGTGCCGATTGGAGTTTTAGAGAGCTCAATTGCGAGTGATTTGATCGATTATCATGGAATTAATAATTAATGGGACGGTTTCATCATTGTAAAGTTTTAATCACATTAATTCAACCATTATTGTGAAATTAACTGATGGTAACCGACTATCATCATTATTACAGGTTTTATGGTCATTCAATTTGATCCATTATGGTGAAATACTGTTAATTTCGAAATTCCCATTTGATTTTCAACGAATTTTGACTTTACAAGTCAAAATTATGTATATTTAATCAATTGAAATTGTATTCCTTGTGATTTAAATGTTTTAAACTTATTTTGATTAATTCTAGTCCTTCTTATTTTGATTTCATATGATTTTGTTAATTTTTCGTCAACGAGGTTATCCCGAAATTATCGAATTGTCATTAATTGGCCAAATTAAACTATTATTGGGCTAGATTAACCCAATTAGGCCTTATAAATACAATTGGGCCTACCTTGGTCTTATTGGGCCTACCTTGGCCTCATTGGGCCTACCTTGGCCTCATTGGGCCTCATAAGGTACAATTGGGCCTGCGAGGGTTAACGAGGTTAATCCGAAAATATCGGGTTGTCACAACTTGCTCATTTGCAAGCAATTTTTTTTGAGACATCTGTATCCCATCCCAGATGTCCAAGTCAAGTTGTAATAGATTTAAATTACAAAACAGTTGTAATTTAATTTAATTTTATCAGTGTATTTTAGTATTTCTCATATTATCATGTGTAATGTAACAATCTTATCACTCCGATTCAAATCACGGCTCGGGACTATTCCGCCCGACGGGTCTCCGATCCGGCCCGCTGGCTAGGAGTGTGACAGATTGGTATCAGAGCCATGGTTATAGAGAATTTGGTCATTTACTTAAACGGTTTGGCCTAGACTATAACATAGGGACCTCATGTAGAGAAATTAGGAAAGGAACAATTGCATATGTTGTGTTTGATCACGGGTACTAACC
This sequence comes from Mikania micrantha, assembly GCA_009363875.1. Taxonomy (NCBI): domain Eukaryota; kingdom Viridiplantae; phylum Streptophyta; class Magnoliopsida; order Asterales; family Asteraceae; genus Mikania; species Mikania micrantha. The sequence goes on along the minus strand of CM018692.1, from coordinate 83,320,997 downwards.
ATTTCCACTTCCGGGGTAATCAGAATGCCTCCAAAGGAAAAACCACACGTCAACCCAGAGACTGCTGTCCTAGTTACACTCATCGTGGATGAACTCATAACTGCAATTCCTTATATCGTGAGTCAAATCAACCGCGACACACTTCAACCAGAAGACCCCCATGGTGCTGAAGACTGACTACGGAGCGGGCCAAAGGGAATCGACGGATGAATCGAGCTGTCCCCTTCCCAAGAGACGAAGCAACGACTTCACTGATCAAGAGGGTCCCAGCTACCTAGGCTAACCTCGCAGATCATACCCTGGAGTATTTCCCCCTTGCACCAAATGTCAGTACCACCATCATGACAACAAAAGGTGCAAATTGTGCTCCAAATGTGGGAAGCCGGGTCATTGGGCGAAACATTGCAACTCATCAGTGGGTCCAGTTCGCAAGCACGGTGTGCTGGCTATCTCCCTTATGTGCTAGCTGCAAGCACCATCATGTCGCAAGCAAACCGTGTAAACAATGCACAAAATGCGAGATGATGGGCCAAGAAAGCCAGAGCTGCCGGACCCCAACTGCTCAACACCCAGGTGATGTTGCAACGACCTGCCCTCCACCAAGCAATGCCAAGCGCTGCTACACATGTGGTGAACCTGGCCACGTAGCTAAGTAGTGCCCCAGGAGAATGTGAGTGACCACAAATGACTTCAGCCAAGCGCTGACTACATCTACACACACGAAACGCTGTCAACGAGGCACAAACACATGTACATTCTCCTAGATCCTCCATCGATGTAGTGTGTATAATTTAAATGTATACATTACAATATGTCTATCCATTCCTAGCATTTTAGTAGCACGAAAGTCTAAGAGGCCACCGAGCGAAGCACATCCTAGAGTTTTGTTACGACTAGAGGAAAGAGTGAGATGACAACCTCAGTTTCCACTAGGAAATGAGGACAAGAGGAAAGATGAAGAAGTGGGACGTCGCGACGAGCAGAGATCCTGTAAAAGCGTTTCCCGGAGTATTTCGAATAATGTTGAACCAACGCGACTCCAAGGCCCAACCCCGACGACCTAACGCCTACAAAGGGCCAACACTCCTGAAAGAGCAGGAGTTATTCAGGGAATCAAAGGAATTCAAATGAACCTGATGTCCCTTCAATTGAGCTCCCTAACCGTGAGAGCTATAAGTCCTATTCGTATGGGAAGTTAGAGTCTAACCCGACGGGCATCGGCCATGATAACCAGGACGAACGAAGGTCAAGAGCTGGTATCCAATACTAGGGCTGTCAAATTGGTTAAATGAGATATGCTTAATTACTTCAGCCTAATCTTGAATAGTCGTTTCCTACCACACCAAAGGTCGTTCAACACCCCGAGCTCCACCGCACGGTGTGAGACCTTACCCTTAATCTTTGGATTTGAAAGCTTAGTAGAGCATCATCTCCAAACAACCATGACCATTTCTCTACCACAATACTCTATGACTTACCGATTAAGTTATAGATCGAAGGAAGTGGAGAGAAACTAACTCCAAGAGGTCTTAACGCTAGTGAGAAGAGATAGTATGGACCTCACTCCAAAACACAAGTACTTTCATCCTTTTGAGGAAGTAGTGCTAGTTCTACAGCGCATCGAGGAAAAGAAGTAGACATCTACATGCATGTGTAGAAAAATCCGGTGGGGCGGTACTATAAACCATCGGAAGATTGAAGATCAGGGCAAATGATGAAGAGACAAGATGCCTTTTTGTGATTTCCTTGTGAGCAATCACTCATAGAATGTTAGTGTAGTTAAGCCTGCTTACATTGCACAGATCAGCACGACTACAATTGAACCGGAGCGAGAGGTGAATCCAACAACCTTCATTGGGAAAACCATAGGTGACAACAGGAGCTGAAACCAAACAATGAGGGCCTACAGGTTGTGAAGACAGCCCAAAAAATATCTCCAAGCAATAAAAGCAAAACCCTCACCGACTGAAGTATCTCCTGAAACACGAAATTCCGGAGGGAATACATTCAGTGTACGCGGTACCAATAACTGCTATGGATTATGAAGGAGTCAATCCTTAGGATGAATGTGAAGAGACGACTACTAATCGTCTCAGTACAATAAATCAAGGTCGCGTACGGTGAGAGAAGAAACAAGAATTTCAAGAAATGATATTCTTCACCTCCCAAATGAGTAGGGATTTCAACAACCCAACATCAGATAGCACGAGAACCAACCTATCCGACGTCATAGTAGAAGGTCAGTATCACTTCTCCATGATGAGATTGAATCATCCTCTACATTTGACGTCCAACACGACCATTTACTGGGGAGCAACGTGATCGACTCAAAGAGAACACACTCGACGAGTCCAATGGAATTGCAAGAGAGACAATTCAGGACAATTCCGAGAGAACTATGCTGCCAGATTGTGCAAGACCACAACTGACCTAGCTGCACATGAGCATCGGGAAGAAACGAGAAATGTCGAGTTCCAAGGTGCATAATCCCCAAAACCTAGCTGGGAACAATCTTTAATTTGCTATACCAAAGCAAATTACAAAACTAAACCACAGTGTAGCCATGATTGAAATGTGAGTGGACATCATACACACATCTAATCGTGAACTCAGGAAGCAGAGGCAAGGAAAACATACACATCCAACCCAAGAACAATACAAGAATCGTACTATTGAAATGATACGATTCAATACGCTCCACTATTAACAACGAATAAAGTGGGGAAGTAGACGTTCCTGGAAACAGAAAGTGGAGACACAACTTCATTAAGAAGTCTAAACGAATTAGACTAACTCACTAAGCAAACCCCAAAATATATACGAACAACGCTCGTAAATCTAATTTAATCGAGAAACGTAATACTGGTATCCTGAACACAATTCGAAGTCGATGTGTCAAGAAGAGTTGATCGGTTGATAAATGGTAACTTCTCAAGGGTTATTAAGAGTGACTGATCAAACTCATATATTTGCTTCTATCCAAACTGCCACCATCAACTCGATCAATGAATGACACAGGTACATGGATGATATCGTAACATCATTTATGTATCAACTACCTGTGTAAAACCTATTTGACTAAATTACATCATCGTGAACCGTGGGATTTCATGTATACATTTGGTACATCTATATCGAACCACAAACCGACGACTACAGTTGGCTACTCACAGGACACGAATGAAGTACATACCAATGGATATAAGCCAATAACCACGTTTTCCCATGTACGTCTCAGCACGGCATGGAAAATATGAAAACTCAATTCATACCGGTCGTCTCCCAAAACATTCGAAACGGAGATGAGGGCCCGATAACACATTTCAAATTTCGGAACGAAATTCCTTCAACGGGGGGAGTCTATGACAACCAGTGTACGAGATACCATGGGTCTGAAATCCAAGGGCGTACACAGTCACAGTTTAGGAGACTCTGTTACGAGTGTGACGATAACAATAATAAACAACGACAAAAAAAATATACGGATTATTCCTAAAACGGTTAGGAAAATTCAATGAATCACGCAAACATGAATCAGAAGAAAAACAAACACCTTGTGAGGAAAACAATGAACGGAATCTGAATAGGTAACATTTGGGGTATCGATCCAACGAGAAATCTGCATGTGTGACGTTCCATGTGGATATGTTGTTTGATTTGACACATTAAAAGATATCTTTACAATGCAAAAACAATGTCAGCAGTTAAATCCAACGCGACTTTTGTATGGCTCACGATTCATACAGATGTCAGTGTGAGTCTTTTAACACTGATATAAAATAATAACAATTTTAACAAAATCTCTTCAAAATAATTTAATAAACAATCAAAATTTTAACACACACAGCCATTCGTACGAATGGACACTCATTCGTATGAATAGCTTTACTTAGTGAAGCTTTACAACTATAGAGTCATTTGTACGAATAACTCATTCGTGCGACAGCACAGCTATAAAAGTAACACTTCCGTTTTTCAAACCCATTTTCACCCAACTCTCTCAACCGAAACCCTCTCTTGGCCACTTGACTTTTCGGCCATTTTGTCACTCCCCCAAATTCCCACTTATGGAGTCAGATCGCTGGGTGTGACGTGGCCAGAATCACAGCTCTCAGTCATACATAACGACTCTCTATGCGTTTGAAAATATGTTCGAAATAGCCAACATTAACCAAACTGGTCAATTAAACAGGCAGCGGAATTACATAAGTAATCTACAGCATTAAATAAACGTTTAAGCAGCGAAATGTAAATTGTTCGAAATGCAGCGGAAATTAAATAGTTAGGCACCATATGGTTTGTAAAACAACATAAATATCATTGCTTGTTTGAAAAGACTCGGTAAGAATGCATGCGACACATGTGCTTGATCCTTGTGTGCATCCTGAGCCCAAGTGCAAGCTAGTTACCTGAGAATACATCTTAAGAAAAAGTGTCAACACATAGGTTGGTGAGTTCACAGGTTTTGATATCAATACATAAGTATATAAAAAAAATGTTTGCCACGTGTCATGTTGTTTATTATATGTTTGTTCCGAGCCTTGGCTCTAAGTGTTAGTTGCGTCTCTATCGAACTAGACTTGTTTGCTCTAGCCTCCGCCATGCCTATCGTAGGGACATGGACGATGGGTTGAGATTACACGCGTCCTGACATCCAGTCAGAGTTGGCGCCGCGTGGCGTTTGTCACACCCAATAGTACTATCTAAACTCACCTCGTTGTGAATACATTAACGGCAAGATTGTACGAGGACTTTGTTAAGATACAAATCTTAATGTTTGTCCAATAAACCAGCATACAAAATATGTTTGTACAAGTATGTATGTTTGACTCAACAACATGTATTCTCCCCTAGTTTGAAAGCTTGTAAAAAGTTTGAAAGAGGGTCGTAAACTCACCTTAGTGATTGTAGATAACTCGTAAGCTCTTGATCTTTGAGTGAACCGGTCACCGGTTACCTATATCGTCTGGCTTACGTAAGTTCGTGTTCGCGATGGTGATTGTGTTTGTGTTTGTGTTCGTTTTTGTGCTCAACAACCCCCAGTTGTTATGTTTGTTCGTGTTTGACCATGTTTGACCGTGTTTGAGCGTGTCAAATTCAGCGACCCGTTAGTGAACCGTGCGCTAGTTATAGTTCGTGTGATGTTCGTTATCGTTCACATATTGTATGAAAACATATAATTCATGGTAATGGAAAACTTACTATTTATAGCAAGTTTCCATTTTTAGTAAGTTTGCATAAAAATCCATTTTTAATAGTTCTAGCATGCTCATTAATCCTAAGTGATCATGTTAACACTTAGCACATTGTCACATACGATCCAATAAACACATAAGTCCCTTTTTAGAAATTAAAGATTCCAAAAATTGAAAGTTTCTATGTTTGACCAGTTTGACAACAAAGGTCATACAACATCATCACTTATCATCCTCATAACGAATTTCAAGTCAATTAACGTTGTTAATAATAACTTTGTAGTTTATTTCATAAAACTTCGGATTAAAGTTTCTATTATTAGTAAGTTGTAAAAAACTCATTTTACTAAAATCAAACCATACAAGTTTGTTCATAATATCCTTAATGTCCTTAATCAATCCCAATATGACTTAAAATCATCATGCATGCATATAGTTTATCAAAAAGTTTCTATTTATAGAAACATGTATCAAAACATTTATTTCATCAAATCTAATGAATCAATATATCAAAATTTATCATTTTAAACATAGTTCATCACCCCAAAGTTCATGCATTTTCATATTACATCATTTAGTACGATCTGCACCATTAAAGTTTCTATTTATAGTAACCTTCCAATAAATCATGATTTTAACAATTTTAATACATTTATTTCACAAATATCATCATTATTTATCAAAAATCAGAATATAAACATGCCTATATCATCAATCTTTCTATCTAGCATAATGTCTTATTGCAAAAGTTACTATTTATAGTAACTATGCTCAAAATGGCTTCAAATCATTATCTAACCTATTGTAACACTTTATACAACTTAAATAATCATTCATGAATACTCAAAATCATATAGAACTTATTAGATCATGCATGCATGTCAATAAAAATGATCGCTTCGTAGATCTATGACCCAAACTATTTCCATGTCATCAAAACCCAATACCAAGCATCATGGATTGATCTCATTGCCACAAATCAGTTATAATATCATAGAATCACATATTCATAGCATCAAAATTTCATCCATGCATCACCCATAGTGTTGCATGTTATAGATTTGAATTGCACGTAAGTTTTTATGTGATAAATGTGCAAAACAACATGAATATCTACCTCACATGTGTCCTTGGAGTTGCGATTAGAGATTGAGGCTAAGATAGTGGCTCTAGAGACTATTCTTGAGGGTTCCCTAGCTGCTAACACAAGATGTTGGTGAGAACAAGCTCCCACAAGGCTTTCTTCAAGGTTCCAAGGCTTCAATCTTCAAGTCAAGCTCCAAAACTGGTGTTCTTGAGGTTACAAAGGTGATAGTGGGTGATTTGGGAGAGGATAAACCGAGAGGTTGGCGTCTGGGGTTGAATATAATGATGAGAGTAGGCTAAAATGATTTTTGAGATTTTTAGGAAGATTTTCTACAATTCGGCGGCTTCGCATATCGCCAAGGCCCACTCCTGGGTCCCTGGCTTACCATGAAGACTCTCGGTTGAGCCTAATTAGCCCAATTTTAATTGTTTGATTCGTTTTTTGTCGTTTTCTCGATTATAGTTCATCGTTTAATGTTGTTTGAGCCATCTTAGTTTAATGCTTGATCATTTGTGACATTTTATCGTTCAGTTACTCGTTTTGTTCGACATTCACTAACATTCGTCAGTTAATTGACACGTGTGTGCGTTTTTCGATAGTTCACCGAATTATCGTGTTTACGACTGTGTTTGTACTATCGTGCCACGTGTCACACTAAATTACTAATTCTAGTGCCACGTACGCATTTGTTAATTAAATAAAAATTTAATTAATTTAAAAGCTGACCTAGAAATTACGGGGTGTCACATCATTCCCCTGTTAGAAAGAATTTCGTCCTTAAATTTAGCTTGCGTTGTCAGTGTTGGTCGGTTTAGCGAACAGGTGTGGGCATTTTTTTTCATCTGGCCTTCACGTTATGTGAATTTCGGTCCACGTCACGAATTCCATCGCACTTTCACAATCGGTATCTGGCTAAGCTTGAGTTTCTTGATTTCCCAGTCCATAATCTCAATAGGTTCCTCAACAAAGTGCAATTGTTCGTCAATCTGTATCTCCTCAAGAGGAATTGCTAGCGTTTTAACAGATAGGCACTTCTTGAGTCTCGACACGTGAAACACATGGTGCACACTGCTTCGCTCGTTCGGCAGATTCAGTTCATAAGCTACTTGGCCTACCAGTTTGATTATCTTGAACGGTTTGATATAACGAGGATTCAACTTTCCTCGTTTCCCAAATCGGATAACTCCCTTCCAGGGCAAGACCTTGTGTAACACTATGTCCCCCACCTGGAATTCAAAAGGCTTGCGCCTTTTGTCAGCATTGCTTTTCTGTCTGTCCCGTGCTGCTGCCATTCTGTTGCGTATAAGCACGATCTTTTCAGTCGTCTCGTAGGTCAGTTGGCTCTCACCGACCTCCGCCCAACAGATGGGTTATTGGCACTTTTGCCCATATAGTGCCTCGAATGATGCAGTTTGAATGCTTCTATAATAGCTGTTGTTGTATGAGAGCTCAACTAACGGCTGATGAGTCTCCCAGCTGCTGCCAAAGTCAATAACACATGCCCTAAGCATGTCCTCCAATTTCTGTATCTTCCGCTCGCTCTGTCCATCAATCTACGGGTGATAAGCAGTGCACATGTCCAATCTCGTGCCCAATGACTTATGCAAGGACTTTCAGAAATGCGACGTGAATCTACTGTCGCGGTCAGAGATGATCGAGATTGGCACTCCATGTCGACTGAACACATCCTTTAGATAAATCCGAGTCATTTTATGTAGCTTGCCAGTCTCCTTAATGGGTAGGAAGTGCGCACACTTCATTAGTCGGTCTACGATTACCCAAATGGTATCGCAACCACTTGCTGTTTTTGGCAGCTTGGTGATAAAGTCCATGGAAATCTGCTCCCATTTCCATACCGGTGTTTCCGGATGTTGGAGTAGACCTGACCGCTTCTGGTATTCAACCTTGACTTTTGAGCAAGTTAAACGCTTACTCACATAAGTCGCAATTTCTGCTTTCATGTTCGACCACCAATAGGTCGTCTTCAGATCGTGGTACATTTTGTCAGAGACTAGACGTAATGAATACCGGTTCTTGTGAGCTTCATCATCACTATGCTTCTCAATCCTCTGTAGTGTGGAATCTAGATCTGATCCATGTAGTAGTACGCTCCGTCGGTCTTCACCTCTAATTGTTTATCCATTGCGCACAAGGATTCTTGGGTGTGGTTCTCGACTTTCAGAGCTTCTTGTTGTGTGTTCCGGATCCATTGTGGCAGTTCCGAATGGATCGTGAGTTATAGTGCACACACGCGTTTGGTGGTTTCTTTTCGGCTTAACGCGTCGACCACTATGTTCGCCTAGCCCGGATGATAGTTTATCGCGCAATCATAATCGCCAATGAGTTCGACCCATATTTGTTGCTTCATGTCCAGTTCCTTCTGGTCGAAGATGTGTTGCAGGCTCTTATGATCGGTAAAGATTGTATATTTCGTTCCGTACAAGTAGTGTCGCCAAATATTCAAAGCAAACACCACGGCTCCCAACTCCAAATCATGTATTGTATAGTTCTTCTCGTGCACTTTTTGTTTTCGTGATGCGTATGCTATGACCTTCTAGTTTTGCATCAGTACACAACCGAGCCCCTGTTTGGAAGCGTCACATGATACCACAAAGTCGTCACATCCCTCCGGTAGGGATAGGATCGGTGCACTGCGTAATTTCTGCTTCAACATGTTGAAAGCAGACTCATGTTTCTCTTCCCGGTCGAACTTTTTGTCTTTGCGTGTCAGGGAAGTCAGTGATTGAGCGATCTTCGAGAATCACTCGATAAACCTGCCAGTCCTAAGAACTATCGGACCTCGGTCTGAGTCTTTGGTGCTTCCCAGTTTTTGATGGCTTCAACCTTGGCTGGGTCTACGTGTATTCCCTTTTCGTTAACCACGTTTCCAAGAAACTGGACTTCGCGAATCCAAAAGTCACACTTGGAAAACTTTGCTTACAGCTGCTCATTCTTCAATAACTCCAAGACAAGCCTTAGGTGTTCAGCATGTTCCTCCTAATTCTTGGAGTAAATCAGGATATCGTTAATGAACACTATTACTAATTTATTAAGATAAGGTTTGCACACGCGATTCATGAGATACATGAATACAGCCGGTACATTCGTTAGTCCGAAGGGCATAACCAAAAATTCGTAGTGTCCGTATCGGGTCCTAAAGGCTGTCTTAGGAATGTCATCTTCTTGTATCCTTAGTTGCTGGTAGCCCGATCTCAAATCGATCTTCGAATAGTAGCTTGACCCTTGTAGTTGGTGAAACAAGTCGTCTATTCGCGGCAACGGTTATCGATTCTTGATCGTCACCTTGTTCAGTTCCCTGTAGTCGATACACATTTGGAATGATCCTTCCTTCTTCTTCAAGAATAGGACTGGTGCTCCCCAAGGCGAAAATCTCAGTCTGATGAATCCTTTATCTAACAGTTCCTGCAACTGATTAGACAGCTCTTGCATTTTCGTCGGTGCCAGTAAATATGAAGCTTTATCAATCAGCGCCGCTCCTGGTGTGAGGTCTATATGGAACTCGATTTGTCGTCTTAGTGGCAGTCCAGGTAAATCCTCGAGAAAGACTTCACGAAAGTCGCAGACTACATCGATGTCCTCAATCTTCCTTTCCTTCTTCGGTTGCTCAGTGATGAGGGCTAGTATCGCGGTGTATCCTTTCTGCAGATACTTGTTTGACTTCATGCAGGACATAATGTTCCGCGGTATTCCCAGCCGTTCCCCCTGAATCGAGATCTGTTCTGCACTTGGCAGGGTAATTTGAACGATCTTCTTATTGCATATGATCTCAGCTTGGTTTGCGGTTAGCTAGTACATTTCAACGACCACATCAAAGCTCCAGAGATACACCGACATCAAATCGATTTCGAGTTCATGATCTGCCAGAATCAGGACGCATCCTCGAAAGATGTGTTGTGTCTCTATCAATTTGTCGTCGACTAACTCTACGGTATACTTATAGTCTAGTGGTGTTGGGGTAATATCAATCAGCTCGCTAAATTGACTAGATATGAAACTCCTATCGGCACCGGTATCAAATAATATACTTGCATAAACACTATTTAAGAGAAACGTACCGGTAACGATGTTTGGATCATCTTTGGCTTCTCCAGAGCCAATCACAAATGCACGGCCCTTCGTCGCGCCTCCTCCGGTCTTCTTCAACTGCGGAAAATCCCTCCGCATGTGTCCAGGTTTGCCACATTCAAAGCACCCCTTGATGGTGTGCTGGTTGTTGTTGTTGTTGTTGTTGTTGATGTTGTTGTTGTGGATAGGTTTGTTATGGCAATCTCTGGCCATATGACCATGTCTTCCACATTTGAGACAACTGTATCATCCACACTGGCCATGTTGATGATACGAGCATTTGTTGCAGAGTGGATACTTTCCTTCATAGACGCCCTTCACTTTGTTGTTAGGTTGGGTTGCGGTAAAGGCTCTGGCTGGTGCAGATCTTTGATGAGATAGGTGTGAGAAATGAGATTGATGCTAACTGGGTTCCAACTTATGCTTGTGGTTTTCTTGGGGTTTCAAGTGTTCAGCCCTCTTGGGTAGCTTCCCTTGTGCTACCGCCTGATCTGTAAGCTTTGTGGGCTAATCTGATGGTGGGTTGAATTAAGGTTGGGTCAGATGTCGTGACCATACTCTGGATTTGCTCAGGAAATCCGCTGATAAACTGCTCAATCTTTCTGTACCCGGGTGTCACCAACCCTGGGCACAGCCTGCACAGTTCGTGGAATCGGGTCACGTACTGCTCGATCTCTGAGGACACCATGTTATGCACCGAGAACTCTTCTTCCAGTTTTTTGATTTCCTTCCTCGGGCAATACTCCTCCTGCAGCATTCTTGTGAACTCCTCCCACGTAATGGAATTTGCAACTTCCAGCCCTAACTTCTGGACATGAGTATTCCACCATGTGAGGGCTTGGCCCTTGAGAGTACCGGTTGAAAACTTGACCCTGTTCTCATTAGCACAGTCGTACATTGAGAAGACGGACTTCGCTTTCTCAATCCACCGGAGCATCCCGACTGCTCCTTCTGTCCCTTTGAATGTATGTGGGTGGCAACTCAGGAACGTCTTGAAGGTGCATCCTTTGGGGTTGTTCCAGGATCCTGCGTATTGTTCGTCAAATTTCGTGTGTTAGCGTTTACGTTGCATTTGTTAGTGTATTCGAGTTATAGTTAGCTTACCACTGTTCGTGCCGCTGGTCTCACTATTGGCCATGTTAGCTTCGTATTCAGCAATTTCTTTTTTAACCCATCGCTTGACCATCGCCTTGATGGTTGCCGAGCCAATTGTGCGTTTCAGCACTCGTACGTGCTTTTCAGTCATTGTTAGCTTCTATATGTCATAGATAGTGTGTTAGTTACGGGTTATGTTATATGTTATGTTTGCGGATATCACGAGTACAATACTCAAAACAATAAATCCAAAAGATCATTTTCATTAATAATCATTTTCGAGGTACAATCATAAGTTCAAAATTACTCTAATAATGAAGATAGTTCATATGAACACAACCCGCTCAACTAGGTTTACAACTGCTACTCGAAGATAAATAAAAGAAAAACTAAACTACTCTAATGCGATAGTGGAGTGTGAGTCTCCGCTGGCAGTAGGTCCATCGTCCTGCTCCTCGAAAGGCTCCTCATCCGGATCCTCGTCATCATTATCGAAGAGCTGCTCCTCCTCGGGCACAGGCTCTTAAATAAACTGTGCTGCCCACGCGTTTATCATCGCATCATTTGCCCTGATCTGGGCAGCGTTCTCCTCGGCTAGAATCTCGACTGCCCCGATCCGTGCTCCATACTCCTGCACTACCACAGTCTTGGCATCTCGGTGCGCATCTTTCCTATCTCACCGGCCATCTCCTCCTGCTGTTGGATGGTACACTGGGTCATTCCAACCAACATATCGTGCATCCGATCAATATAGGCCAACTTTTCTCGGAGGAACTCGACCTACTGCCGAAGATGCTCTCGGTTCGCGAGGACTGCCGCAAACTCTCCTGATAGGTCATACATGCGTCGGATCACCCAATCCGACTTGGAAACATGAGCCGTGAAGGTCTGCTCCAAGGGAAAATCCAGTGCTGGTAGTCGGTGATCCTTGGGCGCCCCGAGTGACATCAGAGGTGGTATTCTCTCCTCCTCGATCCAGTAGCGGATCATGCTGGGATACTAATCCCACTCATGGGTTTTGCTCATCGAGCGAGCATGCCTGAACTCCTCTAAGGGTGCACCCGGAAGCATACGACGCATCTTGCGTCGGTCCTCCTCGGTCATATCATCTTCAGCCGGTCGCTTGCCTGGGTTTTGCCCTTGGTTGTTGTCCATCCTGTAATCTTGGTCAAATAAGTAATCATATATCAAAAATAAAGGTGCCATTGTGCAACTATTAAGTGTAGTGTCTACAGATTAGCATGGGCCGAATGAAGGTGGTTCGGGCGAATGAGGCTCATGCTTTGGCCGAACTGATTAGCATAGGCCGAATGAAGGTGGACCTGATCGAAGATGTTGGTTCGTGCGAAGGACCGCAGGTCGCCTCCTGCGAATGAAGAGTTATGATAGAAGGAGATCACCCGAATGGAGTTCCATTCGGCCACATGGCTCATTCGATCGTGCGACAGCTTATTCAGCTCTAGGCGTCAATATCCAGCCCCCATCGCAGCTCATGGTGGTTTTCCCCCAGTTAGGCTGTGTGAAGGATGGTTTCTGGGTGGGTAGGTTTCACAAAAGAGAAGCTTCTAACCGGGTTAGGGTAGTGGTCGAACAAGAGGGTTGAAAACCCTAGTTTTTCGTGGCTTCGATTTGGCACCAAGAACATGAGATTTCATCAAGAATCGAGTGAGATCTAGTGGCTTAAAGATCAAAACTTCTAGAGAGAGAGAAACCGGGATTTGAATGTAGAGAGAGAGGGGATATGTAATAAATATGGTGGTTGAACTCATTTCGGGTATTTATACCCCGAGTGAGTTCGGGTTCGTTTCGTTTGCTCGGTTTTAGAGTTCGTTGCGTTTCCAGAACGTAACGCGCGTATATTTCGGTTTAAGTAAAAGAGTTTTATTTTTAGGTTTTTAAGGTTGTAATTCCTAATAAATGTTTTGTATTTATATTCCTTATTTTATTACCGTTTCGAAATCGTTTATTAATTTCGTTTCGTCAGATCGCATCACCTTCGCGCGTATTCGTTCGAATCGTCACCCAAATGAACATGACAATGGTTTCACTTTCTGATTCTTGTTTTCTACTTTTCAGTCATCATTTCAGAACTTTAAACTCACAGATATGTTTGTGTGCGTCGTCACCCACGCAAACACATTGTCAGTTCGTTATTCTGAAATGATACTGAACATATGTAATGTGTTGTATTTCCTCACTGACGGACTCTACTAAACTTGCCTGTTTCCACATTGCTAACCTTGATTTCACATTGTTTTCATACTGAGTTTTCGGCCATCTGATTCCTGTCATCTATGGATATCAGATAGCAACCGATATGTTCTTGTCATTTATTTGTACACTGTTGTTTCTCTTGATTTGTTGTACTTACAATATTTAAGTTTTCACTTAAACACGTACAGCTGTTGTTTGTTACCTGAGTTTTGTTGTTACACACTGTTCACACATTGTACTTACACACAGTAAATAGTAAAAGTACACTTTCCCAGGTGGGGATACTATGTCTTCATGAGATCCTCACGCTCCCAGGTAAATTCTAGTTTGCGCTTGGAGTTCCAACGAACCTTTACGATATGAACACGGCTTCGTTTCAGTCTCTTAACTTCACGATCCATAATCTCTACAGGTTCTTCAATGAAATGTAGTTGTTCATCCACCTGTATATCTTCCAGAGGTATGATCAATGATTCGTCAGTGAGACATCTCTTGAGATTTGATACGTGAAATACATCGTGTACTCCACTGAGTTCATCAGGGAGTCTGAGTCTGTATGCCACAGGACCTACACGTTGAGTTATCTCAAATGGTCTGACATACCTTGGTGCTAGTTCGCCTTTAGCCACAAAACGAACCACGCCTTTCCACGGGGACACTTTGAACATGACTCGGTCACCCACTTGAAATTCCAAAGGCTTTCGCCGTTTGTCTTCGTAATTCTTTTGGGTACTACGTGTTGCTTGTAATCTCTGTTGGATCTGGGCTATCTTATTAGTAGTCTCCTGAATAAGTTCAGGCCTAGTGATTCTGTTGTCTCCCACTTCGGTCCAACAAATTGGAGACCGACATTTTCTACCATAGAGTGCTTCAAATGGAGCACATCCAATACTGTTGTGTTTTTATAGGAGAACTCGATGAGTGGTAAGTGTTTATCCCAACTTCCACCGAAGTCTAAGATGCATGTTCTCAACATATCCTCTAGGGTTTGAATCGTACGTTCACTTTGACCATCCGTTTATGGATGATAAGCGGTGCTCAAGTTGACACTTGTCCCTACGCATTGTTGCAATGATTGCCAGAACCACGATGTAAATCGACTGTCTCAGTCTGAAGTAATAGACAATGGCACGCCGTGCCGTACTACTATTTCGTCGACATAAAGTCTTGCTAGTTTCTTCATCTTGTAGTTTTCTCTGATCGGTAAGAAATGAGCGGACTTGGTCAATCGATCAATGATGACCCATATGGAATCGTGTCCGCTGGAAGTACGGGGTAGCTTGGTAATAAAATCCATAGCTATTTGTTCCCACTTCCATTGTGGTATCTCTGGTTGTTCCAGTAAACCTGATGGTTTCTGGTGTTCAACTTTGACCTTGGCACATGTTAAGCATTTGCCAACATAAGTGGCAACATCCTTCTTCATACCTGGCCACCAATAAAATGACCTGAGATCTTGGTACATCTTATCAGCACCCGGATGAACAAAATGGTGTGTCTTGTGTGCCTCGTCAAGTATGAGTGTTCGAAGTTCATCTACTGCCGGGATCCAAAATCGATCCGGAAAATAGACAACCCCATCTTGTTTTGTTTCAAAATGTTTCTCGGCTCCACAATCGAGCTCATTCTTCAAGTTTTTTCTTGCCATTGCTTCCTGTTGTGCTTGTAGTATTTGATTTCTCAGGC
Source organism: Mikania micrantha (assembly GCA_009363875.1). NCBI lineage: Eukaryota > Viridiplantae > Streptophyta > Magnoliopsida > Asterales > Asteraceae > Mikania > Mikania micrantha. The sequence goes on along the minus strand of CM018692.1, from coordinate 83,305,634 downwards.
TTGTTTGCACAGTCATTCCCATTGCTCTAACGCGCAAGGGTTTGACTCTTTCCTTCCAGCTCAAAGCGTCTGCAACAACATTTGCTTTGCCCATATGGTATTTGATCACACAATCGTAATCGTTCAGGAGCTCAACCCAACGTCTCTGTCTCATGTTAAGCTCCTTCTGATCAAATATGTGATGTAAAATCTTGTGATCCGTGAAGATAATGCACTTGGTACCATATAGGTAATGTCTCCAAATCTTTAAAGCAAAGACAACAGCTCCCAGTTCTAAATCATGTGTTGTGTAATTCTTCTCATGTATTTTCAGTTGTCTTGATGCGTAGGCAATCACTTTGTCTCGTTGCATTAAAACACAACCGAGTCCCTGATGGGAAGCATCACAGTATACTACAAAGTCATCATTGCCATCTGGGAGTGTTAAGATCGGAGCATTGCACAATATTTGTTTCAGTGTTTGAAATGCCTCTTCTTGTTTCTGCGTCCATACAAATGGTTCACTCTTCTGTGTGAGTTTGGTGAGAGGCTAGGCTATCTTAGAGAAATTCGAAATGAATCTCCTATAATAACCCGCCAATCCTAGGAATGATCTGATCTCTGTTGGTGTTGTGGGCACATCCCAGTTCTTGATTGCTTCAATCTTGGCAGGATCCACGTGAATACCATTACTGTTAATCACGTGACCCAAGAACTGAACTTCTCTTAGCCAGAATTCACACTTGGAGAATTTGGCATAGAGTTGCTCATCTTTCAGGAGTTCCAAGACTGTCCTGAGATGTTGTTCATGTTCCTTCTCACTTCTTGAATAAATCAGTATATCATCAATAAAGATGATAACGAACTGATCTAGGTACGGCTTACACACCCGGTTCATTAAATCCATGAACACTGCCGGTGCGTTCGTCAGTCCGAATGGCATCACCATGTATTCGTAGTGACCGTATCGGGTACGAAAGGCAGTCTTGGGTATGTTTTCCTCTTGAATCCGGAGCTGGTGATAACCTGAACGCATGTCTATCTTCGAGAAGTACTGAGCTCCCTGTAACTGATCAAACAAATCATCAATCCTCAGTAATGGGTACTAATTCTTGATGGTGAGTTTGTTGAGGTCTCTGTAATCAATACACATTCTGAAGGATCCATCCTTCTTCTTGAAAACAGAACCGGAGCTCCCACGGTGAGAAAATCGATCGAATGAATCCTTTGCCTAATAGCTCTTGTAATTGATTGGACAGTTCCTGTATTTCTGATGGTGCAAGTCTATAAGGAGACTTAGATACAGGAACCGCTCCCAGAATTAATTCAATTCAGAACTGCACTGATCTCTCAGGTGGTAGTCCCGGTAAGTCATCCGGAAAAACGTCCGCGTAGTCTTTTACAACTGGTACGTCTTGAATCTTGATCGCTTTCTTGTCTTTCTCTACCACATGAGCTAGGAATGCGATGCACTATTTTCTTAGGTACTTGTGAGCCTTCATGCACGATATTATCTTGACAGTGCGGCTTGCTTGATCTCCGTGAATTTCCAAGACTTGATTGTTCTCTACCGGGATACGTAGTAGCATTTCGGAAAAGACGAACTCAACTCTGTTAAGAGATAGCCAATCCATTCCGACGATGATATCGAAACTGCCCAGTTCCATCGGTATCAAATCGATGGAAAATGTGTGATCGCCAAGTGTTAGTGGGCAATTCCTGACTATTGTGTCAACTGTTATCTGTTTGTCATTTGCTATCTCAATAGTGTAAGGGGAGTCTAAAGATTCCTCAACATGATTAAGATGGCATTCAAAGTCAGATGAGATAAAACTCTGATCTGCACCAGTGTCAAATAATATGGATGCATAAAAGTCAGATTGGAGAAATGTACACGTGACCACATTCGGGTCTTGTCGAGCAGCAGCTGCTCCAATTTGAAAGGCTCGTCCTCTAGCCACTTAGGCCCTTTGTTGATTCTTCTCGGGACAATCCCGAGAAAAGTGACCAGGCTTGCCACAGTTGTAGCAAGACCTGTTATCCGCAACAGCAGCAGTAGCTGCGTTGTTTCTGTTCTGGTTCCCCGTGCCCTTGCAGTTCTTGGCCGAATGACCAAACTTCCCGCAGTTGTTGCATTGTCGGCACTAGGAAGTTGATAGATGATGATACTGACAGCTGTTGCAAAAGGGTGCTGTGCCAGTGTAAGGCCGCTTGATCTGTAGCGGTGGTGGTTGGTTCGCCATTGGTGTTTGGGTGGTCGCAGAAAAGTTCTTGACCACCTTTTGTTTCTTAGCCGGGCGTTTGTCTGGCTTTCTTGAAGTTCCAACCTTTGCTGATTCAACTTCCTTTTTCAAAGCCCTGGGGGCAACCATCACATCTGTCAAAGTTGCTGACAAAGTAACAGCCATCTCCATAGTAGTAGGGTGGGCAGAAATCACGTGCCCTTGGATACAAGAAGGTAGTCCACCGACATACCGCTCGATCCTTTTCTCCAGTGTTGGCACTATGTCCGGTGCCAATGTAGCTAACTCGTGAAATCGGGTGGTGTAGGCCAGATGCCCAACACCAATCATGACAAGGTTGAGTAGCTTGGTTTCAACCTTCTTCGGTTCATTCCTTAGGCAAAACTCTGCCCTCAACAAAGCCTTGAAGTCATCCCAAGGAATCCACAATGCCTCATCTCTGCCCCGGGTCTGTACTTGAGCGTTCCACCAAGTTAACGCTCGTTTGTTGAATGAGCCAGCAGCATACCTCACTCTATGCTGATCAGGACAGCCACTGATGTCTAGAGTTGTCTCCATCTTTTCGATCCATTAGATCAATCCGACGTCACCCTCACTGCCACTGAAGCTCGGTGGCTTGCATGCAACAAAGTTCTTGCAGGAGTAGTCATGTTGGTGTCTAGTGTTACCACTGCCTTCACCAGATGAGTTGGCAATTTTGTTACTGTTATTGCTGTTGATTCTGTTCATCATATCGGGAATCACATCCCCCAGCTGACTGGTCAGCAGTGTGGCTAGTGCAATTGTAGCATGATCAAACTCGTGGTTGGGTGGTGGCGGAGGAGGTGGTGAAGGAGAGTCAGGTGCTGTCGGTGTTGAGGAGTGTGGAGCTGAATCTAGTGGTGGTGGCAGTAAAGCTGGTGGTGGTCTTCTTGGCGGCATTCTGATCATCACCGAAAGAGAATCGGTTAGTGCATTGATCGGATGCAGAAGAAACATGCATATTGAATCTTATGTTATATGTTCTCTACATGAGGGTCCTTAGGTTATAGTCTAGGCCAAACCGTTTAAGTAATATGACCTATATTTCTCTATTACCATGGCTCTGATACCAATCTGTCACACCCCGAGCTGGCGGGCTGGATCGACTTTCCCGTCGGGCGGAAGGTTCTCGGGGCGTGATATCGTTTGATAATCAAAATGATCAAATTTTTTACATAGCACATGAGATATAATTGAGAAATTCTAACATGACAATGATATAGAATTACAAAGTTAAATTATAATGTTTCGTTCATAATTTAACCAAGTAAATCTATCGAAAAGAATCAATGAGTTTCTATCTTGTAACTGTACAAGATCTACAAAAGATGATTCATTCTTTTGTCATTCAAAGTAATGCCCGACACAAAATGAAGCTAGGTCTTCTAAAAGTCTACTAGCTATTTCCTGATGTCTGGTGACTAAACCTGTTCATCACCTGAGAAAACATGCATTTAAACAAAGTCAACACTAGGTTGGTGAGTTCATAAGTTTAGTAATTGAAAACTTTGATTTGTTATCATACACAATCACAATGTCATACATGAGTCTTGTTAATGTTTGATTCATCCGTCTCACACAATGGCCTCTCCATAGTTATATTGACAAGTACTATTTCATCCCATCAAGCATGCTTATATATAGGGCATACGAAAAGGTCGAGCCAACAACCCGCCCAGACGCCATCCCACCACACGCCTAATAGAACTCCACACTACTTGCAATACAACTATAGATATCCATTTACATCTCACATGTGTTCAACCCGTTTGAAATTCACCCATAGATCATGTTATATGTAGAATAATATGGTAAGAGGGATTTAGTTATCAAAACCGAGGTGTTGATAAACCCTCAATGTTTTAAGGAAATAGATTAGTTTAATCTTATCCTTGTTATTATTCTCTCGCTTGTGGGGTTAATTGTTAGTTACTACTAATTTAGAAGTGTTAGTTAACCAGTTAATATCTATTCTCCACTTCGAGTGCATAAAGCCTAAAAGGAATCCATTGTGATCCTCACGTAAACAGATCACAATGCATCCGATTTACCTCTACCACTTTCTTGTTCTCATAGACTTCAACGAAACTACTACCAATAATGTGACATGAGAGAAAATCAATTCCTCAGTCTACTAGTCAATAGAATCGAAGGATTAATTACAATTATCACTGTAGATTAATATCACCATGTGTCGCTTACCAGACCTGACTGTTATCGCCCTGTCACCGGTCATACGTTACCGGCCAAATGATAAATACGATCAACGTACCGACCCTACCTGTCGGAGGTTTGTCAAACCTATGGTACCACTATGCTATCGTCGGTTTAGTCACGTCAAACTAACTGGTAAACGATTCTTTGTGAGGGACTTACAATGTTAAACTTGAATATATGAACACATGATAGTTGTGATATAATACGGATAGTTTAATCGTAATCAATTATTGTTGTGTTCACCAATGCTGTTTGTTCTCAGTATCGTGTATTCTCGTTGTTTTTAACAAAGTTATATAAGAACTAGTCTTATTATACAATGTTAGTATGTGTATGAATGATGTTGTTATCATGAAGTTACATTATCATGATTATCATTCTTGTTGTTCCATAGTTTCACCTTGTTGCCACTACAGTGTTATAAGAACTAGTCTTACTACACATAGTTAGCTCAAGTGGTGGATGGTGTCATGAAGTCATGTGAACATGATCATCACTCCTGTTCTCATTGATGTTTGTTTCATGTTATCTCAGTTTGCACCAAGTTATAAGTATAGTGTTATAAGAACTAGTCTTAATACACTAAGCTAACTTTGGTGGTGAATGATATTGTGAAGATATGTTATCTTCATATCATTCTTGTTTGTTGTTGTTATTGTCTGTAACACCCCGACCAATGGCGGAAACATCGGGGTGGCACGAAGTGTAGATTGTTCATAACACAAGGTATAAAGTTGTAAATATATCATACATTAAATTCATACATTTATTACATTGTTTCAAATGATCAAACCCTAACTGATACATTCTTTCAATTATAATACATTGAATACAAATTGAATGTGAGCTAATCCAGGCTCGTTAATATAGGTAATTTGTTATTTCCACCTGAAACATGTTTAAAATCAAGTGTCAACTACGAATAGTTGGTGAGTCTCATAGGTTTAATCATATAATAAAATAGTTTAATAATAAGTTAACATATGTGAATACCAAGCACAAATGCACAAAGATTGTCAATGAACAAACAATTGATCAGATAGTTAAGTTTGACCAATAGGGAACAATCACCGCGAGTTTTCCCTCACAGGGAAAACCCATCCTGGGTGGGTGGTCAATCCAATGGATCCATTATTGCTACCAATAGATAAGTTGTGATCAATGCAATGCTCAATAGATAAGTTCAAAAGATAAGTTCAAAAGATAAGTTCAAACAACTAAGGCCATTTAAGCTAAGTTCATATGGTTAAGTTCAAAATAACATGTTTCACCCCAAAAGTTCAATAAAAGTAAAAAAAGAGGGGCTATGAAGAGTCACCTAGTGATGAGTTTGAAAACTTTGTAATAGAAATTCAAATAGTAGCTCAAGTTGTCCCAACAAGTTCAATATCAACCTAAATAGTCCATTAGGCATATAATGTTAACTTAACTATGCCATTATATGAATTTATCTAAGGTCTAATCGGATCTACTGTTTCGATTTGTTTTGAATTGTTATCTCTTAAAATTCATTAAAATAGTAGTGAGATTTACAAGTTTAAACCATTCATAAAACATAATTTAAAAGGTTTTTTGTCTAATTAAAATATTAAACACTAGTTTTATCTTTTAAATTTCAAATAATATTAAATATTTGGAAAGGAATTTATTACATAATATGTCGAAGTATAAATTTATATGTATATATGTATTATATATAATATATGTTTATAAGCAAAGTAGTTGAATTTATGAATTATAAATATTAAAGCTTGTTTGGATGTTATAAAAATGCAACGATATATATTAAAATAGTTTTTTTTATATAACACAAGTTATAAAATATTTGCTTAAAACATAATACCTTAAATCTTTTAATAAATTTTTGTTTTAGAGCATATTTTTATTCTTATTTTATACAATCTTTAATTAAATATTAATAATTTATAAAATTTTCAATAATTATTATTTGCTTAACTCTATTAATAGTAACATTCTAAGATTTAAAATTTATTAAAATTGCTAAATATATTTTTGTAGAAATGATATTTATGTATTCTTATTAAAATGATAGGACTTTAATAAAAAGAATTTTCTGTAAAAACAGAAATTAAAATGGAGTTTTTAATTAAAAGTTATATAAAAAAAATGAAAAGAAATGGTCCAAAATGGGTTGAACCGCATTCGAACCCGTGACCAGCAATATCAAACCCATAAGCTTTAACCATTAGAACAAGGCCCTGAGCCGTGAAAGATAACCGGTTTTATTAGTTTTAAATCTCCAGATGCGGGTTCCCAATCAGATTCAAATTGAAGAAACGAAAGCTAGTTCTTCTTAGGTTTAAATCGATCGGTATGCAATCCGATTGTGTAAACAACCATAGGGCTATTGATCACGGTCCAAAAACGATTCGATTGACATAAGAAACACTTACTTGATGTTAAGGATGAGTGAGTTTCGACTGAGGAAGAAGTGGATGAGCGAACCGAGAGCTTTTGATTTTGATTCTTATTAGTTCGAGCTTTTGTGTTTGTTTTAGGTGCCCAGACAGCTTCGAGAGGTTCTTAGGATGGTTAGGGTTAGGTTAATTCGATATTTATACACGTTTAAGTTGAATTTTGATAAACGCGTTTTTGTTAGTAGATTTGGTAATGGTTTTGATTGATTCGAACATTATTTCGATTAATTGTTGATTGAGGATGATTTAGAGTCTTAAAACCTTGCCATAATCGAGTTTGATGAGCTGTAATTGATTGGAATTCGACTGAATTAGAAACGGGTCGAAATGAAGGGTATGGGTCGGATAGGGGCTGAAAACGGAGAGAGAGAGAGAGAGAGATAGACTTTAGGTTTTTGGCACTTTAGATCCCTCCTAGTTTCTTTTCTTCTAATATTAGTTTCAAAATTGGCAAAATAAGTCCCTCAACCTCATTTTAATTAGTTTGACTTTATTTAATTATGATTAAAGTATATTAAAAAAATTATAAATGTTTTATTGATTTAAATAAAATGTTTTTGTGATTAAATTTTATAATACCAAATTATTTATTTATTTATAATAAATTTCAAAATTTTATTTAAAAAAAAAACTTATCATTATAAACAATAGTTTAAAATTTAAAAGGGAGTTTCTTTTTTTTTCTTTGACTTGTATAATTATGAATAATTATACACATATAATTGTATATTAAATTATGTTTAAAGTTGCTTTTATCATATATATATATATATATGTGTGTGTGTGTAGGTCCTTAAACAGATCAAGATCAAAACTTTATCTTCATAAACATCATCGTTGATGTCTAACGAGTGCGGAATCCAGGTTAGAATCAAGAAAGCAATAAGAAAAATGCAAACTTTTATAAAATCTGAAAAGTTCGAGTACAAGTGCCTCAGTACGTCTAGAGAGCAAATGCCTCGGGATTCCAACCTAAACCTGTACAAAATACGTCTATTTATACTAGGCCTAGGAGTACACGAAATCTATTACAAAGTTCGAGTACACGATCAGTTCGTGTACTCGAAATACTGTACACGAAATATCATCAAAAATCTGATCTTTGACTCTTCCGAGTTGACTTTGTCAGTCTTCATCGTTTAGCGGGCTCTACAAACTCCCCCTAGACTGGCGAAGTCATCCTATCGGAAGAGTAACATTGTGTGGCCCTGCTCCAGCATACAGCTTTAGCTCCATGGCATACGCAACGACTCGAGTAAAAGGCTTCGCCTGTTCGTCATTTCCCAAATGTACCCGAATGGGAGATTCGTGTAACTTCATCATATCTTCTTTACCATACTTCAGAAGATCCATATGATCAAGAAGGATATCAACATCATTAATATCATCCTTATTCCTAAGAATAACTGCAGCGAGGTTCAGATTATCAAAATACCAGGAAAGAAAGTTAGCCAAAGAGTTATCAGGAACTCTTGGCGAAACCGATACTGCTTGCTCAACGTGAGGAGGAGGGTACTTGTAGTAGACCCATGGTTTCTTTGTCTTCGGATCGATAATGCAAGAAGAAACAAACCGTCTTCCCTTTGCCGTGCGCATGGTTGGGAAGTCCTTCTCACATTGACTCCTGATAAACTTTGCAAATAAATCAGCCTGAGAATCTTTGGAGGGATTGAGGAACATAGCTTTGTCAATGCTTCTAATGTCGACCTTAGGCAAGGAACAAAAATCTCTTGGCTTCTTGTAGAATTCGACCTTACCGCTCATTCTTTTTGTGACAATCCGACTTTTCGGATTAACCTCGTTAACTGAAAGTGGTTAGATCGCAGGCCCAACAAGACAAAGAAGGCCTAGTAAGGCCCAAGAAGGCCCAGTAAAGCCAAAGAAGGCCCAGTAAGGTCAAGGAAGGCCCAATAAGGCCAAGGTAGGCCAATGAGGCCCAACAGTAATTATGAGGCCCAAGGGAGGCCCAATTACAAATTCAAGGCCTAAGATAGGTCCAATTATATTTTGTGAGACCCAAGTGGACAGAAGGTAGGCCCAATGAGCCTAAGGTAGGCCCAAATGGATTAATTTAGCTCAATAGTATTTCAAATTGAACCAATTAATGATAATTCGGGATTTTTGGTTTAATTTTATTAATCGAAGTGATATGTTATTGATCGAGAATAAATTTCAAAGGTTAGGATATAGCAAAACAAGCCATGAAATGTTAAAATTACAAGGATTAAGGTTGCAAACTAATTAAAATGTCAAAATTTGACTTTAAAAGTCAAAATTCGATCATATCATCAAATTGAAGTTAAATTTCATATTAAACTCAAGTTGTAACCGAAATTGGATCATCATAATCATCACAATTATGGTTATTAACAGTTTTTAGACGTTATGGGGGCATCAAGCATCGGAATTAATCAAGATTTAATACAAAAATTTGAAACCGTAGCCCCTAGTCATTAAACTCATAGAATTCGACAACATCTCGCACAATTGAGCATTCCTTCATACAAGTCGGCACCATTAGAAGAAGTTACAAGTAACAATTCGAGCGGTGAAGTTTCAGTTGAGGAATTCGATTTCAAGAAGGCCGAAATTAGGGCTTGAAGTTGATCTAAGTCAATTCGACAACCAAGCAAGTAAGTGTTCGTTCATACACATTCTAAGTATGTCGACTAAGCTAATACCTATGATCAATTTGTGTATTAACATCGAATTGTAGGAACACTAATAACTAGGGTTCATATAAATACGGTTTTGGGGGTTTCGATTAATATGGATGTTAAAATGAAATTAAACACCACCATTAGTTTCAGAAGCATTCGACTAAGGATAAACACATGCCAATTTCAGTTCTAAACATCGAATCTTTAGAGATCTAATTCTAGGGTTCTTAGACAAAACCGATTTGGGGGTTTCGGTACAAATAAGGTTTAGAGTCGAATTAAACTATATATTGAGTTTCAGAAACATCTCGTTTATGAAATTCAGATGCTAATTCGATTAAACAAAACCGAATTGAATGATTTCTAGTTTTAATATTTTTCATAAGAAACGAGTTAGGGGATTGGATCGGGATGGGTTTAAGATTCAAATTATTGGGGTAGGGAGTTTCAGAGAACTCCGAATAGTGATAAGCCCATATCAATTCGAGGTTAAATCAATGGATTAAATGATTTCTACTATTAGGGCTCATTGTATACAACGATTTTGGGTTCTGGGTAGAAACGAGTATGATAATTCAATTAGAGATTATAGATAGCTTCGAAATATCAATTGTAATGAAAGCTTTATGATTTTTCTGATTAGTGTAATTAAAACTAAACGAATTAAATTGAAAGTTATAGTATTCACGTTCGAAACTAAGGACAATCAGGTTTTAATGATTTAAGTTGATGATTTATCAAATTGGATGCATGGTTGAACTCGGTTGTATACCCAGAAGCGAAGCCCTATGGTTTTAAGGGCTATTAAGATCGAATTCATGGTCAATTAGAACCAAATTGCTTCGGCTATAGTTTTCAAAGGGAAACCGGTTAGTGGGAAACTTAAAACAATTTATTTATGAAGTCTGTTGCGATACCCTAGCGGGCGAAGATGGTAGTGTGTGTGTGTTGCGTGTGAAGGGTCGCGGGTTCGATCCCGGGTTCCACCATTTTTGAGAAATTAAAACCATTTTGGTATTTTTGTCATAACTTTCGCATACGAACTCCGTTTTAACCCGTTCGAATTGCGTTGGAACCAGAATTTCATCCCGAACCAATTGGAATGATAAAAATGGTATTTTAGATCGAAAACGAAATCGCGTATAATTGCGTGTATTTAAATAAAATCATATGGGATTTTATTTAAACAATTTCAAAGGCACGTGTACATTTGTATGTACATTTCTAACACTCTAACATACGTGTATTGACACGTATGTGATTTCAAGCACATGACAACAATTCGAATAACACTAGCTTATTGTTTAAACACAGATTCTTCGTAAAGGATCTTTTACGCGAGTTCACGAGTATTTGTTCATTCTGCAACTATCAAAGGTGCGTACACGGCCCCTTTCTTATTTTAACTGTTTTGGGGGAGAAAACATGTGCAAATAAACTCTTTTTAGATACATATCACTTGCATGAGTTAGCTGTTTACATTATGTGACAACATAGCAATTGAAAGTCCTTACACACCTCGAACCGTTTAGTTTGCCGTAGCGCAAAGCGTGGTAGTTGGAAATGGATCTATTAGGTTTGACAAACCTCATCTGGTAGATGGGATCTACGCAGGTGTTTGACTGACCAAACACAATTTTACTATTGTTGTGCTAGACAATAGTGGCAAGGCAAAAACATGCTATAGCATGGCAATTCGTCAGCTTCGGTGTCGACCACTTATGTAAATAGTTTATATGACTAGCTATCATGACTGTGCATGTGTGATTATGTTATCTACAAACTTGATATTCAAACTGCTGTTTTGAACATTGTGAATACTTAAAACCTGTGTTATGCACCAACCTTTGTGTTGACTTGATTTACATGTTTTCTCAGGACGCTAAGGCGCGCATTAAAGCTGGCATGGACTAGGAGATAGAGTCGCATGCATTTTAAACATTTTGGATATTTGAATTTGAACATTTGAGGATTTTGTTTTGTAATTTACATATTACAACTGTTATTGGTTTTTAAACGCTTCCGCAATTTTTGAAAACTCTGATATTATGTCTTTAAGATCAAAATATGTTTTGAAATTCATATAGAGGTCTTCGTTATGTCTAATGATCTGAGATCCTGGTTTGTCACGTTCCCAAACGGTATGATTCCGTTAGTTGAAAATTGGGAGTGTGACAGATTGGTATCAGAGACATTGGTTATAGCGAACTAGGTTTGCATTTGTAGACTTAGACTATGACTGTTAGACATTAGACACACATGCTTACACATATTACTTAGAAATTACATATGACATTATGTAATTGACTTGTTTACACATTCCATGGCACTGCACTTACATATGGTATTATGTAACAGGCATGGCATCATCATCAGTACCTTACATCTATATTGATGATTCTGAGGACGAGGCACCGATAGTTCCAGCACCACCGTCATCACCACCACCACCTATTCCATCTCCTCCGCCATATGAGAGGGATGACTCAGATCCGGAGGAGGATCCAGACGAGGACCCGGAGGAGGATCCAGACGAGGATCCAGAGGAGGATCCGGATGAGGACCCGGATGAGGATCCGGAGGAGGAGTCAGTGGAGGGCACTCAGCAGATCCCTGCTGAGGGACCTTCTGCACATCCACCACCAGTATTGGATATTCTTGAGCCTAAGAGGCAAAGGACTGACGCTGAGGAGATCGCCAAACTGCGCGAGGATTTGTACGAGGCAGAAGACAGGATCGCACAAAACTCTCAGGAACTATGGGATGCTAATGAGAGGCAAGAGGAACTTGCCCATCTGGTTCATGATATGCGGGATGAGATGATTAATTTGATTGGTCGTCTTGAAGCTTCAGAGAACCGAGCCGAGATCTTGGAGGGCAGAATAGAAGCCTTAGAGGATTTAGTAGTCTCAGATAATGAAGAGGAGGATGAGGAGAATGAAGAGGGAGAAGGGGAGGAACCAGCACCAGTTGTTGATTCCGATCCTGAATCCACTGTTGAGGATGATTGATTTTTACTTGTTTTGTTTAAACTTATTAGGAACGGGTTGTGTTCCTACACTAGTAGTTTGAAAACTTATATTTGATTTCAAAAGTATTGTACTCAAATCAAAATTTCTATCTATTGAAAAGCTATTATTTATTTCCAACAGTTGTGTTGATTTATTACATGTTGTGTTTGTTGTTTGCTTACACATGTCACATTGAATTTTGATAACGCTCTAACATTTCTTTTAATTAGGAAGATAATGGCCAAAGAGAACGTTCACATGACAGTTGCTGAGCTCAACGAGCTAATCAATAACAGAGTCGCTGAGGCAATCGCACAATATGCTCAGACACACACCACAGGGCCACAGGGTCCGGCAGGGGGACTGGTTAACCCACAGTTATGCACGTTCAAGATGTTCTTGGACTGTAAGCCACACAATTTCAAAGGGTCGGAGGGGGCCATAGGACTCCTTCGATGGATTGAAAAGGCGGAGTCTGTGTTTGAAATGTGCAACTACCCTGACAAAAGCAAGGTGAAGTTTGCTACGGGAACATTGGAGGGTCCAGCACTAACTTGGTGGAACTCAAATGTTCAGACTTTGGGATTGGGTGAGGCTAATGCCTTGACTTGGAATGGCTTCAAAACTTTAATGCAGGAGGAGTACTGTCCTCGTAGTGAGATGCAAAAATTAGAGGAAGAATATTGGCACCTCAAGATGGAGGGATCAAATATCGAAGAGTACACGACCCGGTCACATGAATTGGCCAGACTTCTACCACACATGGCTACTCCGGCCAGCAAGTGGATTGAAAGATACATTGGAGGACTAGTGCCTCAGATCCAGGGGTTGGTTACTTCAGCAAATCCCACCACCATTCAACAAGTTGTTCGTTTAGCGCATCAGCTTACTGATCAGGCAGTATTACAGGGGACTCTGCCTAAATGAACATCTGCTACCAAGGTGGGAGACCATAAAAGAAAGTGGGAAGGTAACAACTCCAGGGGTCACAACCAACAATCATATCAGCAAAACCGGAAGCAAGACTCAAACAAGTCTTGTCATAATTCAAGCAGTGGTCAGCAATCATCATCATTGGGGGGTTATATTGGCAAACACCCCAAGTGCAACGTGTGTGGGTATCATCATGCAGGTAATCAGTGTGATAGGGCTAGGTGCCAAAGGTGTGGCAAGATTGGACATGCGGCTAAGGATTGTCGTGGGGAGCTACAGAACAATCACAACAACCAGAATAACAATCAGAACAACGCACAGAAGGGTTGTTTTGAGTGTGGCAAAATGGGACACTTTAAGAAAGATTGCCCACAACTCAAGAAAGGCGGGGACAATAATGTCAATGGCAATGGTAATGGCAACGGTAATGGTAATGGCACCAACAACAACACTAACAACAACAACAATGGTGCTAGGGGCAGGGCGTTTGTGATTGGAGGACGTCAAGCACGGGAGGATCCCAACATTGTTACGGGTACGTTCCTCTTAAATAATCACTATGCCTCTATGTTATTTGACACTGGTGCCGATCGGAGTTTTGTATCTAGTTCACTTGCTAAGTTGCTAAATGTTAGTCCCACTGCCTTAGATAGTCCATACACTGTGGAATTAGCTGATGGTAAGTTGATTGTAGTGGAAAAAATTTTTAAGGGATGTATCCTTGATTTGATGGGTCAAACATTAGAAATTGATCTTATGCCTATTGCCTTAGGCAGTTTTGATGTGGTCATTGGTATGGACTGGTTGTCCAAACACCAGGCTGAAATCGTATGCCATGAAAAGATTGTTCGCATACCTCTTTCGCAGGGAGAGACATTGTATGTACAAGGCGAGAAGAGCAGTACGCCACTGCGTCTCATATCTTGCATGAAGGCACACAAATGTCTGCGGAAAGGTCATACGGCAGTTATAGCACTTATAACTGAAAAGCCGGTAGCTGGGAAAAAGATTGAAGATATACCAGTAGTTTGTGAATTTCCGGAGGTGTTTCCAGAAGACTTGCCGGGATTACCGCCTATCAGACAGGTGGAATTCCGAATCGACCTTACACCAGATGCAGCACCGATAGCTAGGGCGCCTTATCGACTTGCACCGTCAGAGATGCAAGAGCTATCTACACAATTGCAAGAGTTGTTGCATAAGGGTTTCATACGACCTAGTTTTTCACCGTGGGGAGCTCCAGTTTTGTTTGTCAAGAAGAAGGACGGAACTTTCCGTATGTGCATCGATTATCGGGAACTGAACAAAGTCACTATCAAGAACCGGTATCCGTTACCCAGGATTGACGATCTGTTCGATCAGTTGCAAGGTTCGAGTTACTACTCGAAGATTGATCTCAGGTCTGGTTATCATCAACTAAGAGTCCAGGAGGAGGATATTCCAAAGATAGCATTCAGGACGCGCTATGGCCATTATGAGTTCTTGGTTATGCCATTTGGGTTGACAAACGCTCCAGCTGTATTCATGGATCTCATGAATCGTGTTTGTAAACCTTATCTCGATAAGTTTGTCATTGTTTTCATTGATGACATTCTCATCTATTCCCAGACTGAGGAGGAGCACGCCGAACATCTTCGATTACTATTGGAATTACTGAAACAGGAACAATTGTACGCTAAGTTCTCGAAATGTGATTTCTGGATGCGAGAAGTACAATTCTTGGGGCATATAGTTAATGAAAAGGGTATACATGTTGATCCAGCGAAGATTGAAGCGATTAAGAATTGGGAAGCACCAAAGACTCCTACCGAGGTACGACAATTCCTTGGTTTGGCGGGTTATTATCGACGATTCATTGAAG
This sequence comes from Mikania micrantha, assembly GCA_009363875.1. Lineage (NCBI taxonomy): Eukaryota > Viridiplantae > Streptophyta > Magnoliopsida > Asterales > Asteraceae > Mikania > Mikania micrantha. The sequence goes on along the minus strand of CM018692.1, from coordinate 83,290,271 downwards.
GTTTCTCAAAGATCGCTCAACCACTTACAGCTCTTACGCATAATGGAACGAAGTATAACTGGACGGATAAACAGGAAACTGCATTCCCGTTATTGAAACAGAAACTCTGCAGTGCACCGATTTTGTCCTTACCGGAAGGGACGGAAGACTTTGTGGTGTATTGTGATGCATCTGCACAAGGTTTGGGATGTGTGTTGATGCAACGTGATAAAGTAATTGCTTATGCATCCAGGCAACTACGACCACACGAAAAGAATTACACTACTCACGACTTGGAGTTAGGAGCAGTGGTTTTTGCTTTGAAAATTTGGAGGCATTATCTGTATGGAACTAAGTGTACTCTTTACACTGATCATAAGAGCTTGCAACATATCTTTGATCAGAAGGAGCTTAATATGAGACAACGACGATGGGTTGAGTTGTTGAACGATTACGAATGCACGATTAAATATCATCCGGGAAAAGCTAATGTGGTAGCTGATGCTTTAAGCAGAAAAGATACTTCAACAAGACGGGTTCGTGCACTTATGATGACAATACATACTGACTTACCTGACAAGGTATGCAGTGCTCAGATCGAGGCCTTGAAAACGGAAAACTTGGTACAGGAATCTTTACGAGGGATGGAAACACAGTTGGATGTCAAGTCTGATGGAATTCGTTATTTCATTGATCGACTGTGGATACCTTTGTATGGAGGTTTAAGGGAACTCGTGATGGATGAAGCACACAAGTCCAGGTATTCAGTCCATCCGGGATCAGACAAGATGTATCATGACTTGAAGGCACTGTATTGGTGGCCTCACATGAAAGCTGATATTGCTAAGTACGTTAGCAAATGTTTGACTTGTTCGAAAGTCAAAGTTGAGTATCAGAAGCCATCTGGTTTACTGCAACAACCAGAGATACCGATGTGGAAATGGGAACAGATTTCGATGGACTTCATTACTAAGTTACCACGTACACCGAGTGGTTGTGATACGATATGGGTAATTGTTGATCGATTAACGAAATCTGCACACTTCTTAGCAATCAAGGAAACTGATAAGATGGAGAAATTGACTCGCATTTACATCAAGGAAGTGGTAGCACGGCATGGCGTGCCAATCTCTATCATATCAGATCGGGATGCCCGATTTACTTCCAACTTTTGGAAATCACTTCATAAGTCATTAGGGACTCGCTTGGATATGAGTACCGCCTATCATCCACAGACTGACGGTCAAAGTGAACGTACGATTCAAACGCTCGAGGATATGTTACGAGCTTGTGTAATTGACTTTGGTGATAGCTGGGAGAATCATTTACCGTTAGTGGAATTCTCTTACAATAATAGTTATCATACAAGTATTCAAGCAGCACCGTTTGAAGCTTTGTATGGTCGCAAATGTCGTTCACCAGTTTGTTGGGCTGAAATTGGTGACAGTCAGATAACAGGTCCTGAATTGGTGCACGAGACGACTGAGAAGATTGTACAAATTCGGAACCGTATGGCAGTGGCTCGGGATCGACAAAAGAGCTATGCAGACAAACGTCGTAAACCATTGGAATTCCAAGTAGGAGACCGAGTTCTTCTAAACGTATCACCTTGGAAAGGTGTGATACGATTCGGCAAGCGCGGGAAGCTTAGTCCACGTTACGTAGGACCTTTTGAGATCCTGAAAAGGATTGGTCCGGTTGCGTATCAACTCAAACTACCGGATGAACTCAGTGGGGTTCATGATGTCTTTCACATATCGAACTTAAAGAAATGTCTTTCTGATGTGACATTGATTGTACCGTTGGAAGAAATACAAGTAGATGAACAGTTGCGATTCATTGAAGAACCAGCAGAAATCATGGACCGGGAGGTCAAACAACTTAAGCAAAGCAAGATTCCGATAGTCAAAGTTCGATGGAATTCAAGACGTGGTCCTGAATTCACATGGGAACGGGAAGATCAAATGATGAAGAAATATCCTCATCTATTCAAAACAGCTACTGCTAACACTGAGAGCGCACGTTAAATTTCGGGACGAAATTTCCTTCAACAAGGGGATGACGTGATGCTTCACACATCAACACTGCAAAAGTCAAACTGTAAGCACAAACATTTTATTCAATTGGTTTTGTTACAAACATTTGTGGTACATTACATTTTATATATTTTATGTGCTACATTTCATATGTTACATGTTATGGTAGTACATGCATGATTAGTTACACACATTTTGCTATGTGCGGGGTTACATAGTACAAACAGTTATAGACACTCACTATGTGTGAGGTTACACAACACAATATGATCAAACACAAACAGTCACAGTTAGGTGAACTAACTAGTGTACACGCAAACAGTCACATTGAACGATCATATTTAGTTGTGATGTTGCAAGCATTAGGCTTTGTGTGAGAGTACACACAAGCACACGGAATGATCAAATCACACTAACACGTACGATTTAAACTCGTAAGTAGTTTTCTAACTACTCCTAACACTTACTAATTTTCGGGACGAAAATTCCTTCAACAAGGGGATGATGTGACAATCCGACTTTTCGGATTAACCTCGTTAACTGAAAGTGGTTAGATCGCAGGCCCAACAAGACAAAGAAGGCCCAGTAAGGCCCAAGAAGGCCCAGTAAAGCCAAAGAAGGCCCAGTAAGGTCAAGGAAGGCCCAATAAGGCCAAGGTAGGCCAATGAGGCCCAACAGTAATTATGAGGCCCAAGGGAGGCCCAATTACAAATTCAAGGCCTAAGATAGGTCCAATTATATTTTGTGAGACCCAAGTGGACAGAAGGTAGGCCCAATGAGCCTAAGGTAGGCCCAATTGGCCCAAATGGATTAATTTAGCTCAATAGTATTTCAAATTGAACCAATTAATGATAATTCGGGATTTTTGGTTTAATTTTATTAATCGAAGTGATATGTTATTGATCGAGAATAAATTTCAAAGGTTAGGATATAGCAAAACAAGCCTTGAAATGTTAAAATTACAAGGATTAAGGTTGCAAACTAATTAAAATGTCAAATTTTGACTTTAAAAGTCAAAATTCGATCATATCATCAAATTGAAGTTAAATTTCATATTAAACTCAAGTTGTAACCGAAATTGGATCATCATAATCATCACAATTATGGTTATTAACAGTTTTTAGACGTTATGGGGGCATCAAGCATCAGAATTAATCAAGATTTAATACAAAAACTTGAAACCGTAGCCCCTAGTCATTAAACTCATAGAATTCGACAACATCTCGCACAATTGAGCATTCCTTCATACAAGTCGGCACCATTAGAAGAAGTTACAAGCAACAATTCGATCGGTGAAGTTTCAGTTGAGGAATTCGATTTCAAGAAGGCCGAAATTAGGGCTTGAAGTTGATCTAAGTCAATTCGGCAACCAAGCAAGTAAGTGTTCGTTCATACACACTCTAAGTATGTCGACTAAGCTAATACCTATGATCAATTTGTGTATTAACATTGAATTGTAGGAACACTAATAACTAGGGTTCATATAAATACGGTTTTGGGGGTTTCGATTAATATGGATGTTAAAATGAAATTAAACACCACCATTAGTTTCAGAAGCATTCGACTAAGGATAAACACATGTCAAACATCGAATTTTAAGAGATCTAATTCTAGGGTTCTTAGACAAAACCGATTTGGGGGTTTCGGTACAAATAAGGTTTAGAGTCGAATTAAACTATATATTGAGTTTCAGAAACATCTCGTTTATGAAATTCAGATGCTAATTCGATTAAACAAAACCGAATTGAATGATTTCTAGTTTTAATATTTTTCATAAGAAACGAGTTAGGGGATTGGATCGGGATGGGTTTAAGATTCAAATTGATTGGGGTAGGGAGTTTCAGAGAACTCCGAATAGTGATAAGCCCATATCAATTCGAGGTTAAATCAATGGATTAAATGATTTCTACTATTAGGGCTCATTGTATACAACGATTTTGGGTTCTGGGTAGAAACGAGTATGATAATTCAATTAGAGATTATAGATAGCTTCGAAATATCAATTGTAATGAAAGCTTTATGATTTTTCTGATTAGTGTAATTAAAACTAAACGAATTGAATTGAAAGTTATAGTATTCACGTTCGAAACTAAGGACAATCAGGTTTAAATGATTTAAGTTGTTGATTTATCAAATTGGATGCATGGTTGAACTCGGTTGTATACCCAGAAGCGAAGCCCTATGGTTTTAAGGGCTATTAAGATCGAATTCATGGTCAATTGGAACCAAATTGCTTCGGCTATAGTTTTCAAAGGGAAACCGGTTAGGGGGAAACTTAAAACAATTTATTTATGAAGTCTGTTGCGATACCCTAGCGGGCGAAGATGGTAGTGTGTGTGTGTTGCATGTGAAGGGTCGCGGGTTCGATCCTGGGTTCCACCATTTTTGAGAAATTAAAACCATTTTGGTATTTTTGTCATAACTTTCGTATACGAACTCCGTTTTAACCCGTTCGAATTGCGTTGGAACCAGAATTTCATCCCGAACCAATTGGAATGATAAAAATGGTATTTTAGATCGAAAACGAAATCGCGTATAATTGCGTGTATTTAAATAAAATCATATGGGATTTTATTTAAACAATTTCAAAGGCACGTGTACATTTGTATGTACATTTCTAACACTCTAACATACGTGTATTGACACGTATGTGATTTCAAGCACATGACAACAATTCGAATAACACTAGCTTATTGTTTCAACACAGATTCTTCGTAAAGGATCTTTTACGTGAGTTCACGAGTATTTGATCATTCTGCAACTATCAAAGGTGCGTACACGGCCCCTTTCTTATTTTAACTGTTTTGTGGGAGAAAACATGTGCAAATAAACTCTTTTTAGATACATATCACTTGCATGAGTTAGCTGTTTACATTATGTGACAACATAGCAATTGAAAGTCCTTACACACCTCGAACCGTTTAGTTTGCCGTAGCGCAAAGCGTGGTAGTTGGAAATGGATCTATTAGGTTTGACAAACCTCATCTGGTAGATGGGATCTACGCAGGTGTTTGACTGACCAAACACAATTTTACTATTGTTGTGCTAGACAATAGTGGCAAGGCAAAAACATGCTATAGCATGGCAATTCGTCAGCTTCGGTGTCGAACACTTATGTAAATAGTTTATATGACTAGCTATCATGACTGTGCATGTGTGATTATGTTATCTACAAACTTGATATTCAAACTGCTGTTTTGAACATTGTGAATACTTAAAACCTGTGTTATGCACCAACCTTTGTGTTGACTTGATTTACATGTTTTCTCAGGACGCTAAGGCGCGCATTAAAGCTGGCATGGACTAGGAGATAGAGTCGCATGCATTTTAAACATTTTGGATATTTGAATTTGAACATTTGAGGATTTTGTTTTGTAATTTACATATTACAACTGTTATTGGTTTTTAAACGCTTCCGCAATTTTTGAAAACTCTGATATTATGTCTTTAAGATCAAAGTATGTTTTGAAATTCATATAGAGGTCTTCGTTATGTCTAATGATCTGAGATCCTGGTTTGTCACGTTCCCAAACGGTATGATTCCGTTAGTTGAAAATTGGGAGTGTGACACTTTTCACCAAGTAGATGTCTCTGACTTTGTCATACATCCAGCAGCATATGTTTGACCTGTCGTTACGAACAGCGAACAGGTTTCTATCGTCTGATATGAATGTATGCTCTGGATGTTTGTCTCCCATCTCTTTGAACCATGTAGCTTTATCAACAGGAGGAGAGGGTGTCCAATCCTTCTTCCTGTCAAACCAGCTATTAATCACTTCGCGCAGAGAGGTGACTTCCTTGCCCAATGCATCAATATATTTGTGGGCATACAAATAATCGATATAAGGATCCGATGACACATTGCCAAGTATGATGTTCTCTGGTTCTTCCTCTACAGATGCCCCTGCAGAAGACTTGGCTTGATCCTCTGTTGGTTCGCCGGGTGGCTCAAAATCAAAGTCATCAGGAAGATCATCAAATATACTTTCAAGCCCGGCGCCTGAAGTCTCATTTGGCTGAACACAGTCTCCGAATAGGATGTCATCTGGAATATCTCCAAATAGGTCATCATATAAACCAGATGGCTTCTCGGATGAGGATGGATTCCCAGAGTCTCCTCCCTGATCTTTGTCATCAGAGGGTCCTTAATCTTTATCTTTGTCATGCTCATCCTTATCATCTCCTTTATCATCCTTTTCATCTTTGTCCTCTTTCTGGCTCTGTTCATCACCTCCATCTAAATCATCATCATCGTCACTGTCATCACTGAAATCCAACACTTCGTCCTCAGACTCGGAGACTTCTTCTCCTTTGAGTCGCTTAATGTCTTTCTTCATCTTGTGGTTCTCCAGAAGAAGAAATTGGATGAACTTCTCGTGAGCTTTGATCTTTCCTCTACATTTGTTCAGATGGGCGCAGATCTTGATCTTTCCTTCACGCAAATTCTTGATCATGCCATCCTTGATCTCAGCATCTTTCTCAAGCTGAAATACTCGATCCTGCAGCTCCACAATATCTACAGGCACGTGTTTGGGTTCATACGGTGAGTCAGCGTTCAGAGGAGATTTTCCTTTGTCGCTTCCGGAGTGGGATGGAGCTGATAGGGTCTTGGTGTGTGGAAGGGTTGTGGAGGATGGACGAGGAGTGGGGAGTTTGATGACGAGCTTAGGTTTGGTTGGTTTGGGTTTAGAGATTGAAGGCTTAGAAGGTGGAGGTGGTGTAGGTGGTTGAGTATCATGTGGAGGTGAAAGTGGTTTCGTAACGGGAGGTGGTGAAGGTGGTTGTGTAAATGTAGGAGGTGGTGAGAGTGGCTTGGTCGTTGTAGGTGGCTTGGGAAGTGTAGATGGTTGAGGTTTAGTAGGCGGAGGTGGTTGTGGCTTAGTAGGTGGAGGTGGTTGTGTAGGTAGCGGTTGTTGTGGTTGGGTAGGTGCCTGAGACATAATGGAAGCAGCAGATGAGAAAGATAAGCTCGAGAACATGTTTTGCAGTCGTGGATCCCTTTTTCTCTTGGCCATTGTCTTTTGCCTCTTCTTCTTTGGCGAAGACTCAGGAGTTGGAGTGTAGTCGGCATCTTGAGCTTCTTCCCTTTCTTGCCTTGTGGGAGGTGGCCTCTCTGGGATGAAATCCTCACTTGATGAAGAGGCAGGCTCAGCCCTTGAACTTGTCGCTTGGGTGTCGTGCTCGTCAGCGACAACGGCAATAGGGGTGCCTTGATCTTCCACAACATTGTCTTCCCCCACAAATCGTCCGAACTTGATCAGAGGCCTTTGACCAACATATTGCTTCTTCCCTTGCTTGTTCATCTTCATATAGCCAAAGATGTCATCACGCATCCTTTTGATTCCCAGAGTGCCGACAGTGGGAACCAGATGCTGCTGCATTTTGTTGATGACGATCTGTATGAAGCGAGGAAATGCCAGAAACCTCTCCTTTCTCTTTCCCTTGATGTTGGCATACATGTCAAGAAATATCATTCTTGAAAAGTTGAAATCCATTCCCAGAGCCAGAGCTGTCAAACAAGAGCTTAGTGTCTGATTCAGCACATCATACCCGCCTTTCCTTCCGGACAGACACTGTGTGACAACGTGAGCCAGATATCTCCAGTAAGGATGGAGAAGTTTCTTCTCGGTAGGAGGATAAGCACCCTCGTGTCCCATATGGAAGATAGTACGGTTGACCAAATCTTGGTCCAACTCAACCGGATCTGTATCCTTGTCTCCAAATTGCAGACATTCTCGCAGGATCTGCTCTGTGATGGTGATTGACTTCCCTTGAATCTTCCCAACAATACTGATGTCTCCATTACTGTTAGTGTGCTCAGTAATGGTGCTCCAAAAGCTCTCAATATAACCAAAAAAGATGGTAGGATGCTCCATGATAGCATAGTTTACTGGAGACAAAATCAGACCATCGACCATGCTCTTGAACTCTGAATGTTTTTGCGGTGGATCTCCGAGGTACGCTGACATGTTGTGATCAGGTACGAATCATAGGTCTGCCATTTGAAAAGGATTTCGATTAAGTTAGTTTAACTTCAAGAAAAATTTTCTAAGTCTCGATGTACACGAAGACCATAGTGTACACGAACTATGATTTGTTAAAAATTTCTAAGTTTTGAGTATACGAAAGTCAAGATGTACACGAAATACTTGATGTACACGAAATGTGATGTGTACACGAAGTATAACCTGTACACGAACTTCAGGTTGTACACGAAATCCAGACTGTACACGAAAATCATGTACTCGAAAGTTCTTATTTTCGTGTACTCAAGATTCCTTGAAAGGTTTAGCATTTTGGCTCCTTAGAATTTCTAATCAGGTTCAATATACTCGGAATTGAGAGCCGAATAACATATTTACAGATTGCCTTCCAATTTCAAGTATTTCTTGGTCAATTTGACCAAAAACTTCTTGTATTCGAAATTTGCGTACTCGAAAATCAATTTTGACCATAACTTTCGAATGCACGGTCAAAATTTGATAAAATTCTATACCTAGGGTCGCCTAATGATGATCTATAAGATGGCCGGAGTAGAATTTTGAAATCTGGTCTAGAAATCGAGATCGCCTCAGAGCAAAAATTCTGTACTCGGATTGTGGTATTCGAAATTAAATATCGGTGGACTATTTATAGGGTCACTTCGAATACACAGTTTCGTGTACACGATTTCGAGTACAAGCACTTAGTTAATTTTCGATTTAAAAAATTCTAACTTTTCTAAAATAAAATAAAATAAAATAAAATAAATAAATAAAATAAAATAAAATAAAATAAAATAAAATAAAATAAACTTTGAACAAGTTTAAAGTTTAGTCGGTTCAAATTTTGTGGGATCAAATCTGTTATCAAAATTTTAACCATCTTAGTTAATTTCTCAGCGAAGCACAACCTTTAAATAGTTGTTCCCTACCAATGATTTCCACTCGTTAATCCATCTCTTAAAAAATCAGTTATATGATCAAATTTTTCTGAAAATATCTTATGGGAAATTTGTGATCAATTAGATTGTAAGAGTAGATTAATATGCAACCTATCAGTCTTGTTAAATCCTTTGTTTTAAACTTTGATTGTGTTTCAACGAACTTAAAATCATTTTGACAGAGTTTTAAGATGAGAAAAGAAAAGAACAGATCCATTAGATTAGAATCAAGAACAAGAAGGGCTTCTATCATCTTGTGCTCATTGGCATCTTTTATTTTCTGATCTGCAGACACATTGGTCTTAACGTCACACATTCAGGTCTTTGCTTACGCAAAACATAGAATGCTTCAGTAGGTAGTTCCCGCTTTTTGTTTGCACAAAACATAGGAAATACCCGAGTTTTTCAAACATAATTTTAAGTTTATAGAAACACAATCTCGTTTTGATTAAAGGATTTAATCTAGAAGTCAAATAGTTGTCACACATTTCTAGTTATCTAATGATCATAATTTCACACTTATTTATCTATTTATATGTATTTTAAGTTTGATCAAGTCTGATTATTTAAGTTTTGAAAAACTTATTTCAACTTCTTAGCATAGAATAGATATTCAAGGTTGTGATTCCTTTTAAAATTATATTAAGATAGTGAAATTTTGATCCTTAGAGATTATTTCACTTCCAATTTGATCGATTCACTTTGCTTGTCCAAATAAAATCTTTTTGTATTTTCTTAAGTTTTTGTAAAGTAAAAAGTTAAAAAAATATTTTTGTAATTTTCTTTGAATAACACGGAGCAGAATCTCCTTTTCTTAGGATTTCAAAACTTAACTCCCCCTAAACTTATAGATTATCTTAGACTGACTCAAAGACCGAAAATCTTTTTGTTGTTTTTAATTTTGACTCAAAGAACGAAAAAATTTTTGTTGTTTTGTAAATTTTCTCCCCCTAAATTTGTGAACTGAGTAAGACACAAATTTTAATTGATTTACAAAATGCTTTCAACTAAAGCTTATTAGTTTGAGAGAGGCAAGCAAGTGATGGAAGCGTGCTGTATCGAACGGTTTTGTGAAAAGGTCTGCTAGATTGTCATCAGTATGGACCTTTTCAAGATAAATCAGCTTTCGTTCGAAACAGTCACGGATGAAGTGAATCCGGATATCAATATGTTTAGTTTTGGAGTGTTGTACCGGATTCTTGACGATCTGTAGGGCTGCTTCATTGTCACAAAAAATAGGAGAGTCAAGAAAATTCAAACCGTAATCAAGGAGCTGTTGTTGCATCCATATAACCTGAGAACAGCAACTGGAGGCAGCAACATACTCAGCTTCAGCAGTCGAAGTAGATACAGTCGTTTGTTTCTTGCATTGCCATGAGACACGGCGATCTCCCAGGTACTGACACCCACCAGTGGTTGACTTCCTATCCAGGTTACATCCACCAAAGTCACTGTCTGAGTATGCAAATAATTGAAACTCAGAGTTCTTTGGGTACCAAAGACAGATTTTAGGCTTCCCGACTAGGTACCTAAAGATTCTCTTGACAGCTATGAGGTGAGATGCTTTTGGATTTGCCTGATATCTGGCACACTGACATACTGAGAACATAATGTCTGGACGACTAGCAGTTAGATACATCAGAGAACCAATCATTGAGCGATAGAGGTGCTGATCAACATCTTCACCTTCCGAATCCGAAGTCAGGATAGGACGAGCAGCCATAGGAGTGGATGCCGGTTTTGACTCCATCATTTTGAACTTGTTCAAAATGTCCGTGACATATTTTCCTTGATGAATTAGCACGCCCTTAGAATCTTGCTTCACCTGCAGACCCAGAAAGAAGGTCATTTCGCCCATCGCACTCATTTCAAATTTCTTTTTTCATCACCCCTTCAAATTCCTTGCACAACGCTGAGCTGGTGGAGCCAAATATGATGTCATCCACATAATTTGAACGAGAATTAAATCATTCTTATCTTTGCGAACGAACAAAGTCTGATCAATAGCTCCACGGGTATATCCATTTGCGAGCAGGTGATCAGTAAGCGTAGCATACCATGCTCGCGGTGCTTGATGAAGGCCGTAAAGAGCTTTGTCTAACTTGTAGACATGCTCTGGATACTGAGAATCTTCAAAACCAGGGGGTTGGCACACATAGATTTCTTCCTTTACCTTTCCGTATAAGAAAGCTGTCTTCACATCCATCTGATATACCGTGAAGTTCATATAGGAGGCGTAAGCCAAGAAAATTCGAATGGCTTCAAGTCGTGCAACTGGCGCAAAGACTTCCTCATAATCTATCCCCTCTTGTTGATAAAAGCCTTGAACCACCAACCTTGCTTTGTTTCGGATAATGACTCCAGAGTCATCTCTTTTATTTCTGAAAACCCATCTGGTTCCTATAGGCAGTTTTCCTTTGGGCAGGGGAACCAGATTCCATACTTTAAGTTTCTGAAACTGCATCAGTTCTTCCTGCATTGCTTCAACCCAGCTGGACTCTTTGAGAGCCATTTTAACATTCTTGGGCTCAACCTGCGAGATAAAACAAGAATATAAACATGAATTAATTGGACCTGATTGACTTCTGGTAGTCGTCTCTTCAGGCAAGAGGTTCTGAGCTGTAATGGTTCTGCTTCGAGTGAGAACACCTTCCGAGAGAGGTCCAATAATATTTTCAACTGGATGATTTTTGTTTATACTGAGTGTTGGCACTTCTTCCACAGCTAGATTGTCTAGCAAGTTGCTGAGATTATTCACTTGATCTATACTTGAGGAAGAAATGTTGTCGGTATGAGCATTTTCACTTGACTCAGTTCCTTGATCCACACAATGTTCCTCAGGAATGTTATCTGAGAACAATGGATTATCAAAGGTCTGGTGGGAGGAAGATGAGATTTGATCAGCTTCTGGAAGTGGTTGAACAGACTGAGAAGTGTCTGGTTCTGATGGGAGAACTTCTTGTACTGGGGTCGGCTGAGCTGGAGGGTCACGATTGTACATGCCAGGAGGATCAACTGTCAAAAGATTAGGATCACATGGAACATAGTCAACTCTATAGTCCACATCATCACCTTTGTAGAAATCATCGGCTTGCTCAGATGCTCCTGCATTCTCAGATGGAGTGCTGAAGGGCTTAAAAGTGGAGTCATACTCAAATAGCCAGTTTGGACCAGAACCAGCATCAGTAGAGTTCATTTCTTGCCAATCTATGTAGTATGATTCCACAATCATCCGAGTTTCTTGTTATAAACTCTGTATGCTGCCCTTTCAGACGAGTAGCCACGAAAGTAACACTCATCTGCCTTATCATCAAACTTATGGTTAGGCTCTGTATGAAGAAGAGTGCAAGGACATCCGAATGACTTGAAGTGTCCAACTTTGGGCTTCTGATTGAATAGAATCTCGTAGGGAGTCTTCTGATGACGCTTGTTCAGAAGTGCTCTATTTGAACATAGCACGCAGTGTTAACTGCTTCAGCCCAGAAAAAGATTGGTAGCTTTGATTCTGACACATTGTTCGTGCAGCTTCTATAAGCGTTCTGTTTCTCCTTTCAGCAACTCCATTTTGCTGAGGTGTTCTGGCTGCACTGTATTGCCTAGCTATCCCTTTCTCATCACAGAAATCTATAAGAGTCTGATTTCTAAATTCAGTTCCATTATCAGTTCTAATCACCTTGACCTTTAGATTCTTCTGATTTTCAATCAAGGTAATGAACTTCTTCAAAATCTTGGAGCTTCATCTTTCTTGGCCAGAAAGAACACCCAAGTGAATCTGGAATAATCATCTGTCACAACGAGACAATATGACTTTTTCCCAATACTCATTACGTTAACCGGTCCGAAGAGATCCATATGAAGAAGTTGAAGAACTGAAGAGATAGAAGTGAACAATTTAGGCTTGTGAGGTCTCTTGTGTTGTTTCCCTTTGGCACAAGCGATACATTTCTCAATAGTGGAGAAATCTTTAGAAGGTAGACCAATGACGTGATCTCCCTTGGCGAGTCTGTTCAGATTCTTTAGGTTTACATGACCCAGTCGCCGATGCCATAAACAGACAATCATGCTCCGAGCCTTTGAGAACAAACAAGTGTTCTCTGTAAATGAATCTGAGTTCATATTAATAATATATGCATTGTTTATCCTTGGAGTTCTCATCAGAATCCACTTCTCAGGCACTACAAAGCCAGGCTTCAGAAATAAGACATTCTTTGTTTGTGAAGTGTGGGAAAAACTCTTATCACAGATTTGAGAAACACTCAGAAGACTGTGATTGAGCTCTTCAACATAGTACACATCTTCAAAAATAAGAGTTCCATTTGTGACCGTGCCCTTCATGCTTATCCTTCCTCCCTTGTCTCCAGCAAATGACACATAGCCTCCATTGAATGGTGTAACTTCATGCAACTGAGAAATCCCAGTCATATGCCGGGAACAGCCACTATCTACATACCAAACATGTTTAGCTTGCTTGGCTTTCCCTGCATAGTACACATTCAATAATGAGAAACAGGTACCCAAAATAACAGATTTAGGTACTTGGTTAATAGAAGAAACTCTATCCTTGGTTTGGGTTTGGGTCTTTCTGAATTGAGCTTAATATGTTTTGTCATGCTTCCACTGCCCTGGTCAACTGGTTTTATCTTAGTTTTGAAAATCCTTGGAGTTTGCTTATGAAAACCAGATTGTGTTTTGTTTGATTTCTTATGTCTTTTTGCAGTGGAAGGTCTGAGTCTGAGTCCCTTTTAGAGGTTGCCTTAGGCTTGGAGGATGGTACAGTCCTCACATGTTTTGTTAACCGGTTTAGCCTTAGGTATGACCTTCTGATTCTTCCCATAGAAGAATTCAGTAGGTCGGTGCAGACAGTGTCTAGCAATGTGGCCTGGTTTCCCACATGCATAACAGCAGACCTTTTGGTGAAATTCAATTGGATCAAAGGGCTTTACATCACAGTTACTTTGACTAGAGGATGAGTTTGAAGAAATTTGTTCCAATGACCCAGTTGGAATTAAGGTCACAGTTAGGGTTCAACTGTGAACATTCCTCTTTAGTAAATGTGGAATGAGCCGGTGCAGTTTGTGCTGTCAAAGGAGAGAAGGTGATTTTATAGCAACTGTTTTTTGAAAATGTTTCAACATATCATTAAGATTAATGTCAATTTCATCGAATTTTCCCAAAATCAGTTTTTGGAACAAAAGATGATTGTCTTGTAGATATTGAACAATCTGTGCTCCTCCCAGCACTTCTTTCTACTTCTTCTCCTCTAAACCTGCAACACTTAGTTTTTTCTTCACAAACCTTAGAATCATTAGTCATAACAGGGTCAGCTGTGAGCATAACCGGTTTGGTGGGGAAATCAAAGCACGACTAGAATCCAATCCAAGTCATCAACAGATGTGTTGATCCTGGCATGCATGAGTAATTATGGTTAAAGGGTGGTGCACCTCTTTAAAACCAAGACCTTATTATCCCTCTGAATTGTATGCTTACCATTGTTTTCTAAAACTTGCTTGAATAATCAAATTGTTCACATTTTACTGAAATTTTAGAAAGTTGAGTTTTTTGCTTGGTCTAACTACCAAAGTGAGTTCACGATTTTGCGTCTAGCATCACGATAGTTGGGAACTTTATCACTTAAAATTTCTTTTAGCCTTGCCACATCCCGACCCTCGGCTTCAAGTTTCCTTTTAAAATTCCTTCATTTTTAGAAATTCTGAAAGTCTGAGTTAAAGTTTTAAGTTTGTTTAATCTTTGATTAAAGATTCATTGTTGACCTGTACTTAAATACTTTATTTATGATGAGGTAGAGCAAAGATATTCAGTTACTCCTTCTGTTTGTCGTCCACCTCGGCCATGAATGCATGACTCAGAGTCAGCTCTAGTTCCTGCACCTGATCATTCCAACATAGGAGTCAGTCTCTTGAGTCACCAGTGCTTTCGATGTGC